>CAJVRN010000219.1:3020000-3587500 GCA_911728415.1 Lagocephalus sceleratus | reverse complement strand
CCATACATGCATCTGGCCAGATGTGATGGCCTGTGATTTGCGTCATGCTCTCGTAGAAGGGGAAGGGTTTTTGCTCACATCTGTGATTTACAAAAATGGTGGAGGCCCAAACCCGTTTGGAGCAGATCCCTCAACAGATTTGAGGTGTTGTGAAGCCAGCAGCTTGTATTTAGATGTTGTTTGGCCCTGCTGGCCGTGTGTCATCTCCTACAGGATGAAAACTGGCCTCTGCTTTTCCCAGAATAGGGGAACTGAGGATGGATGACTCTGATAACCCTGCAGTAGTGCAAGGTTGCAAAAGCTGAAGCATAGATCGCACACACGCGCACACACACACTATTTTTGAGGAAACATCCCAAATCCAGCCAGATCTTTATCCTGAGATTTATCCTTTAGCTTTAATGCTAAAATCTTCTTATCAGCCATTTCTTTCAGAATCTGGCACCTGTTACCTTCTTGATGGTGGAATTTCCACAAACATACATGAATATCTTGATTAGCTTTGTGCACCATGCATATATTTTTTCTACTTTAAGTGCTGCTGCTTTTATTCCAATTCAAAAGTCTTCTTCAAGGTGAACTTGATGCCTCTGAACGATATTCTGTCACTTTTCCTCGCTCCATGCTTCAAGTGCTCTCTTCCCTTTTCAAGATAAAAAGGTGTACTACATCGTAAATGCTTCATTCCCAACAAGATAAATAAATAAAACATCGGTCTTCAGCCAGAGAACAACATATTAAGCTTTTATTTCCATCTTCTGCAGTGTAGGAAAGTGGAAGAAAGAGGAAGAAAGGAGCAATATGTAAAGCTGAACATAACAGTTGAGCTATTAGTGGGTAATGATGGAGCGGAGGAATGGAAGGATGTCATGCCAAACAGAAGCAGAGGCCAGATGCTGTAGCTTCTCCTGCTCTATATTTAATGAGGCTCTTTTTTATATTTTGCATTAACCTAGAATCCATCGACTGAAGACCCAGCCAGTTCCTCCTCACAAAACTACTCATTTTCTTTCAGAGTTAAACAGTTGCTGATTTTTTTCTCTCCTCTTTTTCCCCCCAATAATTCACGCAAATGGAAACAATGACCTCTTTTGTGCGAACATCTACCCCTATTGCCGTGTCTGAACCTCAGGGGTGTTTTCATCCACTCGGCTGTATCACAGGTGTTTGTTGTTGCCATGTCATTTGCAGATTTATTGAGACTGGGATTGCTGCTTCATCTGGTAAAGTTCATAATTCTTCTTATTTTACTGCACAGACGGATATTTCCTTCACATGAAGAGTACGTTTCATATTTATGACTCCTAAAGGGCTGTTTGAGTGATGTGTTGGGACCTTCGCTTGTGCTCTGGGAGTCAACAGTGTATTAGATATCTAAACTGTTGTAAAGGAAAAATAAAATGATATTGGCATTTTTATAGGTGCTCAGATTAAAGAATCAAAAATTAATAGCTATCACTTAGTTTGTTTTCACTAGCTGCATTTCCATTACACCTAGAATAGCGCAAAACCTAAATATCGCAATAAAAACTGGTAGTGGAAAAACTTAAGCCTCTCAAATATCGCTAAAAGGTTTTTATGCTCTCATGAAGTGGATTTTCAGATGTGTCGATATAGTGGTATATCGCAAAAGTGTAATGGAAACACTTTTTTCGCATTTGCACATCACCAAACGTGACATACAGGGTCATGTGACCAGATCACTTCCAGTGAAGATGGTGTGCTCAGAGGAGAAGATGGAATATTCTCTACAAGTAATTCATCCCCTGATGATAACAGCAGTTGTGATGACCGAAAGAGCTGCTCCAAAACACAAAATGTTTGAACCTCCACTTATCTCAAAGTGGGGACGAGATTTTACGAGAATTACGGTTTCCGTGCTAAACACCATTCAATGGAAACGGCTGCAAATCGCAATCGTAAGTTGTTGAAATTTTCGAATGATTGCTTTTATTTCCATCTGTGATGGAAACGCAGCTACAGGGCTGTTTTCAGTGCATGTTGTGAATTACCATCAAGATATCATAAAGCACTAACGTGGCTAAATGGCATCAGCCATATGCTGCATGTCTGTGATGAATGTCCACATTTCTCCCACAAAGAACACACCACCACATGCACACAGCGCATGAGAGCTCCATTTAGTTCCACGATTCCTGCTTAAAAATGTCCACGGCTAATGGAAACTATTTTCCCATGTGTCGTGTTTCTTTATGCTCAGGATTTCTTCTGCACTTCATCTGGATGTTTTAATTCATATCAAGTATTGACATTTTTGAGGTATTAAAGTATAAAATAGAAGTTAAAATGAATACATTTCCTCTGCTGACTGTTTTAATGCATGTAATGTCTTCTGCAGCTCTTGGCTTTGGTGGACAGCACAAATGAGGGGTTTAAGAGGGTTTTCACGCTGCTTGGTCTGCAGTACGATCGCAGATCTTTAAATTGTAGCTGTTGCTCCAGGTCATGCTTCCTAACACCTCTCGCTCATCTGCCTTGGCTCTGACCACACTGAGAAATCTAATGGGTGGAGAACGATGAGGCTGGTCACATGGTGACAGGGTAACACACTTTCTTGCTGTGCGCTGCAGAGCTGCCTGCTTCCTGTTGTCCAACCCCTTCAGGGGGGACGCATTCACCCGGTGCCCGTCAGCCCAGCGTTACGCAATCACTAATGGACTCCACATATGTGAGGAGGCTGGACCACTGAAAGCACAAACAGCCCCCCCGCTACTCCTCAATCCATCTGTGTCCATGCGTGAACTTGTGTTTTGTCACCATTAGGCTCTCTCTCTCACACAGACACACACACGTAGGTAAACATGCACGATGCCTTACCTCAGCTGGTGTTTTTCCGCACGACTCCCCTAAGTTAAAAGACCCTGACGGTCATTACCGCCATGTCTGGGATTAGACTCACATCACTGGTGTTATGTTTCCCTCTGGAAGGAATAATGGCACATGATATAGTTTTCTGTTTTTACCCTCATAATATACAGCCATTTCCTCTTCCTTGATTTGTTTGCACTGGAGCAAAACTTGCTAAAACCTGCAGATTTTGTGTGTGTGTGTGTGTGTGTGTGAGAGACACTGCCCATTTTAACCCCTGCTCCGTTGATCAGTTGGAAGGGGCTGTCACTTTAGCGGGAGCTTACGCACTAGCGCAGACTTACAAAGACTCTGTTCATTGTGCACGTGTTTACCCGTGCAGCTTTTTATGCCTGATGTGTGGGTGGTGCAAGTTAATAACCATGTTTAAAATACACTCTTCCCGGCCACCAAGGCATAGGGAAAACACATTAGGGTGATGCGGCTGCATCAAAAGAAGCTCTGGATTTTCATTGGGCTTCATCCACCTTAAACAAAGTGTATTTCTGGCAACACTAAAAAGCAGGACTATGAAACTGTACGCAGACACAAGTACTGTTGCTTTATGGGAATATTCTGTAACAAACTGAACATTTCCAAGTAAATATGATCTCAACGTGAGACTGTAAACCTGCTGGAGAGTTTCTGCAGAAAGATGGAGCTGATTACCTCAGTTGGTCAGTCTCATTCCACGGCCTCAGACTTTTGTGTAAAGCTGACTTGTTCTGGTTCTATTGTATCAACTCCCCCTCCACAGCTCTGGAATACACTTAATATGTTTGCATTTATTATCTAAACTGCAGAGAGTCTTAGTTATGGGTCAGATCTGCACACAGCTTCCCAGGTCCAGAAGCCAAATCCTAGCCATGAGCAAGAAGTACGCGTGTCTTATAAACACACACACACACACACACACACACACACACACACACACACACACACACACACCACAGAGACAAGATAACTTAATAAGAGTAATTGGAACATGTAATTTGCTACTTGCACTTCTGGTTTTGTGGTGATGCTGATGAAAATAATTACATGTTATAGATGTGGAACATCATTCGTTCTCTTTTTTTCTCCCCTTTGATTTTCCGCCTTCCTCTATCCATTTAATTCACTCAACAAATGGAAACTTCTTTGGAAGCACCTCTGTGGAGGTGATTATGGTCATGACAAAGAGAAATGGGGAAATCCTGTCCGTCTGTCTGTCTGTCTGCTCTCTTTATTTGTCTCTTTAGTTCTTTTTAACTGCCTTCTAGAGTTAGTCTGAAGGAGGGAACAAAGAGAAGACGGTAATGGGGGGGCCTTTTGGTGTTTGGTTTCCCCGGGGCCAGACGTGACCTTTTTGTATGAGGTGTGAAAAATGTCTACCTTGGCAGAGGATGAGATGACAGAAACAGCCCCACGTGGTGAAGGCAGCACTAGCGATGGTATCTGGTGTGCTACTACCAGACTGGGCTGTTTGGGAACAATTTGCAGGACTTTTAGGAATCTGGCTTTTCATCTTACATCATAAATTCGCTGATTTCCTTTGGGCCTGTTTTAAAACAAGACCGGATTAAAGCACATAGAAGATGTTTGTAACCTCCGGTGAGTTTTGGTATTAAGCGGTGTGGACTGAAATTAGAGAACAGCAAAAGTGGGAACTGTCTGAAAACAAACAACATAATAAAATGTTAATTGGCCAATTTCACAAATATTTCAGGTGACTTTTGTGTTTAAACTTGCCATCTCTTTTCTGCTGAGATGCTGGCAGTACAATTTGCAGACGCAGACGTGTAGACCTAGGTGTTAGCGTTAATAATTATGCAGTGATTACTGCTGGAAGGAGTCTTTGTTTCACTGTAGGAATTCATGCTTCAAGTACCACCTGAATGCTAAGCATGTTCTAATCAGGGCTTCTTATAACATACGTGTATCTGCCATTTCTCTTTATCTTCCACTCCCATCACAATGAGTGGAGATAATTATTTTGTCAGGCATATGTGTGTGTGGGTGTGTATTTTAATAGCCTCATTATTTCAGTCAGCCTTGGTGAAGCTCTCTTATTCTCCACCCATTTTAATGCATTTATTTTCCCTGTGTTGCATATTTTTCCTTAAAATATCGTAAAACAGTTGTAACATGTGTCATTGAACTCCAGCAGCTCACATGGGAATGGAGCAGTTAGTTAAAAGGAAAGTTATTACACTCTCACTGCAGTTGACTCCAAGCTTTAACTCTGACACGAGGCACTTTGCTTTCATGTGCAAAAAAATGTAAGTTGTATTACATATCATTAACATAGTTGTGGTCATTTCAGGTTCTGCTGGTTGGGTTGTTAAAGGGAGAAGTGAAATTAAATGCTGCCTGTGGAACCTTCTGCCTGACTTTGTTCTGCTGAGTCCAGACAATGATCTCAGCTCCAAATGTGTTCCATCTGTAAACTATTCCCTCCCTAAATATGGGAGATATTTGAAGCCATGATGTCAGCTAGGTTTTTCCATTCAACTCCCACGAACGCTGTGGAAAAACAGCACTGCTCGTACAACACATCTGCGCTCGCCCATCTTTATGAGTAGGCTGTATCACCTGTAGACTGATATCAGCACAATCCTTCCTGCAACACGAATGCACATCTAATCTCTGCTATTTTCATTTATTTCCCCAATCTCCAGTCAAAACAGGAGCAAATGGACTAAAGTGAGCCGATCGTGTTTTTTCTTAGGGCGGATCAGCAGCCACAAATTACACTCTGTGACTCACTTAATTTTCAGCCATTTCCATTGAAACCTCTGAGACTCTACTGGGCGTATGAGGACCTGATGAGTAGAAGAAGGAGAATTCATGAGTGGACTCGTCACACATCACAGAGCAGCTCATCCTCTAATGGACGCTGCTGTGTAAACACATCTCAGCTGAGTGGACTTCAGGGACTCTGAAAGCTATAATTGCACCTCATGAATATTCATTATTTACACTGAAGCTGGCATACAAGTGTTTGAGGCTGCATTTTCTCCTGTCTCCATGAGGGTATGTTTTAGTAAACAGCCCCTAAGTTCATATCAATCTGATTGTGTTCCATGCTTAGATACGTGCATGGGGCCCTCCACATTCCTGTCAAAGACAAATGTGAGCCTTCACAGTGTTCCATCCTACAGCCATCTCCATGGCAGACGTTGAGTCGCTCTGATGTTGCCGAGGTTTGCTTCACTTCCTTGTTTCGATTGGGAGGAACTGTGATGATTCCAGTCCAGATGTGCATTTGTGCTGTTGTGGCAGACATCTGATGTTTGGAAGTATAGAGCGTGATCACGTCACTGACCGTGACTCACACTGTACGACACAAGCCAACCTACAGTGAGCCTGTGGACAGAAGATCACTGCTGGGAGTTCCATGAGCCAAAGAGGCTGAAAAAATGGGTTTGGAATAGAAGCTTGAACCTGAAAACAAGATGCTACACCACATTAGTGGGGCTGAATATTTTGTGTGTGTTTACTTTAGATGAAGCAGCAGGCTCAAGTACAAAGCCTGTGCTCATTATGACCAATGGAAAGTGTGTGTGTGTGTGTGTGTGCTGCTCATGACACCAGGAATGTGCTCATCCCAAATGTTCAAGCATCAAGCAGCAAAAATATTTAAACCGTAGGTTGACACCTCACAGGAAGCTAATCATCAGAGCTGTGGAGACCGAATGTTTTAAGTCATTTGTGAAGCGCAAGCTGTTATGGAAACTGGTTGATAATCTATATATTTGTTGTTGCCCCAGTTCCTCACTGAGGTCCTCTTTATAATGACCCCACGTTTAGCTTTGACAGTTTTCATGTGTGTTCATAGCCTGCGTCGTGTCTGTCAGCTGTGTTGGTTAACGTGATCAAGGGCACTAATATGACGATACTAGCAGGCGAGTTAATCTCCTCTAATGCACTCTGTTAACAGCCATCTGTGTTCTTAATGCTGCTGTAAAGCCTCTCAGCAGAGCACCGTGAAGCGTTCTGAAGCTCCTCTATTAGACTGACGACTTCATCATTCAGGCCCCGAGTGAGCTCAAGACCGCAGACCACATCCAACCGACGGGACCCATCGTCTTTGTGAAATAAATAGCAGTGACACGCTGGCTGATGGCCCCCTCCTCTGGGGCTTGACCACACGGCCCCCTTGGTCCGGTGAGAGGTGTCTCAACAAACTGGGCTAGTGCTCAGAACGGCTCAGGCAGACCCTCTCTGGTCTGGCTGCACTTAAACTTTGAGAGGTTTTGAAGCTAAACTTTCCCAAAGACTTTATATTTTTCATTATTGGTGAGTGAAAATGGAAATTGGAGAGCATAAATCAGCTTTTACGCTCATCTCATTATACTCTGCAGCCCTCTCTTTTCTTGGCCCCCTGAAAATAATCCCCTGTTGACAGTGACAGCAGTCAAGGTCGGAGCTGCACTTCTTGATCATTTCCATGCTTAAACCCATTTTCATGGTGTAATAGAAGTAGGCAGACTGGGCACAAAGCTCCAGCACTGTGATGATGGTTTGTACAATCAAGTCACTGGGCAGGTGACTGGTATTGGCTCCTCGAGAGCAGCCACAGAAGCTTCACAGCTTCTGTGTTGTTGTTTTTTAGTTAATCATAAAATATCTGACTTTCTGACTTGGCAATCTTTTGTACTATGTGATGTCAAGGTATGTGTGTTTATGTATATATATGTGTATATATATGTGTGTGTGTGTGTATATATATGCACGCATATATGTTATATATGTTATATATACACATTTATATATACACACATATATATATATACAAAATATTAAATTCTATAATAATATAAATGTTTAAAGTTTATCCATAATAACTACCGTTGCCATGGAAGCAGCAGTAAACGGCTGCTTGAGTTTTCTTCATCGTTGTCTTCTTTAGAGCAGGGCTGTTGGAGCCCAGTTCCTGAGGGCAGAATCGACTGGGTTTTCTGACCTACCTGGTAGAGAACTCTTTCACCTGAGTTCCCACTTCCCTTGACGAAAGTGGTTTTCTGCCCGGAGGAAAGAGAACCCGGCCGGATTGAGGTCCTGGAGGACGACACCTGGTCCACTGGGTTAAGCCCAGCTTTTGTTTGTGAGGGTTGTGCTTTGTGACAGCCAGTGAGCACAAGTCTTAATGGCAGCTTTTATTAGACTCACGGCTGGAAACATCTGCTGCTTGGTCTATTTCTGACTATCACATTTTCTACATGATGGACTGGAGCCACGAGTATGACTTTGAATGTGGAAGATAAACTTTATCTCAGTAGATTAGAAAGTGGTTCAGTGTGAGAAGACATCGCTGTGAGACATTAAGATATAAACAGCCAATATTTAAAGTATTTAAAGGTTGTTTTGGTCATGTTTGACCCTTCAAAGTGCTTCACATTCCTCGTCTGTATACACTCATTCACACTCGTTACACCAGTGGCCTCTCAGGGCGCCCCGTGCTCAGCAGAAGAAAGTTTTAATCTCTCATATTCGTACACAGATGACAGATTTGAAAGCAGGTTTTGGATCCAAGGACGTAGATGTTTGATGACTCAAAACTGTTTAACATAACATTAACTTAACATTTTACAAGTTTCTAAAATGTAATTAAAATATTTACTTTTTAGTCGTACCGAGGAATGAGGAAGTGACCTTCTGCCCACTGACCTTGACATAGTCATACCTAAGCAATAAGAAATATTTAGCAGTACCAGATTAAAACAAGTTGGTGTCTGTGATTATACATGTTGCTGGCAGGAGGTTATGAATTCCTTCACAGTTCTTAGCTTATTGAGGTTTGTAAAGTGAGTTGACTTGAGTTATTTCACACTCCTGTCAACACCTTAGCTTAGCGGAGCGGCTAATGAACCCCGTTAATGTCCCTGCTAGCTCTCATTTGCAGACTGGGGAAGGAAGTAAATTGAATATTGAGGTTGTGGAACCAACAATCAGCTACCCTTTTTAATCGAAAACAGCGTTTGCTGTGAGCCGCCCTTCTAGCGGCGTGGTAATGGTAGTTGTTCTTTGAACTGGACTTGTAAACTGTTTGTGCTTCTGCTACGTCTCAGAGGTAACCCACAGACCTTTAAAGGAGCCCACACATTAGCCCAAAGTTAATGCCCCGTATTTGATGCTCTGCAGCTATGGAGGCTTAATCTTCAGCATCTTGCAGGGAGTTAATCTACCCAGGTGACTGTGTTACAGTGGAAATACAGCCTGTTTCTTTATGCTTTGCAACCTGTCCCTGAAATGGGACCGAGGTTGAATGCACTGCAGTAATGGTTCAGACTGATCCAGACTTGGAGATTCAACTAACTCAACCTATTCACACCACAGGAAGGCTGCCAAGAGGACATTTAACAGAATCTGTTTGAGGTCATTTGAGGCAGTTTTCAAATTGATGGAGACATTAGATTAAAACAATATGTGGGGTTGTCGGGCACACAGTTCTGTCCTGCACCCACAATTAGACGCTGTCATTAAAGTGCAATTATGTGAGTCATGGTTAGCCCACGTTGAATCTAATCACTGTTCCTAGCGCAGTCTTCTGAGAGCTGCCTGTGGAAATGCTTAATTAACCCCCCGCCCAAACATGAAATCTCACATTTCAATCTAAATTTTAATAATTTAGCATGTTAAAGGCCAAAATATATCATCCATGCTTAGCTCTAGTTTTCTCTTATTAGGTGTTGTTACCTTTCTTCTCCTAAAGAAGTGTAGAAAAGAGTTCACATCGTCTTAGTCACGCTGTGCTAGTTTGGAGCCGTATAGGCGTTCTGGTCGATCCAAAGTCTGTCCCCAAATGTTGATTTTCATCTTTGAATCAGTGCACATGTCCTGATGAGAACATCAGGGACGCAGATGCAACATGATCTGCAGGGCCTTATTATCAAAGCTGAGGGTGCATAGTTATGAAATGATGAACAAAGTAAACGTTCTTCAACTGAAACTCTGATTTGATGTTTGCTTTGTTCTGGCTCGATGTGAAGCCTCAGACGGACAGGTTGTTGGTTATTAATATGCCCAGTCTCACTCTGCTGGGAGTGCTGACACACCAGAACCAGCCAACCTCGCTCTAACTGCGCTGTGTCAAACTCTCCACTTTTCTCATGAATTTCATTATTTTATGGGCACAAACTCAGACTCGCTCCGTTTGATCAGACTGACAGCGGACATGGAAGCATGTTCTGAGTACAGTTTGAGGGTGACCGCAGAGTGAGTGTCATGACAACAACATCCCTGTACAAACATACAAGTGCATGTAAACACAGTCACCCCTGTTTGGGATTAGGGCAGGATAATGGGATCTGGGATCACCAGCTGCCACTCCTCTCCCAGTGTGCCCATCCTTCCTTTTTTATCTTTTCCTCACTGTCCCACCGTCTGCCCTGCTGCCTTCATCTCAGAGGAATCATCTCATTTCAGGATCACTTTCTTTCTCTTTAAATGTGTTTTCTCTGCTGCTAGTGATCTTGCATCCTGGCCTTCACATCGTTTACCCCTCTTCTCCATTGTCACCTCATCCTACCTCAGTTTTGTGCAGTGTTCATCTTCCCCTCGTTCTCCCAACTTGCCTGCTCCTTCACCACCATCATCCCACCCCCAGTTCCTCCCCTCACACTGACCAGTCCGACTCCCATGAGGCCAAATCCTCTTAAGGAAAAGGCTCGGATGAGGATTCAATCTGCACCACAAGGATTGAAGCAGATCAGCCAACAAAGCGGCAGAATTGCTCTCCCTGCGTCCTTGTCTGCTCTGCTCCATCTGCTGCCCCCTTAAATATTCATCTCAGGTGGTAATTGTCAGAGCTGGCAGCAGCTGAAAGACTGGCACGCTGGGTGGAGGCATGTGACATGTTTTATTACAGTATTTGATACGATGGGATGTGTTCACATCCAGTTATGAGATTACATTATTAGATGGGTTTTTACTCATTTTTATAATCCACTCATTTAGTCATGCTATCTAAACTTGTGAAACTCACACTGCATCAGAGTAATTTAGAGATTCTGGCAAATGCTCCAGCTGATGTCAACGCTCTGGAACTTTGATTGTTGCCATAATTATCTGCAGTATATTAGTACTGGAAAAAAGAGGGAAGCTGATGCTCATTTTGTTTGAATTCCTCAGATGTTTCCTGCCTTCACTCCACCATTTTATCTGTTTTATTTTATTTGGTGATGAAGACGTGGGCCAAACTTTGACCCCACAGGCCTTGAAAGCCCTTTAATGTCACGGTGTTTATGATCTGGCAGGAAAGAGTTTTTTTTCTTTTCTTGGCACTGTATTTATCCGATACACTCGCACAGAACGCTGAAGAAGACAAGCTGAAACTGTAGAAAAAGCTGAACAGTTTCAAACATAAAACTGCCCACATGGCTCATCCATCATGCAAACGCAAAAGTTTGACTTGTGCACGTGTGTGTCGGCGCGCGGATGCCGAATCCCCCCCTTTCTCCCAGTTTCACACACCTTTCCCCAGAGGAGTTTTATGACACCGGGGGAACCCACGAGGTTTAAGAAGGTAGCGCTGATGGAAACCATTTCATTCACTGACAAGGTGACAGACAGAACCAGATGTTGATGCGATGTGTGAAGTTCTCGCTAAACATTAAACCGACCAATTATAAATGTGCTGTTTTACCCACAATATTCCAAAACAAGTGTTTGTATTCTGCATGTTTTTCATATTAGATATGCTTGGAAACTAAGAAATGCCTCCATTTGCACTCTAATACATCAGAGGTTAAATATGTGCTCTGACTTTTAAATCAGAAAAGACTGCGTACGATATTTTCATATTGTTCATGAACATTGAGCAAAAATAACGAGTTTACAAGTGAAGCCTGTGAGCACAAGCTTGTCTTTTATGACATGCTGCTAACACCTCGGCAGGCATGGGCCAGCCTGGCTGTGCTGAAGTCAGCTAACAAAACCTGGACGGATGTCCGTTTATATAGATGTGAGCTGGCACAGCCCTGAACAAGGATTCACGAGATGAATTCACGTCATAAATTAGCTGCCATTAGCTTTAACTTTCCTCCTCCAGAGCAGTGTGCTATTTAACAATCAGAAAGACATGCCAAGTGGAAATTACGGGTCATTTCAGAACTAAAAGCAAAAAAACAAAAAAACAAAACATGATTTAGTCACACCTCAGCCCACAGAACAGGTTGATTAGTGCAGCGCTCAGCCTGAAGCACAACCATCGGTAATTAATGACACAAAATGGTCCAAAGAGAAAGAGCTTGAAACACGTAGAACCTTTCCCTTCTGCTATCAGCAGAGGTGAAACAGTTAAAAGCAGGTTTTGTAGTTTCTGTCAAATCCATCAAATTATGTGTGTGTGTGTGTGGGTGTATGTGTGTGTGTGTGTGTGCAGTCATTTACGTGACCAACATTTGGCAATACTTCAGAGTTCAAGAACAAAGAGTATGACTACAAAGCATACAAAGGTATCGTAGACACGCCTACACACACACACACACACACACACACACACACACACACACACACACACACACACAGAGCTTAATTATAGTGATAGGCTTCAAACAAAAATACATTTTACCAGTGTGTTATTATTGACAACAAGCAGTCAAAGAGACTGCTTCATTGACCACGTGCACCTCCCATGTAAGTACAGTTTAAAGCAAATACTATGTACGTCCTGTATGCATCTGTGTATTGACGCAAATATTGGCTTGTATTATTCTGCATGAATGATGGAGACTTGAAATACAGGTCAAAAAGACACATTGTGTGTGCTAATGAACATGTTACAGCTCACATTGTGTGTATGAAAACATGCCTGTGACACAGGTGTACAGGTTTATATAACCAGCAGCATGATGGAGCTCAGCTGGGCCCCATAAAGCTTTCCTAGTATTCACTGTTATTGAATAACACAGGTTTAAATACATCTTGAATGAATATGTTCATCTTAGATTTAAAAAACCTCACATAGTCATGTCAGAGGTTGAAGTGCAGGCGTGTGTAGCAGCAGCTGAGCATTATATCTGAAGTGAGTAGGTCTCGCAGTGACACACATTTGTTCATTAATCTGTTTTTTTGTAGTATAGCTGAGAATCAAGATTACTGGCCAGGTTTAAAATCCCATCCATATGTTTTAGGGAGCAGGTTTTCCTGAGGGATTGACATGTGGGGGGAGTTTTCCAGTCTTGATGGTGGTCTACATTCTCCAAGTGCTTTCCAGTTTGAGTAATCTTTCAGCCAGTAAATGTCCATCACAACACTCTATTGCTAAAGTAAAAGCCTTTAAATGGTCCGACCAACTGGTAGATATTCAATCCATTCAAGATGTGAAAACAAAAATCTGTCACACAGACTGGGATTATCACATTGTACGGTGATGAACTGAACTCATTAATGAGCGTTCTTAGTTGTTATAATAGTTGGGCAGGGCTCTGCTGTTCTGGGTCTCCCAGGATACACCTGATTGACTCACACAGTCTAAAAACAAATTGCAGAGAGATTTTCCATCCGTCCTCCTCATGTCCTGTTAGCAGTCTGCTCCAAAGACACGAGATAAAGAGAGTGCTGTTTGCGCCCCTACTCTCCCCCGCAGATGGTCTTGGCTCTCTTTTGGAGTATCCCCACTTGCTGGCTTTTAAGCCAGTTCACTCAGTCTGGCTGACTGTGTCCTGCAGACAGCAGCATTTCTGTTCTGGTGCACATGCTATTCAGCCAAAGGCTGGTAAACTTACATCAGCCAGCCATGAAGTAGGCTGGCACAGGACAACAGCTTATGGCTCTGCATACAGGTGGATGTATATGCACTCCTTCCTGCACAGTGGGATGAAAGAAGAGAGGAGAGAGAAACTTTATAAAGCTGACGAGAGATGATGATTTTTATTGCAAGTGTAACGTGATGGAAATTAGCTTATCACTACTCTAGCACAAACAGCTCAGGGGTCTTGTATGTGTGAATTTCTGAAAGTTTATTCTAAATGGATTCTAAATGCCATAGTGATCAAAAGTGACAGGGCAGGCAACAAGCTGTGGAGCAGAGAGAGCTAATATCCTGAGATGTTAGGCTTGTTTTCCCCAACAGTAATCCTAAAGTGTCACTAAATGGCAATCGGAACTCTTTCGGTTCCAGTAAAGGACAGAGGTCAGTGAGACCTTGAAGCTTTTGTCCCCGTGGTGCACATTCGCTTCAGGTTAAGTGGGCATGGCAGGTGTGGTCATTTTTAGTCATCAACTGGTGGAATATCAAAGCTGAAAGGACAGCAAACTGGTTTTCATCCCGCTAAAGGTCGCCATGGAAGCCAAAGGGTGGCAGATAATTAAAGGCATAAAGTGGTGATCTGACATGAAGATTGGGTGTCAGTGTGTGTCTGTGTGCTCGTGTGTGTGTGTGTGTGTGTGGCTCTGTTTGTGACAGCAGCAATTAGACCTTTCTGGGGCTTTCTGCTCTTTTTGTAGTTGTTTCCCTGCTGGTCTTTGTGCTTCAGCCTGTGGGCTGCTCCACAGAATGATGGTCACAGACACCAGAAGCTCCCCCAACCATGCCTGTAAAACTCATAACTTTTTCTCAGCCTCCATCAAACTCAAACCTCTGAGGATAGAGGGATTTGTCTGTGTTACCACTTGGGGCTGAGGAAGAGAAACTCAAGATTGCTCCAATGTTGCACCTTCAAACTTTCACATTACTTCAATCTTTGAAATACAGAATTTGAAACCTCCTTTATGACAATCTTAAATCTCTCCTCCTGAGTTTTTGCTCTTAACGCTGCTCAGCTCGCTTAAACTTCCTATTTCTCTTCTCGTCTGGAGGACAGAAAGTTGCCGTGCTATAGCAAATCTCTCTTCAGCCCTCCACCTCCGCCTCAGCACCAGAGATGACTGGAAGGTGTAGCCTGTTTCCCAGAGTCTAAAGTTTCACAGCTGACAAAGAATGTCAGCTTCCTCCTGCATATGAGGATCCCTTTAACCGAGCTGAGGAATTTCCTCAATTCCCAAACGGTGGACAGGCAAGAGAGAAGGTATGGAGGGAAGCGGAGAATTGGTCAAAGGAGCGGTAGAGCAAGGTCTGGGAACCCGCAGGGCTCCTTCCTCGGTACAAGGCAGAATAAAAAAACAGTTATGGTCCAGGAAGCCTGGATACCACAGGACTGAGGTATTCTCTAAATGGAGTTATGTTGAAATCACATGAGCCCTGCATTGTTCCCCCTCTTTATGGGTCCTGGCAGCACTTTGGGGGAATTTTGCAGGGAAAAGTTTTACATGAACTTATTATTAAAACTGATTTGGGGCTCCCACAGATTGAATTTATTTACATTGGTGAAATATTTCACAAGTTATAAAATGCACCCTCCATGTACGCACGCATGCACATTGGTGCTTAATCCCAAAATAAAGTTAAAATAAGTTAATTTTCCCTGGTTTTATTTGAATAACGTATATTTAAATAACTTAGATGGGCATGAGCGAGACAATTATCATTGTTCACCTTTGACTGCCAATGTCAGCATGTGATATTTACTTGGAAACTGTGAAACTGACCTTCTTCCTGTTGGGAAGCAATCCCGCAAGGGAGGAACTCATAGTCACTAAATATTGTGTGTCATCAATGAGGCATGTGGAACTGGTTCAAAAGCACCCTGATGTGGGCTGGGTAAAGATTCTGCCGATGAACGTTGTTGACAGGCTACAATTTGCAGTTATTTATAGTTAATATGATCACTCAGTAGCTCCCATTTGCTGTGGAGCTGTTATGTGTACCTGGTAACACCCCTCTGGTCACTTTATTCTTGTGTATTTGTGTGCTAATCTGAACGGCAGAGCTCCCTTACTCCATCTGACACCGACAAAAACAGAGAACTAATATGTGTCCGTAACCAACGTCAGTTTTAGCTGCAGAACAAATTTGGGCCGTGGAGGTGGATGACCCTCCCTGTTCGTGTTTGCTCGGCCGTACCAGACCTGAGCAACATGCTCAGATAGGCCAGCCTGTCCTGCACTGTTCAGCTGTTTACTTCAAGCTTTGCAGACTGAAAATTGGGCTAAAATACAGTGAAAGGCCAGAATCTAATGGGCACAGGGCGTTGTGTTAACAGGAAGAAAAGTGTATGTTTTCACCTGCATTCTCTCTCTCTCTCATTGTGTTGATCTGGAGTTTCACAGCTTTTTCTCATCATAAGACAGATATATTTTCATAGCCAGTCAAGATGTTCACATTAAGTCATGATCCAGATGTTTTTACTCAAGATTGGGTGGAGAAAACTAGGACAGCAACACAGTTCAATATCAGACTGGGAAATAAAAGAGGGATCCTGCCCCATATTTTCTCTGGTGTTTGCAAATGTTACTAGAACAACAACGAAAAAAGAACCAATTTTATTCAACATTTGTTCAACCCAAAGTGTCTCTGTCATACATTCAGTCATATCATGCTTCAGTTTTACAGTAACTGAAGCAGCCTTTGTTGGTGTAGAAACAATCTGAATTCAAATACCTGTACATCCACTACATGTAGCTCGTATTACACTACAGATCCAAACCATGCTGGTGCAGCGTAACAGTAGTTGTCCCGGGCAAAGATTTTGGTAACACAATGATTTGTTACAGTTACGGCTGAGCAGACAGAATAACACTGGCCATTTATACTTTTCCTTTGGGGGGGGGGGCAGAAATTGCATCCTGCAGACTATGTGAGGGTTTAAGCTTGTAACCCCTCCTGCACACCTTGGTGGAGGGGGCTTGAGACCTATGGAATGTGGTGTATGTCTTTCTTTGTCACCGGTTTGTTTTGGAACTGTAGATGATATGAATCTGAGCTGTATGCACCCACACGCTCAGCTTGTGTTCAGATGTTGAAAGAGGTTGGGGGGAAGGGGGAGCTTTCACCTACAGGGGCAATATGATCCAGGTCTCCAGGAGCAGAGAGAAAATCTAAAGAATCCAATGAGGGGGGGTTGGGGGGTAATATGGAGCCATTCAAAAATGTGTTTTCAAAAAGATCCTATCGTCTTGATATCATGCTCTAATGGTTTGTTTGTTTTTGCAACAGCCTCAGAACCTCCAGGAATTCTCAGATTTCACATTGATTTCATATTTTACAGCCTTTCATAAAGCTCTCACATCGTATCTCAACCCCAACTTTTGTAACTTGAAAGGCAAAAGAAAACCTGCACCAAAGAGAAAAGCCTACATGGAACCAACCTTCAGGCAGAAAGAGCACAGACGGATGAAACACACGGTGCACAGAGCAAGGATAGCTGTGTTCTTTTGACATCTTTTGTCACACTGATTTGTCGGCTCTCCTTTGTGTTTTAGTTGCTCTGCAGGTGTGTTTTGTGTTGTGTTCTTTTCTTAATGTTCCAGCAAGCCTGCAGAACATTTTGAACCAGCAAATAGTTTGGCTGGTGAATGAGACAATTATTCCACACACAGGCTGAACTAAGATCACCGTCAACTATTCAATATTACCTTATTAAAAAAGCTGTAAGACAGTAGCAAGTGGAGAACATGTCAAGATTGCACAGCCTTCGCATTGGTTTCATTTGGGGAGACACCCTGGGATGAGTTACGTAGCGATTTAAGATTAACTACACTATTTGAAGTTTAACTTGCCAAGTCAAAGGCTCAGGTTAGAAAAGGACCACAGAGCCGAGCAGCAGACTGTAAAGCCCAGCTCCAGACTGTGGCTCTCTCTTTATCTCAACCACACTCTCTTTTGTGTGTTTCCTCTCTGCTCTCTGTCTGTGTCACTCTCCCACATCCCCACACACATGCATACTCATGCAGAGTGACTATTACCCACCGTCTCAGCCCAAGCAGCTTCAGACCTTAAGGGCTCATGCAGAGCAGGATTTGTGTCGGCTTCCTGCAGGAAGTCCCCCTCTCCTCAGCCTGTAGCTCAAAGACTATCAATTAGTTCCTTATTATGATCCCTGGGAGGGCAATAAAAGTTAGAGTGGGTTGTACACACACACACACACACGTGCGCACACACACAATTTTATTAGTCATTCTGTTAGTTTTGGCTGAATAATTGTAATATTTGGACATCAGTGTCCTACTTCTGTCAGTCTCAGAATAAGTTCATCACAAATCCAGCTGCTGTTCATTCCTCACTGATGAACGCAGCACTTTGGATCAGGAGACTCATTTTGATAACAGTTTGATTCCTAAATCCCCTAGGCATTTAGAGATAGCCCTATCTTAGTTGTTGATACGTCCTCACGTTGCTGTGTTTTGTACTTGTTTACATCCTTTAGTGTGGCTATCTGTCTTTTTTTGTGGCATTTGCAACAAAGAATCATTGATCGTCCACCATTCCATAGATAAAGTTTCTGATCTCTTTAAAGTCTCATTAAAGAGTCATTGAAAGGGGCCAGCCACTCTGTATCTGTGAAATCACAGACAAAATCCGTCCTCTGTTCTATGACACACTCCTCAATCGTGGGCACCTTTCCTCGTTCACAGAAGTGTAAAATATGTGTCCTTTAAAACTCTCCACTCAGTATCTTGTTGTGAAATGGGGTAGATGAGCCTTTTAGGAACCCTGAGGCCTGAAGGACAGAAGCCTGTCGACTGTTTCTTGGTGTAGTGGAAGTGTGCCCCCCCCGGCCATGATACTAGCATGTGGACGGGGACACTTTCACTCTCAGGGTGGCATCAGGTGTCGTTTAAAAGTTTTCTTTGGTAGTCTTTGGCATGACACAGCTGAGACGTGAGTCTTGGGGCAGTCACTCTAACCATGTTACTGAGCTGGCTGCCTTGTGATTAGTCTGTGTTAGGACCCCCCCCCCTGTGTTCTCGCTATCCTGTCTTTTCCACAGTGATAAAGTCCAGGGTGCAGAGGACGTGAGTTTGTCAGCAGCCGGGTGAAAGAGCCCAGAGCACAGACACCACTGCTGTATTGACCCTGATTATGGATCTGTGACAGGATAGTACCACAGATAAATTGGAAGCCGGTGGGTCGGTCCGCCACCTTTACTTTGTTCATGAGGGATTTGCGGGCTCCTTTGTCTTCTCCCTCACACTTGTTCACATTCATCTATTATAATACAAGGCTCTTTTAAAATTGCAGATATGTCTTGGCTAGTTTTTATAATAAGAAATGATCACTTCAACATAACAAAGCAGACACCACACATCAGACTCAAGTCCACAGAGTATATATAAGCGGAGTTTTTATACCACCAAATGTAATG
This sequence comes from Lagocephalus sceleratus, assembly GCA_911728415.1. Taxonomy (NCBI): domain Eukaryota; kingdom Metazoa; phylum Chordata; class Actinopteri; order Tetraodontiformes; family Tetraodontidae; genus Lagocephalus; species Lagocephalus sceleratus. The sequence goes on along the minus strand of CAJVRN010000219.1, from coordinate 3,568,463 downwards.
CTGCTGAGCAAATTGAGACAAAGGGAGCTTTCAACAAAAGGGACTGCAGTACGCTGAGCCAAATCCTGTTCTTTTTGTGAGTCTTTGAATTAATAATGTAGTTGAAAGTGTGCCGTAATGGCTTCCAATTGCATGCATTATCTGATAAATGGCAATGACAGAAAAACTCTCCACTTGAAATTCTGAGATGTGTGGGGGAAAGAAACAAAAAAACAAAACTATAGCTTGAGTGTAGATGAAAAGGAGCTGCAGTGGCGATAACGTCTGGCAGGCTGCACTCCGGAAACCCTCACCAATGTGATAAATGAGCTTTGCTGAAGATGAGGTTGCTATTTCTCCCTGCAATTCATCTTCAGAAATGTGTTGGGTTTCATACAGTACTTACAAATCAATATATCCATTGATTTTTCTTTTGACTGGAAAGGGAATTACCATATTTCCCAAGAATTAGTCCTATTCCTTTTAAGAAGAGGCGACAGAGTTCCCGTCATCATCTGGATAAATCTACTTCCTTTCTTGAATGAATGCATTTATAGTCAGTCTCCATCTGTGATCTACGGAGTGGCTTTTAAAGGCTTTATACATAATCACCCAACTGTGAAAGAAAGTTTTTTGATTAATGTCTGCTGCATTTATGATATCTGTTAATGTCCTCTTCTCAAATGAAAATGTGTGTGTGTGTGTGTGAGGGGGGGTGTCAGATTCTTTCGTGCAATTTGCTGTGAGCCGGTTTAAATGAGAGATTGTAAATTAGGCTTCGGTTTGTTCTTTCTTTTTTAAATCCATTGCGGTGAGGTACAGATCATCTGTACCTAACATGTTAATTGGAAATGGGACCAAAACCATCATTTGAATTTTGATGGATTTTAAAAGAGTGTAGGAAGTGGTTAAGACAGAGAGCCAGCAGAGGATGTGGGATGCTGTTTGCCCACCATCCTGGTCCCATGTGTGCTTTGATTCAGCCCATTTTTAGGTTCTCTGTGAAGCTAGTGTCACAGTGTGTGTCTGGATATTCATCTCTTGCCTTCAGGATGTGAGCGCTGGATCAGGGCTGTGAGTGCTCCGTGGACACAGTGTGATTTTTGTCGAGTGTATGTGTGTGTGTGTGTGTGTCTTTGAGAAACACCACTTCCCTTGGCCAGACTCTTGAGCTAGTACGTGTTATGATGTCCTGAGGGCCAGTTTTGTGTGTATCTTCTTCGTCCTCATCTAATATAAAGAAGGAAGGTATAGAATTATCCAGAGCATGGATACTGTTGTCACACAGACCCTGGGCCTTCCAGACATGGTGATTCTGACAGGCTTTTAGTACTGCATCCTCCAGGCTCTTAAGTCTCCTCCCACCCTGGCCTTTGTTCCTCTCTCCTCTTTTGAGAGCCTCCTTTTCTTCCTCTTCTCTGTCGTCTGTGTTTTGTCCTATCTCTTTTCCCTTTGGGTCAGCAGGTCAAAGTAGACTGGCCAATAAGAAGACGCTTGGACGCTGCCGTCCCGCTGGCTTATTTGTTCATTAGCAGGCACAAATGCCAGCAGCCTTAGATAAAATGTGTCCACACTGCGAGCTGGTAGCGGTGTCCTCACCTCCTCATGCTTTGAGTCCCTTTTAGGTCATCTTAACTTTCACAGCCTTTGCCCTTGTGAGAGTCTCTGGCTACCTCTTGAACATGAGACCTTTATGTTTCACTGAGTTTCAAATGCTTGTACGTATCCTTGAGCCTGAATAAACAGTGGACGCTTTAGCAGTGCACCAAGGAAATGCTTTTGTATTTCCATCAAGGCCAGCGACAAATACATATCAGCATAATTCAAATAGTAAAATAAAAAGAGGGAGTACAATGTTGACGTTTACCTATGAATGATATTGTGACTTTCCTCAATACAAGGACTAATGACTGGACAGAATCACACTCTGTAATAGTAATAAAACTGAAAGTGCATTCAGGATTTTCTCAACATCATCTACAATAGTTCATTTGGGGCATTTAACTCTAATTAGGTAACATTTCTGATATTTTTGCTGCCAAAGCATCTGATTCTGAGCTGGGCAATGTAGAGGGCCTCTGGAGCAGAGCCTGAGTCGGCTCCAAGGACACTAAAAGGGAGGTTTTTTATCATTGCTGGCCTTGTGGAGCATTCATTATCAAATGAATTACTAATAAAGTTAGTTTGGCATAGATGCACTTTCACTGGTGTAAAAAATGTGACCTTAGTTTTAATATGTTACCTAGAATGAAAGAACAATGTAGTTAGTCAGTAAAATAAGTTGTGCATTGTCTTCATCTATTCACACATTTTTCTGTGGCTTGAATTCGTTGTGGGTATCATTCCTGTGCAGATGTTTCGCTGGCTGTCTCCAGCGTGGTGCTATTTGCCCCCTCTAATGTGTGTTTACATGATCACTGACACAATGAATGCTGGCATACATTTGTTAAATGTGTCTACTGATGCATACGTGTGAGAGTGTGTGTGTGTGCGTGTGTGTGTGTGTGAGATCTCATTAGTGCCCTTTGTCACCATTTGATCTGTGGCCCTTTTTTTAAGGGGGGGGGGCGTTCAGACCACATGGGCTGATGAATCAGTTCTCAGGCCCTTGTGCTCCACATGTAGAGGGCGGTTTGGGAAGCAAGATGGCAAATAAGGTTGTGATGAAGTTGCTTTGAACGGTGTGTGTCTTTGATCAGGCGGCCTGGTGGTGAAAGACCTTTCCCCCCTAAAAGTCAGAGGCAGCTGAGAGCAAAACTTCTGTTTCATCTCTTTGACGTTGTTGTAAGCTGGGTGTGTTCTCATCCACTTTGTTATGCAGAAACCCATCTCTTTCATGCCTCCACACACACACACACACACACACACACACACACACACACACACACACACACACACATACATGTGTGTGTATAGAATGACTTAAATGCATGAGTGAACACAGTCACATCTGAATGCCGCACTTAATAAGAAATGCAAAGATGTGCCAGAGCCAGTGGATTATGCTGCATTTCATCTGCTCATTTGAAAAGAAATTGAAACTGTAACAACGCCAAAAAATCTAAAACAGAACATTGAAAACTAAACATCCTAACTCTTCATCCAAAACACAGTTGAATAGATTGATTCCATTTCATTGTGAATAATTTTCAGTATCTTACCACGAGTTTCAGAAACTTGTAGTATTATTGAAAACTCCAGCAACTGTACGTAGATAAAGACCACAATTATAAAAGCGAAGAGCAGCCAGCACAAAAGAAGCACTTTTAAAAATAGGGTATTATGACTGCTCCTAAATGAGAACAAGCAGATGTAAAAACTCTGAAGCTGGCATTCATTCTGTCTCCTCCCTTGTTTTGGTCTCTCACAGCAGGTCTGTTTTTTGCCTTCAACAAAAACACTAATTTCCTGCCAAGACAATTGATTATTTCCTCCGGTCCAACTTGATCCAGCCCTGGGTTTATCAGGAGATCCCAGCAGCAGACCTTTAAGTGTTGCGTCTGCCTTAATGGCTGCAGTGGCCACAGAGGCGTGGGGATGACAGATTGTTGGCTTCTTTTGTGCTCTTCCTTTTCTCTCCCAAGCAGGACTATCAGTACAGGAGCAGACCACAGTCTGAATGGATGTTACCATGGAATCCTTTATAACCGCTCTATTTACACAGACACAACACAACTCATAAATAAGCACCATCCATACATGTGTTGACTGCCTGTTTTATCATGTCTTCAATGTACATCTGCTTTTATTACCCCCCCACACACACACACAGACACACACAATATAATAGGGAAAAATCTATTTCCTCATTTTACGCACCAACCACTGCAGACACTGTTAAACACACAGGCACTGTTCAACTCCACTCTTTTCAACCAGTCACTCCAGTAAGCCAAAACACAAACATTCCCACCATTTAGGCTTGTTGTCTTGACAACAGTGTAGTGGGGGAGCTCTGTGTTGGCGGACCTGTGTGTGGAGTGTGTGTTTTTAACCGTTTTAGCTCCGCATCCATGGCCTCCTCTGTCCACTCAGATGTTTTATTAAGACCTAATGAGATCCCTGGTGCCTGGAGGATAGGTCCCAGTGGTCAGACGGCTGTAGCACCGATGGGAGACATCACAAGTAGCGAAACCGTGTTACATGAAAGAGCAATAGTTTGGGTTAACATGGGGTTTTGTTCAGCTTCCCCCTGACCTCTTAACCCCATGTTGTTTTCCTGTAACACAACCAGCATATTTCTGCTCCTCCAACACCGCTGGCAGCTTCACAATCTGCTGCTCACCTTCGTTTCTCATGTAATTGTGTTTTTCGTCTCCTGCTCCTGCTGAATTTTTACAAACGTCAGACAGTTTGATTGATCTGCCCCAGTAGTCTCCTGCTAACTTCACAAACGCACCGCAGCTCACTTTGTCTCCGGCCATCCTCAGATTTCAGCTGTCTCTGGATCAGGAGTCGTTCACAACTGTGATGTGCATCCGCCATACAGACGAAGATCAGCAAGCGTCGACACTGACGCTCTAAATTTAGCATTGAGCTCACAGCGTGGCGACTCTTCTTGGTCTGACAGGAAGCTCTCCTTGTTTCAAGTGTAACAGCTGTGACAGATGTTATCTATTTATGATAAGGTTTATGATGCGAACAGTTGCAGCACCACATGTGACGCGCGCGTCTGTTCTTCTGCAGATAGCACAAGTCGCCAGGACCTCGTCTCAGGCCGACGACCTGTACCTGGACGACACAGGCTCGGGAGGGTACTACCCTGAGGATGACGACGACTTCAACTCAGGCTCCGGTTCAGGTAGGCCACGCCCACCTCCACCCGCAGCGCCGACATGAAGACGTGCAGCAGCACCGCTCCTCTAACACGTACCCAGAGGTGTGATAGCACAGAGTTAAATGTAGACCTCTCAGTGCTTCTGCCTTCTTCTCTCTCTTTATCTAATTTATTTCTTCGCCTCTGTTTAATCTTTCTTTCACTGGCTTTTATCTTTCTATGCCTGAATTTCAATTGAGATTTGCTTGTCGCACAGGCTCCCTCAGGAAAGTCTGCAAATTTTATGTCCTTTTTTATTAGCCTCTCTGTTCTCTGCTTGCTTTAAGCACCTTAGCCAACCTCATTCTTTGTCAAAAGTGATTATTCTCTCTGTAGCCGCAGTTAGAGAAATTTATACTGGATTAGAAGAAGCCGCAAATATGATCAATAGCCCCTTAAATATTGTATATATGCACATTAGTCTGCTCCGTCAGCCAGTGTTCTGTTGGCCATTCAAACGGTAAACAATACATAGCAATTAAAATCACAGAATATGAAGTTAAGTAAGATGAACAACATGACTGCGGTTCATAAATAACATATGTGCTGACGTTGGTCTCATATTATCCTGACGTTTTGCTGCCACTATAATATTGTAGCGTAAGACTTCAGCCAGGGGTTATTTCATGCGCTGCATTTTTATTCATACCCCACATTTATCTTGTTGTCTTCCAGGTGGAGGAGAAGAAGTGGTAGAGGAAGTGGTGACCATCAGCACGGTTTACATCAAGCCTAATGCAGTAGAACCCACTCAGGACTCCACAAAAGACTTCACCCCCAGGGTGGAGACAGCGACAGACAGGGAAAGAGCCCGGGACAGCACACCCAGAAAACCAATCAGAACAGAGGTAAGAAGCCCTGTACACGTGCGCCGACAATCATACATGTGTGCATTTAAAAGTTGGATAAATGGTATTAACAAGAACTGTTCCACAAGACCAACATGTGTGCAGGGACACGTGGGTGTCAAAGCCTTCAACCAAAACAGTTCTCACTTAAAAAAGCAATATTTTGAATTTCTGCTCATTTTCTGGGAGCTTGACGGGATGAGATCAGCACAAGTCTCACGTTTGTAGGTGCATTTGATGCGAGATCAAGGAAATACCTGGACTGACATGAATGCAAAGATCAGACAAAATCTCTGAGCCTGACGTTGTCCTGAGGGAACAAAACCTACTTACTCAGACTGTTTCCTGCCAGGATGATGAGATTCTGTTTAATCACAGAGCTTTAGATGTGCTAACTGGTCAGTTTACCTTTTTATTGCTCCAGACTGGCTGTTGCCCATGCTACCTGTCTTTAAGCAAAGCTAAGCTACACAACTTTTGGTAGGTAGATGGACGGATGGACGGATGGACCAGGAGTTATTGGAGTGTTAGAGAACCTTTGTAGGCCTTTGCCTGTTTGAGTGTGTCATCCAATCCACTGTAATACCAGGAGCTGCAGGGTTGCTTTCAGGATAAAGATCAAGCGCTCACGTCACCTCCCAATGTTTTGGTCCCATTACGGAGGATTACATCTCATTGGGACATAATCACATATTCTGGAACCGTGCTCGATCTCACTTGTGTGTTGTTCTCCTGCTCTACTGGACTGGATACTACATCTGTTTAGGATTAGTCATCCAGGTCTCAGCCTTCTTTTGCCAAGCCTCCCTGGCTCTCCTCCATTGTTTTCGGTCGTCCTTCAGCAACTCTTCTCTTGGACAAAGACAGTCTCATTCAGATTTTTAAGCCTTCTCCTTTTAGGGAAACTCTTGGTGACCACTTGCTCTTTATTCAATCTCTTTGTGCAGAATATTGCAATGAAAAAGTAAAAATTGTCTTTTTTTACACAAAAGCTGCTGAGTTTTTTCACCTTTGGACAGAACCCCGTGTACCTTTTCATTGTGTCCTTTAAATAAATGGAACTAGTTTGTGCTCCTCACCAAAGGGGCGCACAGACAGCATGAATTTAGGCATTACCCTATATAAAAAAAGTACCCACAAATCCTCTCAACACACCGCCAAAGAATATTAGAAGAAAGAATGTGAAAGTCAGCCCTCACCAAAGTGGGGCTTAATCCTTTGATTCAGCCCGTCCGTCTGTCTGTCCTCACGCAGGCACCAGTGCCAGTTACAGAGGACATGCAGAGGAGCCAGATGACCAGTACGACCAGTGCTCCCGGCTCACCACAGGACGCTGTTGAGGTCCGCACCGAGAACCTTTTCCAGAGGACAGAGGTGCTGGCAGGTATGTACCCGGACTCTTCTGTTCTTCTTTTACCTGAGAAGACCAGACGAGCGAAAGAGGACAGGAGATGACAGACAGATGGACGTCTTCATGTTCCCGCCCATAGCAGCACCGCTCAGTAGATTGTTCTATCACCACGTTCAGATGTACATCCCAGTATGGATTACTGGCGAACATCACAGCTTTGTCAGTGTTGGTATATTTTCCCTATTGTTTCCCTTCGGAGCCACGTCCCAAAATAATGACTTTTATCACGCTCCATTTGCGGCCCTCTGTGGGACCTTGCAGAGTTCACAGAACCGTGGGTGTTTCTCCACTGTCTGCTTCGTGCTTTGAAAGTACGAAAGATGGAGGAAACCAGATGAAGGCAGCGGAACTCTTTGCACTCTGTGACACTGTCTCTCTTTCCCTGCATGACTGAGGCAAGCATTGATTGGCACTTCACATTTACTCTGTCCTGATACCCATCTGGTGCTGGCACGAGGCAGAAGAACTAGAAGAAGGACAAATCAGGCCTGGAGACAGCTTGCAGACAGGCCAGCCTCAGCCTCTCCTCTTCGCATCTATTTAATGCTTGCTTATTGAGCTGAGGCAAAATTAGTGTAGTAAACAGTAGACCTGTCACCTGTGCTGCTCATTCTCTACCGTGGCCTTTGGCTCCTCTACCTCAGTTATCATCTTCATCACTGGGAAGCGGGAAGGCAATCACAGTGTGCTAATAGTCTGTTGTTGTAGCAGGGCTGATCTGTGTTCTTCAGCTGGAGGAGGACTCATGTATGAAGGGACTGGGATACTGACGCTTCTCTGTCTCTCTCTGCCTCAGCTGTTATTGCCGGTGGCGTTATCGGCTTCCTGTTCGCCATCTTCCTCATCCTCCTCCTGGTCTACCGCATGAGGAAGAAGGACGAGGGCAGCTACGACCTCGGAGAGAGGAAACCCTCCGGTGCAGCCTACCAAAAGGCCCCAACCAAGGAGTTTTACGCATAAACACCCCCTTATCACCAGAACAAGACGCCAAGTGTCAGTGGAAGACAGCGGTCCATGAGTACAGCACACACAAGGAAACGAGCTGAATACGGAAAACTAGCATAAAGAAAAGCTTTTGCATAGAGTAATGTAATTAAGACCCTTTCTTTCCTATTTTGATAAAACCAAGCTTTTCTCATCCTACGGCAGATCTCAGTGTATTTAAACATTTTGTGCATTTGAAAAGGCTGAAAAATGAAAAGAAAAACAGCACCTGAAAAGGAAAAAAGCGCGTGTCTTCTGTCACAGGAGCTGTTTCAGTCGCTGACTACTTTTATCTGTAGCAGTCTGTTACGTGTAAAGAAAAAAAAATGTCAAAGTGGAAATAATTGAGTATAAATATTCTGTATCAATCCAACTTTCTTTTGTTTTCTTATTTTGTCCTAGCATGTCTGATGTTGATCTCTAAGGTGTATTACATTAATTTATCTTTTCTCTGATGTTAAAAATTGCCTTTAGTTTTGATGAAGCTCTTTAATCTTCATATTAACGCTGTTCAAAGGTCATTGTAAATGTTCTCTTCAGGTTACAGTGTTTATTATTTGCTCTCACAAACTGTCTTCAGTCAAACGTGGACGTACGATCTTGTCTTGTTTATTTGTTCGGTCTCAGTGTAGCCTTCTTTCCGACAGTGTTTTATTTTTGTGAAGTCACAGATCTGACTTTTTCTTTTCATGTCATCCGTTTTTCTGTTCCTGTTCTAGTTGTCACACTGCTGTCGTCCAGTGTTTGTCGACTGTGTTGGGGTGAAGTATCTTCAGCATGGCTCCTGGTTGTTTTCTCCCACTCCCCTCCCTTCGTTTAGCCTCTCTTCTCCTGCGCCCCCCCATCCCCTTTTTTTAATCCCATTCTCTGATGTTGTCAACTTTTCGATCCATCTCGTGTTTGAAGACACTCGGGCTGCCTGCTGTTCCTGTCTCTGTCCCCATGTTGACACGTTATCCACACAGATCGGCTCAGTGAAGGTCTGCTCCTGCTGGAAAACAAACACCCCAGGCCGGGGGGGGCAGAGCCCCCATGCAGAGCTCTTGCCTGTGCAGCCCAGGCCAACAGGGCCCTCACCACCCTTTCTAAAAACCATGTATTCTCACAGTGATGGATAAACAAACCATAACCTAAGTTTCCACTCATGTTGTCTTGAGCTGAGGGCAAGAAAACACATCAGAACAGTCTTCTTCACTGTGGGGAACTGATGTGGAGTCTGTTTTGAATTCAAACAAACCCTCATCAAGGACTCCTCAAAACCTGGGAAGCTGTGCGCTAACGGGAAATGATGGAAACAAGCATGATAGTAAACAGCTAAATGAAACATGTGTGAGCTTCAGGCTTTCTCCCCAAACATCCACTTTGAGTTGTTGATGTTTTCTCCTGTGTTCTTCCTCGGTTGCTGTCTTCATCACAGTGTTTGCAGCTCCCACAGTTGAAATCCAGTCACAGCTGACGACATGTCAGTGAGCCTCTGAGCTCGTGTCAGTGCGCTTTTGCGTGAGTCAGGAACGTGAAGTCTGGGATAATGTTCACGTGTGAGCCGAGCTTTTGTGGTCAGCGCAGGGAAAAAGGCTTCGTGGACTTTAAAAGATTGAAATGTTTTAATTTTTTGCATCCGGTTTTGCATCCATTTGGTCGCTGCAGCTTCAATAAAGCAGACTGCAGAAAAAGAGCACGGTTGTTCCTGGGCCCCCCTGTCTTTAGAGTACGAGGAACTGGTGTTTTAGTCTGAGCAGTTAGTCAAGATGTCCACCTCAGCTGTACGATGATGTGAAGTACTCACAGTAGATGGTGTCCCTCTTCATCCCCACATCCAACCATCATCTCCCTTCCCCTCCTGTCTCTTCTTACCTGGACTAAAGGTACTGAACTATACTGAGAAACCCAAAGACTCACAGTATTTGTACTCACAGCGTTCTCTCACCCCCACTCCCCAACTATGGCCACACCATGTTCCCTCCTCCATGCCTTCTTTCTCTTAGAGTTTTTGTTGTCTTTCTCCATCAGAGACCTGAGCGTTGAGTCCAACTGCTTATTAGTAGATGAGAAAATATATAAATATATATATATAAATGTATATTCACAAATGTTTTAAACCTTCAAAGTGCCTAACATTTGGAAATGTACTTGCTCACGGTGAGCATGTGTACATGAAGAAAAGGTGTAAACGACGTGACTGGCATTCTATGCGCATGGATGACTGTAACGGTAACTTCATTTTTTAGTCTTACAAAAGCTGACAGTATTGTACGTATAAGTTGAAACAACACTACTGAATAAACATTGTGGCCTAATATGAAACTGCTTCCGCATGTTTCTTTTATTCACCCCTCTTGTTTTGTCCTTCAGAGCTGGAGGCCAGTCGGCAATGTAACTTCTCTCATTATTTTGCTCACCACTTGATGGACAACGCCCAAGATGACTGGAGGCATATGGGTTCAAATAAATTGCCCATAATTGTTTAAAACTGACTGACTTGGACAAAAGTAATTTATCAGGCAAAATGAAAAAAATTCAGTTGAATTATTGTGACCTGCCACTCAGCCGAACACGCGCTGATGAGCTCGTTTACCATTTAAGTAAAAATCACCAAATTCATCCAGCAACAACTTAAAGTTTGTTTAAATATACATGTCAAAAGTTGAACTGGGTGTTTGTTTCTTGTTTTTTTTTACCTTGTTATGGGGCTCGTCTCTAACATAGCTATTCCCAACCAGCTCCAGGAAAGGAGAGGAGATTCCAGGAGAGTGGTTCCGGTTAGAGGAAGGAAAGAACTGATCGTAGTTCTGAGCCCTGTCGGCTTCAGGTGTACAACGTTGGGTAGAGGTGAGGATGAGTGTGAGCTGGGTTGAGTCTATAACGGCTCTGTGATTCAGGCTCTGATTTCTGGGTTTGTGGGCCCTCGCACTCGCTCTGCATCCAAGCTGAACTCTAATTTCAAACAGATGAAGGAAAACAAAGAGAGAAGGTGTTAGCATTTGTGCTTGTGTGCAGTTTTTTTGGAGCTTGTGGCTTTAACCTCAGATGTGTTTCATTACAAATACATTTGAGCAGTTTTTTCCTGGGATCTATTAAATATTTTAGTCCAGAGTGTTGAGCTCAGACAAACTGTATTGTGGCTCATTAAATGCTGTGAGAATGCTCATTTGGCTAATGAGTCAACAGTAAAGCACACTGATGATATGATAACTGTGTGGTAGTCACAGAAACGTGCAAATGGGCAAAAATGTCCTGAAAAATTAAAAAGGGGGCCGATTCTCAGTAAATAGTTTCAAATGTAGGGCTGTGTTTAATACGCAGAAGCACAGCCGCTCTCTTATCATTACTTAAAGTCAAAGGGGATTAATGTGCAGATGAGTAATCTCTGTGTAGTGATGTGCTGCCCCGTATCATTTTAGTGCCCTAATCTCACCCTATTACACAGGCAGATTAGAGTAACACTGGGGATTAATGGTGAAGCAGGATTGTACATCTTCACTGGTGCCATTGGTGAGAGAGAGACAATTTTGGCTGATAGGAGGCTTAGAGGATGACAGAGGAGGGAGAATTCAGCAAACCGTGGTTACCATAGTTATCACATGAAACACATCTGCACCGGTCTCCTCGCATGTGCATGAAGCTGGCACGTTAATCCCCTCGAAGAGGGGAGCAGTCCATGTTAGGAAAAGGTACAACATCTGCTGTGAGTCATGATTTTACAGGCTGCTTCATCACAATGCTGGTATTCATCTTCACGGAAGCCCAAACAAGAGACCTCCATGTGTGCAGAAAAAAGGCTCCTCTCGTAATGTTTGCTTTGAAGACGAGGAGGGGGAGGAGATACTGAGCGTTCACGCATCGGTGCACGCTGCGCAAGTGTGTGATCACATGAGTATTTCCACGGTCACACCTCAGAGCGCATTCCTGGATAAAAGCAGATTTCGTGTTGAAAGAGAAATGAAAGTGAATTGTAATTTACATTAGTAGAAGGAGAGGCAGCTGTGCTCTGTGTATTTACACATGCGCTCAAAAGCTTAAATGGTGTCCTTTCACACAGGCAGAAGGTCCCCTGGTCTCCAACCTGGAGATCAGGCCATGTGTGTTCACTCTTACAGCAGACACGAGCACGTGTGGTCACACATGATGGAGGAGGTTTCTATTCACACATGAGGCTCAAGAAGGTTTGTTCTAGAGAGAAACAGGAATAAAAATAGTTTCGGTGTTTGGGGTTAATATCCCACAGAATATGAGAATACGGGTTTTGATTACCTTTGCAACCCTCAAATTAACAGGTGACTTGTTCAGACAGCTGAGACCCCCCAGCGCAAGATGGATGGATGGATGGATAGATGGGTGGATGGATAATCAGATGATGGATGGATGAATGATTGAATGGATGGCCGGATGGATGGTTGGATAGATAGACAGACAGATAGATAGATAGATAGATAGATAGACAGACAGACAGACAGACAGAGAGACAGACAGACAGACAGATAGATAGATAGTCTTGATGCTTTGGTGTAGAGCTCTTCATTCTTTTGAACCCTTCACTCACGCTGTGCTGTCTGAACACATAATAACAATAAAAAAGAGCAAAAAAACAGAGTTGGCACACGGTAAAATATCATAGGAGGGAGGCCCAGACGGCCCTCTCCCAGGCCACTTTCATCAGCTCCTCCGGGGGGACCCCCAGCCGCTCCCAAGCCAGGCGAGAGATGTAATCCCTCCACCTCATCCTGGGCCGGCCATGGGGCCTCCTCCTGGTGGGACATGTCCTAACACCTCTAAGGGGAGGTGTCCTCCTGGTGGGACATGTCCTAACACCTCTAAGGGGAGGCGTCCTCTTGGTGGGACATGTCCTAACACCTCTAAGGGGAGGCGTCCTCTTGGTGGGACATGTCCTAACACCTCTAAGGGGAGGCGTCCTCTTGGTGGGACATGTCCTAACACCTCTAAGGGGAGGCGTCCTCTTTGTGGGACATGTCCTAACACCTCTAAGGGGAGGTGTCCTCCTGGTGGGACATGTCCTAACACCTCTAAGGGGAGGTGTCCTCTTAGTGGGACATGTCCTAACACCTCTAAGGGGAGGCGTCCAGGAGGCATCCTTGCCAGATGCCCGAGCCACCCCAACTGAGCTCCTCCCGGATGTCCAAGCTTCTCACCCTCTCTAAGGCTGAGCGCGGCCACCCTGAGGAGGAAACTCACTTCAGCCATTTGTGTCTGCATCTCGTTCTTTCGGTTTGGGCTTTTCCATAAACGTTATGAACAGAACCGGGGACAAAGGGCAGCCCTGGTGGAGTCCAGCCCTCACTGGGAATGAGTCCGACTTACAACCGGCTATCCGGACCAAGCTCCCGCTCCTTTGGTACAGGGACTGGACGGCCCTTATCAAGGGACCACCCCATAGTCTCAGAGTACCCCCCACAGGATGCCCACTTTTTTATATAGCAAAGATTGAATATAATGAAATACAAACTATTTGAAATGATAAAATTAGTCATATTCATACTTTAAGTTCTTCTACTCTTGCATTCATAAATGCATAATCAACCCAGGATTAACCAACAAACCTCCAGAAGATGGTGACACATTTTTATGGGCAATGACAACTTACAGCCTTGCTTCACTGTTCATCTCAAGACCTGACATCTTTTTCGTGAGCTTTCTGAAGTTATCATGGGTTAGTTTGTTGAGTATGGTTCAAAGTTCGCTTAGCACTTCCTGAGTCTTTGTCTCTTCTGCCGATGGCCTACTGACGCCTGCAGACTTCCCAGGACACCGTCTCCAGGCTTTTTCTGTCTTGTGTAGTGTTCCAAAGGTTTTCAGAGGAAGTTGCGTGATGTTCCTCTGTTGTGATTCAGTTTCCTGAAAACATCTTGGATGTTATCATTTACATATAAAACAGAACATTATCCAAATAAATGAATACTGACAAGTATAACATGTAAGCTCCAGCCACCACCTCTGCAATGCTGTGAGGGTAAAATGATGAAAAGCTTAGTGCATTAGCCCAAAGGTTCTCCCACTGTTAGATCCCTTTTGCCCAAACTTACCTGAGGATTAACAGTTTCAGATTGCTCATCCATATTCTCATTCTTATTTATTTCTTAATGATGATTTCTAATGATGATGGTGTTTTTTCATCTATATTACATAGAATAAATCATAGAAATTAAAGCTGCAATTACTCTAGTTTCTATGTTTATGTGGAAAACGCAGCGTAAATCTTGAAGAATGTTGACAGGTCTGTAGGAATATTACATGCAAAAAAGTCATCACGGGTGGGGTATGCAGATAAATGCAGTTATTTCCTGAATCCATTTTACTCTGTCATCATTCATGTTTCTGGAACATTTTTTTCCAGTAACCTCGCTAACTTGTTGAACTGTGATGGGCAATAATGATCTGCAATAATACAACACATACCCAAGATGCTGATTAACTGTTGGATCTTGGTTTTTGCACTTGATTGTCACCTTTGGGGACTTTTTCCTATAAACCTGCAGCGGATTGATGAAAGTCTGAAACCATCATGACCTTCAGCCTGATGGGTCGACACCACCAAAGCTGATGAACACTGATGCTCAATATTCAAGGTTGGTCCAAAAGAGACAATAGAGAAGTTAACAAATAACCTGTGAGGGGTTTCTTTTCCTGTTTTCCTCAGGGATCTTGACATGATTTTGACTTATCTTTGTTGTTAATCACTTCCGGTGACTCTATGCTCAAAGCATTCTTCATTAAAATGATCCCTAAGGTCATAAATCTGATCACATGACCTTGTGAAAGCATAGCCTAACTACTGAGAAACATTTACTGGTGTGTTGATGGATCTGTTGATGGATCAGGACATGTCCTCCTCTTCCAGCCTTCCCTGGTCTTCACTGGTTTGTCCAACAGAATAAACACTTTTGGACCTGATCACCATTTGTAGTGCTTCTGGTTCATGAACCCTAACCCTAACAACTGAAGGTCGTCCAGCAGCAGCTGAACCTACCTTGAACAAACACACAGTTGAGTGTGGCCATCATTTTAATATGTTTGACTCTGGCCAGTGAAGGCTAAATGGGCTGGTTATACTGGGAAAGAGCTTACAAATGAGCTGGTTCAATTGGGACACAATATATACTGGAATACTTAACTATAACATTAAATAAAGATGTTGACATTGTTCTTGAATTGTATTTAACACATTTTCATACTTAGATCAACATTAAGTAAAGGTCAGCAGAAAATGGAAACACTCAAGGACAGAAGAACTTTGTTGAAGCTGGACTTCACTGCAGATTCTCAGGTAGTTTGATCCATGAAAACAGTCACACAGCTCAGACAGAAGTTCTTCTGGATCTCTGCAAGCAGCAGCCTCTAGAAGTTCTCCAAGCCTTTTTTGATTCCCAGAGGCCACAAAAACAGGACGAAAAGATCCAAAACCTTTTGAAAAGGATTTTGCTACAGGATCACTAGTGTGGATACTGGTATGCAGTAAGAAGTCCTCAGACATTACTGGGATCCAGTAAACAACCACATGCCTCTGAGCTTCATGATCCATCACGAGGCAGGAGAGCTCAGCTGACGGCCTCTCTGCATCACAGGTTTGATGTGGGGGAGTCAATCTGTTCAAAAGTCACACAGAACGTTGAAAAAGCATCAACAGTGTGGAGGATTCGTCACCATCTTTAGAATGACTCAACTTTTAA
The DNA here is from genome assembly GCA_911728415.1 of Lagocephalus sceleratus. Lineage (NCBI taxonomy): Eukaryota > Metazoa > Chordata > Actinopteri > Tetraodontiformes > Tetraodontidae > Lagocephalus > Lagocephalus sceleratus. The sequence continues at coordinate 3,552,743 of CAJVRN010000219.1, read as the reverse complement.
AAGCCTCATTGTTTTACAAAGGCTGATAAAGGAGAAACATCAGAGATCTGGCTATCAGAGCTGGTCCAGATCATTAAAGTCATTGAAGTATCAGATGCACTATTGTTCACCAACCAACCAACCAACCAACAAATAGATGTAAATAATTGGAGGTTAAACTTTGAATGGGGTCAGTGTATTTTTGCTTCACATCGATGTGGGTGAGTCACAGCTTTCACAGACACAGAAGAACAGCAGGTCGAGCTGTTAGCACCACAAACTCATTGTTCTAGAGTCCAAATGTAATCCAGAATCCAGAATCCAACTGAAGTCAAGATATTGGAAATAACTCAAGCATGTGGAAACATGCTGTCTTATCCCAGAGGACAACCACAGCCCAGCTCACAAACCAACTCACACACAAAACTCTTAGTTATTTATTCAACCCTGTTTTAAAAACATCATGAGCCAATAAATCCAAAATCCATTTGCTGTCCCAGTTTCTCTTTTTTCCCTGTGAATTGCATTTATTGGCATGAGTCAGAAGTGTAATTATCTGGGACACTGCAACACAATTCAACAGAAGACTCAAACGAGGACACATAAAACCTCTAATCATCTCAAGGAGGCTACACCCATCCAGTGTTCAATAGCTGAGCAGAGAACAAAAGCATGCTGACATTTGTTGGACGACAGTTTGGGTCTGTTGCTGTAAAGGTGCTGTAGCTACAGCGAAACCTCACAAAAGACCTAAATATGTTTAAACCCAGTTGTATTCTCTCTACCTCTATCTCTTTAACCCAGTTAGAGTTCAAACCTGCTGTGTCTCTTCATCCCACACAGGCTGATGACCACCAACCTGAGGGTCAAACACGCTTCTGGAATCCTCCCGCTAGCATTCGCAGGGTCACTAAGTCAGATGTGGTGTGTAGGTCAAACCAAAGAGCCGATGGCTTTACTGCACATTGATTGATGCATGTTATTAATGTAAAAAGAGCAGTGCAAAGTAGAGATGGCTAATATGAACACACATACACTCCCCCCACACACACACAAACAAATAGTCTGGAGAAATGAGAAGCTGCTCACTTAATCACAGAGTTTCTTGATTAAATGCCGTCTGATAATGAAAGCCAATGTGCCACCTTAATTCTTTGTGATAGGATTTGGAAATCATTTCATTCCCCTGGCAGTCTCATCTGAACACACACACACACACACACACACACACACACACACACACACACACACACACACACACACACACACACACACACACACATCCAATTGCTCGGTTCCTGGTGGTCCCCGGTGGCGGCCTGTAAGATGATATTCATTTAAACAGGACTTGCTCATTGGCTGTCCGCTAAGTGAAAATAGAAGTTTTGTTTGTGATTAGGGAGGAAGTGATGAGACCATTTAAACCATTACATACTAATTAATCTGAATCCACTGGGAGACAAACTGGGATGGATTTGTCCTCGTAGCTCACGAGAAGACATCACATGTTGAGACTTTTACTGGTTTGACTGGTGTTTTACAGAAGAGCTACACTGAGAAGAGCTTCACTTATTCATTTTTGATTGGAAGAATTGAATGAATTAGAGGAAGACCTGGCTTTGCAGCTCTGCCTTGGTGCTGCTGATGGTTGGCGCTCACATGTGCTCGTGTGATCGGGGATAAACAGCCTTATGTGGGCCTCTCAGTGATCTACGGTCACATTCTGCAGAGAAAGGCGTGTTTCTGGGCTCTCTTCTGCTTTTGGTCCTTCTTGTCTGAAATTATTTCAATTTGACATCTTACCCTCCGTCCAGATGTTGGCCATCACCTGAGGACTTCAGACGGATTGTTCCCCAGGTTCAAATATCTGAAGTGAGCACAAAAACTTCCAATAATCATTATAATCAATCTTGCCCACATCTGCTCTTTTGCATTTGGCAGCTTGTGGTTGGACCAGAATTTGGAGACCTGCAGTAGAAGTTAACTCACTCTCTTCACAGGGCAGCATCAGTGTCTTGTCTCACTGACGTTCACACTTTTCTTCCTTTTTTTCTTTTAGAATGAAACACAGCGGACCACATCCCACTCACTGTGTTGTTTGCGTATGGTTGTGTGGTTGTGTGCTTGTGTGTGCTTGTGTGTGCTTGTGTGTAGGGTTAAAGTCAGGACAGCCTCTCGCTCTTTGCTCATTATTGTTGCCGAGGCTGCTGATGGCACAAAACCTGTTTTTGTGTTTCTGCCACTATTGTGTCTCTTTGTTGAACAGTGTGCTTTGCAGGGTCTCGGGTTTGCTTCGTCTTGTTTCTCTCCTGTTCTTCAGGTGTTAAAGTCCCTGTGGATACTTGCGTTGCCATTTCTGTGTGTGTCCTCTTTTATTGTGGAGCTTCGGTCCTCTTGTTATCGTTGTTTACATTTCCTCCTCAGGTTTCTTCTCATTGTGGTCACTCTCTTGTTCCGTCTTTGTCCACCGATTGTCCCTCCTGCTGTATTCAATCCTCACGCTGCCCTTCGCTGTTGTCACATTACACAATCAAATGGAGCTCCTTATTCTTCATTATTTAGGGAACTGTTTTCCCCCAACTCTCCAGGAACAATAATCTTTTGTCATCAGCATGGTGAGAAGCAAGATTCTGATAAATATGTGTTTCTTTTGTTTTGCTGAAGCTTTTCTTCAGCCTCTGTGAAGATAGTATCAGTGCAGCAGTGATCATGGGAAGATGCAGGTCAACTAGTTCTAAAGCAGCAGAGTTAAAGGCAGATCAATAAGGCAGACAGAGTTTAATGTGGATTTCAATAATAATAACAACATTTAAAAAGGAATAAACCTGGAGCTGGAAAGGAGGACAGAGGTGGCTGGCTTCCACAGAAATATCAGCATTCTTCTTTTCCATCTGCATTCTAAATGCTTTCACTTTTCAGAGCACAGGCTCGTATCTTCCAAGTAAAAAGTTGAGAAATTTCTTTTGGAACACAATGTTTCTGTTCTGCAGCTGCCTACCTGTTACCATGGGGTTCAAACACTGAAACATCCACCTCTGATTCTATTCTGATTCCCCACTCAAGCCTGTAAACAGCTTTTCATCCCCCTCTGACTAAACCCCCGAAGCCGTGACGAAGAGGAGCGCCACAACATCAGTGACTGAGCTGAAGCATCCACAAAAGAATGCAGATTCTGAGAAGAAGCATTGCTTATTTGCAGTTGGCAGACACTTTTCTGGTGACTGGATGGCTGATCTTCCTTTTTGTGTCCCTTTGTCACCTCTTCACTCTTTCACTAGCATCTCTACCTGCTGTTTTCAATGGCTGAGCAAGACACTGAAGAAAAGAAGGATGAGGAAGAAGGACAGAAGGAGGGAGGGGGCTCCCGTCTCCAGGCAGAGCTTTAATGAAGAGCCTTTGAAGTTGGCTGTGATTGAACAGCTCCCGTATGCTCAGAAAGAGAGGAGGACCGGCACCTCTCCGAGGACAGGCTGTCGTTCCCTTTCTCTTCACGTTCTCATCACATCTTTCCTCTTTTGATTTTCTTTCTTTAGTCTCTGTCAGTTCCAGGCGAGATCTTCACCTCCTCCTTCCCCTTGTTCCTACAACCGACCCTCCTTTCACCTCCTGTCCTCCTCTCTGATCAGGACATGGATCATGTCTCTACTTAACTAAGCATGGTGGTCGCATCCCGTTAGCTTCAGCCCAGGGGTGTGTGTGTGTGTGTGCGTGAGTGGGGGGGGTCAGATATATCAGAAACACGCCTGCTCTCAGCGTTCAGAGGGAGCTGGTGCTGCTCATCTTCTGATACAACGTTGTTATATCCGTGTCTCTGCAGGCATTTTCACCATCATCCTTCATCCTTCACCCCCCCCCCGCAGGCTCAGGTCATTTACATGTTTAACATCTGCCTGAAGCTCTACAGATGTGTGATATCTCAGGGGGCCCTGATGCTGCTCATGGTAGCAGCCTTATTAAGCTGAAGCGCTCGTAGCTGCAGCTCAGAGTTGAAGAGTTCAGACCCTCAAACCTGTTGATGATCATTGGGGGGGGGGGGTTTGCCCTTGACTGGATGGAACCCTGTGACACTCTCACACTTTCAATTGTGGTCCAGTTCCAGGCGAGGGTTCGGTCCAGCCCACGCTGCTGGGTGTGTTTGGGCTGGGGCTGGCATGCGTAAATTTAACTGGGACCGGGGGTCCGGGAGGGTCAGGCTGGTCACTGGAAACTTCGTCTGTGTGATTCTAGCTCTCTTCTCATCCCGCCGTTGTTTTTGTGGCTGGGCCAATGAGAGATTAATGGGCTGAAAGAAAACATTAACGCAGCGCGATGATTCACACTCATCTCTGTCTGCGTCAGTGTGGTGCTCTCACTCTCGTCTCCATTTTATCACGTTATTTCCGTGGACTGAGAAAGAAGCTTTGAAGGAGCTCAGAACCAGGATGGTTCCTCAGGATGAGACTAAAGATCCGGTTGTTGGTTGTAGAATTCTGTGAACACACTTGTGAGCAATAATCAAGTCAGGCCAACTTTTAAGCTGCTTTTGTTTATTCAGTTAAACTTCAGGTTGTTCCAGGTTCTATGTGACTGTGAAACTCCCATAATCATGACACAAAAGTTATTAAAGGTTATTAATAACCTCAGAGGGTGTAAAAATCTGGATTTATGCTGCTGAAACAGAGTAAGTGGGTGAGGCTTTTCTTTTTTTAACCTCATCTCTCGTCTCAATCAGTCAGCTCCTGACTTCTGCCTGCTCCCACATGTCTGATTTATAATCCATAAATAATTCACCCAATTACTCTTTTAAGCATTATATATATATAATCATTACAAATGACTTTCAATTTCCATTTAATATATAAAATATTATAAAGTGAAAGGAATTGTGACTTTTTTTTTTTAGCTGCTTTAGATGAGGATGATGCGAAAACAAAGAATAATTAAAAAAATCTCTTTAGTGTAAGATGTATTAACACAGGTATGAGTTCTTATCCACTCGAGGAGTCAAGCTCCACATTTCACAGCCTATTTATTGTTGCACCGCTTCAGTTCTGATGGCATCTCCGAGGCTTTGCTGTTATCTTTTGTGTAAAAAGGGCCCAAGTGGAATATCAGCTGCAGGAATTAGTTCTGTCAAATTATGAGTGGATGAACGCAGTGGACAAATCTGAGCAGCACCCAGCTCACAGAGGCCAACCTGTTCTGGTCCTGATACGGGAGATTACCTGCGATTGGAGCTGGACTTCATCACACAATTGCAGCTTATCCAAACCTGAGTGACAGTTTGCATTGTTCACAGGTTAAACCCACACAGCTGTGACGACTCCAGAAACGCCACTGGAACGCCGCTCCGAGCCTCCTCACAGTGCTGCACGACTGAGCTGCTCCTTGTTTGGTTTCCCACCCTGGAGGCGGTGTAGGGCCACCAGTGTACCTGCCACCAGAACAATGGTCTGCACTGATGTGAGGGATCAATGGACATGCTCAAACAGCCCCATTACCTGCTGCGCACACACACACATCTGACATGTATGGACCTGTGAGTCAAAGACATATATTTGTATTTTGAGCTCAATGCGTGTCTATGAAAGGGCTTTAACCATATAGCTGCAGAGCTTCATGGCGTCCCTGACAGGTGTCACCTTTGTTGCCTTCTGAATGTCTCAGCATGTTTTTCAGCTTTATGTTGCAAGAGATTGATGATTGTGGTTGCATTACATTATTACACACATACGTTATGAGTTTCCAGGTTTACAAACACATCTCATTTCTCAACATCAACATCCAATACATGCATCAAAATATACATCCTCCCACAGAAATGACCTAATCCTGGGTGCTGGGTGAATGTGTGTGTCTGTGTGTGTTTCAGGGCTAAAGTGGATACTGCATGTATGTATAAGTGTAAATGCGCTGGCTTACAGCCTGAATCTTCTCTGGCAAAGATCACTGTCTTAGGCCTTAAGCTGCATTGTGAAAGGTTAAAAAAAAAAAAAAAAGTTCAAAGCACATAATGGAACAAAAAAGTAGTGATGGAACAGTTGGTGGAAAACATCTGTTGTGCCTCTCTTTCATCGTGCAGCACATCTTTGGCTCATCTTCGATCTTATGGCTGTCTGAGTTTCAGGTGGGAGCTCAGCCTGTGATCAGCTCCACCAGGAGCTGAGAAATCTGGTGTGCAGCCATCAAGAGGTCTGACCGGGCATGCAGGTGGACGCGAGCATGTGTGAATGCAGACTGGTGATCTCAGCTGACAGGAGGACATCAGGGGCCGAAGCGGTTTGAATACAACTTTGATTAATGTCAGATTCCACCTCCATCTTTCATAGTGAGAGGTTGAACGCTCAGACCCAGCGCAGGTGAAGCCCGTGTCACCAGCTGTATGCTACAGAAGCTCTCTTCATCTGGACTGAACCTCCTGAAGCCTGAAAAGCTCAGCCAAACCACACCAGACCAGAGGCACTGAGATGCACATTTCACCACCTAAACATCATGAAGAATAGAAATGATGAGCTCTTCTGCATGGACTGAAGCCTGCTGAGGGATGACGCCAGAGCCAAGCTCATTTACCTTCTCGTCTCGCTGTGCAACATTTCTACTTCCTCACAATTACACTGACAAGCAGTAATTGTTGTACTCAATGACATTTCATAAAGAAGAGAAATGAGCGTTGGATAGGCTCCTTCTCTGCTACTGTTTCACAGATAACTCGGGTCGTAAACATGCACAGAACAACTCTTGTCTGTGTTTTCAGGTAGAAAGTTGCCTCCTGCTCAGGATAATGTGTTTCTCATCTCCCCACTTCTCTTATTACCTGGAGCTGCTGATAACTAGCAGCCATAAATCATATTTGCAGGGTGAGAAAGAGTGGGTGTTTGAATATGAATCATCTTTTCTCCTTCTACTTCTGCTCTGTAGTCCCCTCCCTCTCTTTTATTTCTTGTGATCAGATAATCCCCCGTTGCTCTGTTGCATTTCATTGCCGACCTGCTCATGGATCAATCAAAGCTCAAATGATGTTGGTATGCATTTTAATCAAGCTGTCATTATTTTCCACATTCCTTCTATTTTAAATCATTATTTGATGTAGCATGACATGATACTGCAGTGTAGAGGTCTGAATTACTATTTCATTTAATGCTTCTAAGGCTAAATGATAAATAAGCCTCAGCATGCAGGCTCTAATCTGCTTTAGCTTTTACAGCTTGTCTGACTGTTGAGTACAGCCACACGCAGGACAGATGACATGTTTTACTGCTCTTTGGTCCTGAGGTCTACTGTTGTGGTTGAACCCCAAATTCCATGTTTGGGCCTTGTCACCATCACAGTTTGTTTTTAGTTCTGACTAGCAAAAATTGTTATGCATGGACCTCAACCCCACCCTGAACCATAACACTAAATCACCCAGACTCCCCCTCTCTGCACCTAACTACACCCTTCTTAGAGAAAATTGCCTTTCTTAGAGAAAACCACTCCCTTGTAAAGTTCTACTGGGGTGCCTTCAAGTTCTTATAAAAACAGACAATGACCCATTAGCACCAAATTAGGCTTTTTGAGTTTTATGTATGAGAGGCTGTATAACAAGTTTGTCTCAGATAGTGGTGTTCAGTGGTGTTCACGGTGTCCGTGCTCATTTTGTCTGAAAAATGTCACATTTTCTTACAGGGTTTGATAAAATAACAATGACTTTTTGATTTGATTAACCTTTTTTTTTCTACGGTTGTGTCCTTCTCTCTGTGACCATCAACTGGTATTACTGACTCCTTAGTTGCGCACTGACCTCTGACCCCACCGAGCCCCCTGTTTTAAATCTATATCTTCAGGATAACAAACCCTGTCTAATGTATTTGAGGAAATGTATCTGCTCTATCTATAAGTTAATGGCTTAATACATGTTATTTTCCTTTTTTAAATGTACATAGAGTAACAAACTGTCCTTTAATGATGTTGATAATGTGGATTTTTTCTTAAAGATCTTCCTTTATTATTATGTGATCTGTGCTCATTTACAGGATACTAAATGTTGTCACTCTCATTAAGACAAATTATCCCACCATGTCTTCAGTACATGGTACCATGGCAACTGAAAATGATGTAAAATGATGTAGAGTGCCATTTGAACACCCCGAATGAAAGATGATGATTACTGAAGAAGAAACGCAAAAGCAGTTACGACTTAAAAACATCAAAGGTTTCAATTATATCTGATCAAATATGAATGATTACTGACAAGAACGCATCACGATGTGTGACAACCCAGAATCATCCTGGGGCTGAAAATGAGTCAGAGGCTGTCTTCAGTTGGATACAAACACAACCTTTAACATGTTTGCATTCAAACAGAACTCATATCACTGATGCACTTTAACCGTTCACGTGGTGCCGACCGCCCAGCAGGGTCACACTCCTCCCAATGTGGTGCTCGCTAAACACATTCATGTGAGGGCCCACACTGAGAGTCAGGTCTCCTATAAAGATGAGCAGCTCAGAGAAAGCCTCCTTTGTTTCTCCTCCAGACAAAAGATGTGGGTGAACCATCACTTGAAAGTCTCCTTGTCTGGGCTGCACATCAGGCAGAGCCTAATAAAGCTCTCATCTTCTGCAGTACACCCAATCAAGATACTGTGAGGGTGTTCTTCAGACACACTTGTGTGGAGGACGCAGGGTGAGAGAGTTAAGAAAGGGGAACCTCCACACACAATAAAAGTCTTTCATCAATGTCTCAATCTGTGGACGCGAACAAGGTCGGCTGCAGGTGTTTAAAGGGGACTGAAGCATCACTGGGAACCAGTTTACATGAAATATGAGCACACCTCAACAATCACAGCTTTCAGAAATGAGTTGCAGAGAATGATTCAAATGTGTCATTTAGACCGTTTACAAGGCTGTTTACACACTCATCAAGGTAAATATGGAGCGTGCGAGTGCACAAGCAGGCTCTCAGTCTGGGTGTGTCTGTGGACTGTCAGCATGTTTTAATGACTGTGTGTGACAGGCAGAGACAGCCCATCAGAGCAGACAGCCCATCTGTAACATGTGTTATGTCACACGGATGCTCTTTCTAATCAGGGCGGATTTGATCCCGCTTCAACAGCCGAAACCACACTAATGAAGCGTGACACCAGAAATTCTGTGGGATTATTTCTATTTCACAGACTGTGGTTTGGACGTATCACTGTCAAAGGGCGAGCAGGTCAGAGTGTGAGGAACAACCAGTGCTCCAGCACGCTCGCTTCCTAGAAAACAAGTTCACCTCTCAGTTCTGGGGACTCATATTCAAATATATATACACATTAACACGAGTAGAAAGAGAAGCTGGGACTGGGGTGGCACATGGGCCAAAAATAACTTTGTTATTAATAACTCTGCCTGGCATTACACATGTATTACAGTGAGTTTTCCTGTTGGAAACGGTGAGGATGGATCCCATAAAGTGGGAACTGGTTTTAGAAGACAGCAGGATGAAATCCAACAGTTGAAATTAAGTCTGTGTTTTTAATGGATGCCTTAAAAACAGGGTTATCACTAGTTGAAAGTCGCTTCTACAGCAGCAAAATATAATTTATAACATTCACAGTAAATAAAAACGTAATAAATATTCTCTCTGATGGTTAAAGAGCATACATTCATTAGACTCACGGTATGCCAGCCAAGCTTTATGTCAAGTGTCTACAGATGGTGGACTGTACAGCATTTACATAAACTAAAGTATTATAGTGTAAGTATTCAAGTATACACTAGTATAAGTATAAAATCCCACCTTGATAATGTCACTTGCTGCCCCTTAGGTGTTGTATGTGTAGTGAGCCACTGCTGGTTCTGTCTCAGGTAGATATGCCCCCTCTGTCTGTAATGGAAAAAGAGCAAACCAGTGAGCTAAAAACAAACTGGGAGCCTGTGAGTGGTGAATGTTGACCTGACCCCCCCCACACACACACACACACATGCACACACACACAGACAAACACACACACAATGCTTCACTTTGGTCCCTATTTACACTCCAACACTGTCCTTGTTTTTCCTTCGTCTGGTTTTGTTGTTCTTCCGTTACACATTTGTGGTGTCTGACGGTGCAGGGTGGAAGAGCACGTGCATGGCAGCCAAGCCAAAAGGCTCTTATTAAGGAGTTTACATGTCCTGGTGATTCCACTTCCAAAAATATCATCAGAGTGTGTTAGTCCAACCCTTAGATATTTTTACCTGATGTAAAAAAAAAAAAAAAGTCCAGGTGTAGTTAAGCTGCAAGGAAAAAATCTCATACATCATGTAAACACAGGGATGAAAGAGAAGGATGTACACACACACACACACACACACACACACACACACACACACACACACACACACACACACGTGCAGCAGCTGGATGATTAGTGCAGGATGTGTGTGGATGGGGCCAGCTGTGGTGAGCCAGGAGGTGGATGTGGTCCATGGGTCTCTTTCCCTCTGCTGCTAAATGAAATGAAAGACTCTCAGATGGTGCGAGCGTTGCATAAGCGAGGCACCGAGTAACGTCCAGGGATAAGCTGATTACGTGGCACGCTTGCAGACTCATATTCATTTCAGCATCACTTAAAGAAGCAAGGAGCTTACGCACTCGCACTTGCATGGCTCCTTCCTTTGTTCCATGTCCTCCTCTTTCTTCTCCTCTTTGAGTTCAGTTTGTATTACGGTGTAAGGTTGAATGTTTCAATCAAACCATTAGCTCAGGCCTTGTGACTATGAAATGTGAACGCTGACATTGACACTAGTAGCAGTAATTGAGAGGTGACTGACTGATATGACAACTTTAATTTGGAGAAGTCATGAGACTGTGTTAATAGTTTTGGGATTAAAGCTGCTTAGTGCTCCATTTTCAAGGGCTCAGTAAAAACTGACCAACACTGACTCCATTTCCTGAACAGCTGTGGTCAATTTCCTCATTATGAAGGAGGAATAATCAAACAGGTAAACATGGAATTATCTTCTGCCTACAGAAGAAATCCTCAAGGATAAAATTAATCATTGTCAGAATTCCGTTTACAGAAACCTTCTTTAGACTGAATAGATGATTTACTGCATGTGTGAAACCACAAGAAGACTTTGGTCCAAGGTGCTTCTCAATGGAGATGGATATAGTAAAAGTGAATCCAGACTCTTTTTATAACCAGGAAAAGATGGTCTGACAACACATATATAGGTTCAATTATGCAATACTAGAATACTTGTACATGTTTGGTCTGTGATTTAATCTGTAATTAAATGATTCCTAGGAATTCACTAGTTAAAATAATAAGAGATAAACTCCATTAAATTGATCCCCACAAGAATTTGAAATTCCCTTTCTCCTCTGTTCAAGACCTTTATCGACAGAAAAGGTAGCAGAGTACCAGGTTTAGGGACTTTAGGATTCCGACCTTGGTTTTGCTGACATAGTAATGACCTCGTGGAACAGTGACTTTCAGCTCCTGTTGGACTTGATTGCTGAGGGTGTGATGAAGATCAACATCTCAGTCTGGAAAAGGGTGGATTGCCTTCCCCACTCCAGAGAAGAGCTGCTGCTTCAAGTAGAGGAGTTCAAGTGTCTCTGGTACTTGTTAATAAATGAGGGGAGAAAAGGCCAGGAGATATTGAGATAACAGGACAGATTGATGTAGCGTCTGCAGTAATGAGATGCTCTGTTCTGGCAATAAATGAGATGCGTTGGACGGCAATGCTCTCAATGAACCGGTCAGTCTCCATTTCCGCATGGTCATGGCTGTTTATGGGAAATGAGTGAAAGAACAAGACCACAAACAGCCCCAGCTGAGATGAGGTTCCCCAGAGAGTGTGGGCTCATTCTCAGAGAGAAGGAAAAGAGCCAGACATCAGAGAGCCGCTGGGAGAAGAGCCGCAGCTCCTCCCCTGGGTGGAACGGGAGCGGGCTGAGGTGGTCCAGGCATCTGGTCATGGCTGCTGCCAACATGTCTTTCTGGGGAGGAAATTTCCACCCAGCAGACCCTGGGGCAGACACTGGGCACGCTGAGAGGATTACACATCCCATCAACCCCTGGAACAAATTAGCATTCTAACAGTCCTGGAGAAGATAGTCCGGGTTTCCCTCCTGACACTGGAGTCACACAAGCAGAGGGAGATGGAGGAGAATAAAAGTCTCAAATAGTGCCATTTAACCTAGTTATTTAAAATAGTGGCAGTCCACAGAACTGAAATAGAAATAGAAAATTCCTGTTATGTGAACTAGTCAATAGGAGTTTTGTGCGTTTGACTGCAGTTATCATTGAGGACCTCAATTTCCAGCTTGCATTTAAATCAGTGCATTTAGTTAAAGAACAGTGGCTCCATTTTAAGCACAAATTGTTCTTGAGAAGTTGGATTTGAGACTCGTAAAATATGCGCACATTTATGGAAAAAGGAACAATCATAGTTGCGCTGTTTGATTTTAAGTAATTCTCATTGTGCCTTCAGGCTGGTTCATTTCCCTCAGCTGCCATTTTATAATGCACAGCCGAAGCACTATCAGAGAGTGTTGCCTCAAATTTATTTGGAGCATTTCCTCTCGTTGTATGACAGTAGAGCAAACAGGATGTTCTCTGCAGCTGTGATCACACTGTATTCCTGCACATGAATGAACATAAAGCTGTGATACTCTAAACCACCACTGACCTTTAGACAGAGCAAGTTCACCCAGTTAACTCATGAACGATTATGAAAGTACTGTTTCTCACAGACCAGACCAAATTAGGCCAAAAAATGAGATTAACTGGATATGACCCTTTGCCCAAATGACTCAGATCCTGATGAGGCTTACATGAAGAGGAAAGAGTCATGAGGAGCCAGTCTGGATCGATTGGATGTTACTTATTAACACTCTTCAAATGCACCTTCATGTTAGGATTGTCCCCTTAACCAATACATGATGCTTCTCTTTAATAATTTATGTAACCAGCAGGAGGTCCAAAATACAGAAGACCAAAGCACGACCTGCATAAGTCAATAAAACTGCAAAAGGCATATTGGAAAGTGCAGGAAACTGCAGGGGTGGGAAAAAACCACGACAGTGGCTGTATGGGCAGGTAGGGGGCTCTCCCAGGGAGGCAAAGAGGAAAAGACAAGAGCAAAAGCAGGAGATGAAGCTCTGGTGCTGACCGCCACAGCCAGCCCTTCATAGTGAGCTGGCTGGTGATTGGCTGCAGCTGGGTCAGGTGCTCCTGCCTAGGTGAGCCTGGTGAGAATGACATGGGGGGGTACAGGGAACTCAGGATGAGATGTGGCTCCCTTTACATGTTTGTCCTGCTCCCTCTTCTGTGTTGACACATGTGACACTGACTGCCTGCTTGCTGTTTGTTCCAGTCACCCAGTTATCAGAGCTGTGATGACAGTGACCATAACTGCCCTGTATGCACAACCCCCCCCCCCCACACACACACCTCAGTGTCTCTGTCCATGTTTCTTGTAATAGGAATTGGGCTCAGCTGGCAGGTGGGCTTCAATGACATTTGTCATTTCCTCTCACACGCTGGCTGCAGGAAGAGGTGGCTGAAGATTGTGGAGGCTGAACTTTGTTCTCCTCACAGTCTGTGTTGACAAAGACTTGACACTTGAATTGTAATGGTGTTTGTTCTGAACAAAGCTCACAGAATAACAGCTGTTAGAACTGATCCACAGAAAAGACAGCTTTAAAAGAGGACAAACTTTTCTAATTCTGTCTCAAAATGTGATTATTTAGATGCTCTACAGTTTATACAAAGAAAATCAAAGTTGGTGATTGCAAATAAATGCACCCAGAAATGAAACTGTTTGGAAAATTCCCTATGATTTTATGTACAGTGTGTAGAACATTGCACTCTTTAAACTAATTAAATAAAACCATTTTTTCCATTTCATTTGCTGGACCAAACTCTGTCTAATTAGGGTATAAACATTATTGTTCCAAAACCCACAAAGATTAAAAACCTGTGTTCATTTTCTAATGATGTCGATTGAGTGACACTTCAAATTCAGATTTTGGGAAAGTGAAGTCAGATGAAGGGGATGTCTTCTGAAGCAGCTGCGGGTGCAGATGAAGAGATTGCAGTGCAGACTGTTAAATTCCTCCCCTATCCTGACCGTCTGTCCTCTGAGGCACATCTGTGAGCAGACCAGCAAGCTGAGACCTCAACAATGGAGGACATTCAGTGTGTTCAGATAAACCCCTCTGCTGCTCCCACCATGTACCTCCATCCCGCTCTTATCTCCATGAACTCCCTCACCTCCTCCTTTGCCTTCATGCGTATGTACTTTTCCTCCTCTCTGCTTCCTCTCTCCTTCCACCCACCAGACCACCTCTGCCTCCTCAGAACTTAATAAAGTCGTGCTGGCTCTCCCATTTGCCTCACTTACCCGTTATCACCCGAGTCTCAACTTCAGCTGTGAGGACATTCTCTTGTTTCACACAAAACTTTACTCTCAATGCCCACCTTGTTTATTTTCCTTTTTATGAATTTTCACTGTTTCTTGAGTCTTAAAACTACATTGATTTAGAAAAGCCTTTCATTGTTTTGATTGCATGGTTGCATGATATCTGCTTAAAGAATGTTAATTAAAAACAACTAAAGGAGCTCTTTATCTTTCGTGTGATACAAGTACATACTATTTGACGTTTTTGTGCACAAACATGGCAAAACACTTTAGGACTGAGCTGTTGTCCATTCTCGAGATTTAAATAAAACAGGAAAAGCGATGCTGAGCAGCTGATTAATGGGAGCAGATGTTTAGGCAGCACAGCGGTGCCATAGCAACTACAGAGGCCTCATAACAACAAGAAGGAGGTTTATTTCCAGACTCTATGAGCAGGTTCTGTATTCTGCTCGTGTCTTCTAGGTGTGAGTGTGGATGAATGGTGTGATAGACAGTGTGTGATAGCCTGGTGACCTCATCAGGATGTTTTCCTGCCTCTCACCCAGTGAATGCTTGGATGGACCCCTGAGCCCCCTTAGCCCTACAAAGAATAAGTGTTAGTTAACAGACATTCTGGAGGAAATACATGAATATATTTTAATTGGTTTCGTGTGTAAACAGAGCTACTCCGTTATGCAATCCACAGAGGAGTGGTGGTAACGTTATTACACCATTGGCACAAAATGGCACAAATACATCCTGTGGAACACAAAGAGGTGAATAGATGTTATCTGTGAGCTGTGCTGCTTCTGCCATCTCTCTGTAGACAGTAGCAAATATCGAATCATAAAAATATATTTATCTCATGAAAATTCTATATCACATGTGGGGAAAATGTTTGGAAATTCTTTGGAAGAAAGTTTATCAGATGGTCCTGGCAGCATGCAGGCTGAAACATGAGTAACCAGTTAACTCATGACCCACTGTAGAATGACCAGTAATGACCAGTGTGTGAGGACAGGAGACGACCCAGCTGCTGCTGTGGGACCTTTCCACACATTATTTTAATACCCTAAAGAGGAAACAAAATCAACAGAGCACCCCAATTATTTTCGTTTTAGAGCTTTAACAAACATCCCAACACCACCCATGATTACTGCAGTTGTTGTTGTTGATAAAACTGACCACAGATCAGTTTGTGATTCCTGCCTGAAGTCAGGAATGGTGCTACAGTGACACAGCAATAGTTTAATGTTGACATCAGACAATATAAAGCAACACTACAGTTGTATTTGTTCATTATACATGGGTGTTTTATCACTGATCTTTATTTTTTTTTACATTTATCTACTTATCTGATATCATTAAAACATCTGTAAAATCTTGTTAGAACTGATAATGATCCGCGTACCTCATGTGAGCCTGAAGCATCATTCTTACCTTCAGATACATCTGATAATCATTGAAATCCTTATATATAGATGATGTATGTCTTTAATAGATCGACATCTGCATCCTATTTCATGGTAATCTTTGTAGCAATTGTTACTAACTCACTACACACTTGGATTTGTGGAATCAGGGCTTTATCCTCTGAAGACCATGCATATCCAGAGTATAATCAATCCAAGACAAAGATTACGGTGGACTGGCTGTATTTCAAAACAAACCAAGGGCATCCTACTCTCCCACAACTAAATATTTACATTTGAGCATTCAGAAGAGAGCTGGTGAGCCTATGTGCATGCAGAAATGTGGCACGTCACCTCTCCTGACTCTAAACCAAAGGCAGACCTCTGTGGCCTCATGCTGTAGGAGCAGCTTCACCTGGAACATTTCTGTCAGGGTCACCGTGTAATGACGGCACCTTTTCCCTCACACAGAGCTGACACTTCCCCTCCTCAGCCTCCCTGCTTATCCTTTCATCATTCCCTTTCTCGTCTGCTCATCTCATCTTCATTGCTTGTCTTACTTGGGAGGGGGGAGAACCCCTTTGTGAAAAGAATGGATCCCTTCCCTCTGAACCTGATAAAAGGCGAGTTTAAAATGGCAATAATGAAGCTGAGGAGCTGTCAAATAAACTGGGACATTACTCCTTTGGTGCCATCAGAAGATATCCATTTCATTTAGTCTCCAGAATCACTTGTTTGTGCTGAAGAAAGCGTCATTTTCCTCATTTAACGGTTGCTCAGCCCGTAATAAGTTGCTGGTGTGCTTATTTAGAGTAAGTGTCTGCCAGTAATGTGCCTCTGCATTGAGAGCTCAGACCCTCATAGATCTTCAAGCATTATCACAAGGTGTGACTGATGATCTCCATATGCTCAGCCTTAGCCCTGTTCTCACCAGCTCTGTGTATTAGTCTTTATCACCGTGTGTCAAGAGTCCCTCCAGTTTGTGTGGTGGCTATTTAAGAAGCTCAGCCCTTAAGCCAAGGTCCAGTCTGTGTGTCTTCACCTTAGCCTTGTTAGCTCTGGGCCTCAGCTGCACACTGACCTTGTCTGCACCCCTCAACTCACCCTAGCTGTATTTCCTGCCTCATGTAGGAATATCTGCCACCTCTGTCACAAATAAACACCGACAGTGAGGGAGATGCATTTACATAAATCAAGCCAGTTGCCAGGTTATCAGGCATATTCCCTGGAGTTTGCATTGTGGTCAGAATGTAAATTCAACACGACTCCTGCACAAACTCTACTACCACCATATGCCCTGAAATAAACTTCCCCAAAGATTGTACACATGGAAAAATGAAAGTATTTTAAAGATAATGGGATTTTTTTTTTCAGACTCTTTTGCAATGTCTGTTTTCCTTACTCTGTTCATGTTACAATCTGGCTGGAAATCTTTACAGTTGACAGAAGAAAGAGTTGCTCTTCTCCCCAGTCACTTTCCTCAGGTACCAAAGCTCATTAAAAAGAAGAACCCTGGGGATGGAAGAGGTAAAGAATGTGAGGATCAAACAACCAAAGGAAAATATGTAACAAGGCAAAACACATGGACATTCAACTCAATATTTACCTTACAATGAACCTTTATTGGTGCAAAAAGACACATCTTATCTATTGAGTATTATTATTCATGCCATGGGGCCCCAGTTGTGTGTGTGTGTTTGTGTGAACAAAAAGTAGAAAAGAGAGTGAGACCAGGCTATGAAGTAAACCATAAGGTAGTTAGTGCACATTCAGGCGATGAATAGCTTCTGAATAGGTGCCATCCTATTGCATGCAAAACATTACAGTTTAATGGCGTGATGTTTTGCATGCAATACTACTGTACCGTCTCCCTGATGGTAAAAGTGTGATCAAACAATGTGCTGGATGGGAGTTAGTAGTTAGAGAGGTTTTTGTAACAGGTATTGAACCCAGGTTTGCAGGACAAACCAGGCATAGAATCAATATGCAGTTAATCAATTTATTAACTGTTAATCTAGTGGATGAACAGTTCAGTGGTATCCCAGGAAACCTGGTCAGGACAGGAAAAAGTTCAGTAACCAAGATGCAAATGGAATAGGCAGACAAACCAAAAGGAAGCAGGCAGGGCTCGCGATCAGGGACAGAAGGCTGAGGTTAGTTACCAGGAGGCAGACTAAGCAGGCAGGTCGTAGACAGGCAGAAAAACAGTGGAAAGTCTCACATGACAAAGAACGATCTGGCAAATGACGTGTGGAGCTGGGGAATATATTCTGAGGTGAATGCAGGTGTGCTGATGGGTGAGTGAGAGCAGGTGTGTGATCAGTGAGCGAGAGGAGGTGTGGTCTGAGCAGGGGCAGTGGAAAGTTACTGAGTCTGTGGCGAAAGGCCAGAGCAGGCTGTGACAGTTTTTGGCTTTCCTGGAAATTCCGGTGTTATAGTGTGAGGCTATGGTAGGCAGAGTCCAGCCAATGACTTTAGAGGCCCTACGTATGACCCTCTCAAGCTGTTATTTGTCCTGGCTGGTGGTTCTACCATACCAGGCCAGGAGAAAGCGAGCACGCTTTTGATGGTAGCCTGATAGAAGTGAATCATGCCTGCTTTCCTGACCCCAAATTTCCTCAGCTGATGGAGGAAATGTAGTCTCTGATGGGCTTTGGAAATAATGAGACTGATATTCAGGTTCCATGATAGGGACTGATGGATAGTGGTGCTTAAGAAGCAGAAGGAGGGACCCCACTCCACCACTTGGCCATTAATGAAGATAGGAAGGTGCTGCTGCCTTTTTCCTATAGTCATCTACTTGATTTTGGATGTATTGAGGATTAGGTTATTGTCTTCACACCACTGCACCAGCTCAACCGACCTCAATTTGATAATTAGATTCCTCCCCCGTCGCGAATGAGTGGTATCACCTGCAAACTTAAGCAGTTTGGCAGATGCAGAATTTGATGTACAATTGATGGTGTAAAGAAAAAATAATAGGTAGGTAAGAAGACACACTCTTGTAGGGTGCCAGTGTTCAGAACCCTGGGTGGTGATATATAATTCTGGATTTTAACACACTGTGCCCTGAAAGACAGGAAGTTTAGTAACCACTGACAGAGTAAAGGATTAACTCCCATTAACAGGAGAGAATTGTACAATTTGACAGGCGTGATGGTGTTGAAAGCTGAGCTAAAATCAATGAACAGTGCGCGGGCGTGGGTGGGCTTACTATCAAGATGTAAAATGAAATATATGCAAAGTGGGACTGCATTGTCCACTGAGGGTCTGGCGTGATGTATGACAGGTACCTACTGACGAGGCGTTCAAACACTTTCATGACAACAGAAGTGAGTGCAATAGGCCTATAGTCATTAAACACAATTTAGGTTACTTTTCTTAGACACTGGGATAATCATAACTGATTTGAGACCTGCAGGTCCGTTGCAATGTTAAGAGACCAACTGAAAATGAGTGAGGTTTGGAGCAAGCTTGTTTGCACAGTTCTTCAGTGTAGCTGTTCTGATCTTGAAGTTTTACATACATATACACTCATGATCAAAAGCAACATGTCAGCACAAAATTTTCAGAAAGAAATAGGTAACATGATCACACATAGAAGAATAAAAATAATGCAATATGAGAAGTATGATCTGTATAAACTTGTATGCATTTTATTACAAAACATCCACTTGCCTTCACAGGGGATTTGTGACAGGCAAAGTTTTCACAGTTATACTGCTGAAAAAGAAAACTGACTGACTTTCTGGTGACCTTGCTTGTCAGGGAGCTTCAGCTGCAGCTGGAGGAGCATTGTCAAGTTGTCCTTTGTAAACTCTGTTTTCTCTGAGTAGGACGACCTGTTTTTTCTGCTGCTCTCTGAGCACTTTAAACACTGCAGCCTTTGACTCCACAGGCCTCTGATGCCCTCATACGGGGCTCAGTTTTGTCAGACCCTCCCAACAAGAGACGAAAGGCGAGCGTCTGCACCGACACGCAGAACCGATGAGTCAGATGATGGAACAAAACCAGAAAAATATGACCCAAATGGTATCAGGAACGTAACCATTAGGAATATTTAGTGTAACCTGAGGACACTGTTATTCTGCTCAAAGGGTGGTTGTACAGTCACTCAGATATAGTTTAGTTTGCCTCCACGCACAGTCCACCCAATTACTTGAGAGAAGGACTCCAGATATCTGTGGTAAGAGACGGCGAGCTGGTGTGGGCTTGATTATAACTCTCTGCCATGTGTTGGTGAATGAGAGGGTTGTTTCCTTTAGGTCGGAGAAAGGTCTCCTACTGTTGTTTTAGCTTATGGGCAAAATAATCTTCTTGGAGGCCCTGGAAGGAGTTCTGGAAGGTGCTCCAAATGAGGACTCCATAGATCTATTGAGAGACTTACATGTTCATGTGGGCAAAACCCGTGAAGTTGAGCTGGTCTTCTTAAACTTCACTCTGCCCCTCAGCTGACCTGAGCTGCACTGCACAATAATATTAGACTAGTATTGTAAATTAATTATTACATAATTCCAGTGGATAATCAGTGATGATGATTTTGTTTCTCAGGGGGTGGAAACCAGTGAAAGATTTGGATAGGTGGATGTCCTGAAGTGATGACTAGAAAAACAAATCAAATCTAAGGATTTCAGGCCGGGTCTTGTAAAGTGTTGTGAGACAATTTGTATTGTTATTGGTGCTATATAAATAAAACTGAATAGAATTGAATTATGTTTGTGTAAAGTAATTGTAAAGGAGTGACTCAAATGAAATTATTACTTCATGAAATAAATATTTTACTCAACTCAAAATTGAAAGCATGTATACATTTACTATAAATCAACCACACAAAATAAATACTTAAAATATAGGATTTGTGCATATGTAGAAATTAATTCACACCACATGCCCTAACTCTTACTTATTGTTAAGAAGCTACTGAAGAAATTATTGTGCATATAATTAGGAGACAATAAAACAGAGAATAACAGACCCTCATGTCTCATATGTCTCAGGTGATTTAGCCAAGTGTCTAAATAGTCATAAAGAGTCCTTTCAGAGACTTATGAACTTTCCTAGCAAGGGATCTCATCTTAAGAGTGATTTAGTAAGTTTCTGAGAGCGACTCTGAGGATGGAGTGGACAGAAACATTCATCTTAGGGAGGAGGTGTGGTTGATTCTGTTGCTACATATGACACAGCTTTCTAAAAGCTGTGATTATGGTTGTGGATGTTACAAAAACAAGTACGCTCCTAGTAATGAATGGACAGAGAAATCATACAGCGTAGACTGTCTTAACAAATGTGTAGTCATGAAAATGTATAAAAAGCAACAGTGGAGAGTAGAACAATATGAGGCTGTGAGCAGCTGTACTGGTCTGACTGACCAGTCTACCCACAGAGGCTTGTTACTACTCTGGGTGGGAGAAGGAAGCTCATCAACCCCAACATTATCATTACATGATCAAGGTGTTCTGTCAATTTTTGCTGCCTTGTTGTTTGTTGCTGCCTCTGCTTTTACTGACAGCTGTCTGTACTTTGCTAACATTACCCTATAAATTATGATCTTGTACGGTTTTCTGTTTTAATATTTTTTGGGGGGTATTTTGATACTCCAACGGGGCTCCATCAAATAATGCTCCCAGCAACAAGGCATAGGCAATTAATTATCCAATCTTTATAGTCAAGAGCAAAGCTCTTAAGAATCTTATCAAATAACCACTTGAAGACTTTGACAGACAGCTGGGAGAGAATGTCACTCCTTCCTTTAGGCATCTTAAAAGTCCTCTTCTTATCTCATGAAGGGAACATTCTTAATTCCTTAATAAAACCTTAATATTTGAGGATTTTACTTAGAATGACATCAACTACAGCTATTTCTCGTCATGGGATTATTATAATATGGGCCCTGGTCTTTTGGAATAACAATTTTGGATTAGCGAGATGAATAAACAGGCTGTGAAAGGGAATCACTTGTCCGAACCCACAATCCACAAGGAAATGAAAGTCAACAAAGGCATAATTTGATATATCATCGGCACCAATGGATCAAACATAAAGGAAGCTAGAAAAGTGAGTGGAATCAAATACATCAGGCCAAGTGAGGAAACAGGCACTTTTAAAATTTCTGGAAACACTAAACAAGTTGGTCATTTAACCAAACAATACAAAAATGAAGAAGTACTCCTCTGTACCTGAACATCAGAACATCTTTCTGGCCCCATAATTGGTAAAAATGGCAATGAAGTTAAAAATATTGAGGCCTCTATCATCAAAATTATTTTCCATCCACATAAAGGTTTGTTTTTTTCTTTTATATATTTTATGCGTCTTACACTCAAACAGTCCTTGAAGGTGTGAGGAACAGCCAAATGTCCTCACTTTGCTAGTAGAATTAATATTTCAGGACTCAGTATGTAGCAAATACACACACACAAATAGAAATGTGAAATTTAAGACACTGCTGTGACACCCTGAGAATGTGCAGGGTTGCAGCCAAAGGCCACAGCTAATAAGACTAGAAGGCAGTCACTAGTTAACACACACACACACACACACTCATGCATGCACACACACACGCACACACTCACACATGCACACACACACACAAACACACACATGCATGCACATATACACACACATTCATAGATATTAATTGAGTAATAGCTATGATTTTTAACTCAAAACTAACTTGTACATGTGTGCATGTGTGTGTCTATGTGTGTTTGCATGTGTGTATTCACATATCTGTGTTTTCCATAATAAGCATGTATTAACTGGTAACATTCTGCCTTTTTTCTGCAACCAAAAATGTTCAGCCAGATAATTTCATTGGTTAGTTTCTCTTTAAGTACTTGGAAAAATTGCTGCTAGGGTATAAAAGCTCAGCAGGATCCTTTAAGAAGGAGTTCAGGATATTCCAGGCTAATAAAGTATGTTTTTCCATCCGTGAGATGGTTAGAGCAGAAAACGTTCTGTTGGTCTACGCTGATATAGATGACATGCATCAATCATGCTGTAATAAACCAGACGTTTGGTTGACAAATGCGGGAACAAAGAAGGTTGATGGACACAGAATTTCATTTCGTATTTGTAATGTGCTGTTTTAAGCAACCTCCATTATGGCAAAAGAGAAAGCCAGCATCTGCTGAAACATCTGTCCTGTGAGTTGCTGCAAGCTTACACACATTTCCCCTCAGCTGTTAGAGCAATACTTGTCTGACACGTCAGAGGTGTTTGTCGTCGCAAGATAAAACAATCCAATGCTCCCTGATTTACCTGCATCTGTAGAGAAGATGTGTGTCTTCCCACCTGAAAGTAGCATTGTGTACGGGCCACTCTCAATCTGAAGGCTGTTGCAGTCTTTACACTAGGTTTCACATTATATGGAATCATCTGAGGATGGTCCATAGATAGTAAACGGCATACAAATCTGTACAATGTCATACTGAACGAGGCGTATTTTGTTGACGGCACATAGAGAAATGGAAGAAGAGCAATAAACAGTGCCAGGAGGTTGATAAATAAAAAGAAAATGAGTCAGAAAAATCTCTCCACTCTCAATCAAAGTCCACACTTTCAACAAAGCATCTCTGCAGAACACCTCTGACTAGAGGCAGATGCACCGCCTCAATCTGTGGCTGCAACAGAAGATAATAAAACCCCGTAAATATGAAAACTCTGCAAAAGATGTTGGCTTACAGGCCAGATGGAGGAATAAAATGGCCTAATAAGTTTCCAGTCACAACTGCTCCTTCCCCAGAGGACTCTATAATAGAGCGGGAGGGATTCAGACCACCACAGAAAACCTAAAGCGATCTATAAATGAGCTCAGAGGCCTGGTGGTCAGCTGAGCCTGAGGGCTGACGGCGCTGATCTGTGCCAATAAGTCTGAGCCCTGACAGGCGCTCTGTCGGGCGTCCGTGTCACTTCTCTCTGCAGTGTGCTCTCATTTCCTCCCACTTGAAGTCGTACTCTCTCTCCTTCCACACTGTTGGTTTAATATTGCAACTTTGGGGTCTCTGCCGCTCCTGCGGTTCGTATATGCTGACACTGATCACCCTGTGGTTGCTCTGCCTTCACCACCACCGTTCCATTTCCATTGCTTTCATGGATGGCTCGTCCTCTGTAATATAACACTCTTCTCCTTCCTGCATACCTGAATAATAACACGTATCGGAGGAAACGTAGACGATCGCCGGGGTCGTGACCTCCTGTCTGCCAGAGGTCTCGACCCCTGTGTGACTTCAACTTAAGATCCAAGCATAAATTGCTGTGAGGTCTTTGGGGAGAATAAACAGAGTTATAGGACTTTCTGTCATAGAGAGGGACCCTGCATGGGGTGGTATTTTTAACCAAAACAACCAAAAACATCCCAGGAATCAGTCTGTCTAGACTACAAAAATAGCACCATATGAAAAAAAAAGAAAAACAAAAAAACCAGCTATTTCTTTGAAAATCATACTGCATTTAAATATTTATCTCATCATGCCCAGAAGCCACCATATGACTGTGAGTGATGTGTTCTCCTCTTGAACCACTGCTTTAATGACTCTTACCCTGAAATAACCTCGTCTTTGAACAGAGACTAATGACTCGCTTGTGTATCAGGACTTCCGCTGCTGTGACGAATGACGGCTTGGGCTCTGAGGGTCGGCGCGGCTCCAGCCGACTGTGGCTCCCTGACCCTGTCAGTGTGAGCCAGCCGCTGGCTTAAATATCTAAACACAAGCAGGCAAAAAGATTTTCCTAAAGAGAGTGTAAAAGGAGTATTTTCCCCCCATGTTAGAGTTATACGATTCACTGTGTTATGATAAATAGGCACTATATTTTTATGTCCTTTGGAAAATGTTGCCACATATTGTTATCTTGCACAGTGAGATTTTACTCAGTTGGACTCCAGACGTGCATGAAATCTTTTAAATGAAACCAGCAGGTTCAGCAAGAGTGGATTCCACTTAATGGGGCATGAATGTGGAAGTCGCTGCAGCAGACCATACCACATTCCAAGGAGTATGTTTGACACCGGCCCCTTTCCCATTTACTGGTGCAAGTTTAAACTGGTTTGATTATATATACAGTCTGAAGCTGTTCAACAACAGCTCCAGGAAAGATTCCAGACCCCACCCCAGTATTTTGAGGGCTAGACCCTCTTTGCAGAAAAATTAAGAGACCATTTCTAAAAGTGAAAAACAGTAAATAATGAAGGTGTATCATCAGAATTACATTGAGCCTGAATAATTTCATTAAGTCTCCCCATGACACAGTTAGGGGATAAAGTGGCAGATGTTGGATGGATCATTTTTATTCATTAGTAGACACTTGATTTGTTCAAGAAAAGAGTTGAAATTCAGAGAGCAATTGAAAATGAAATTACTGGATCAGTATTGTTTATGGATGAACAGTAATTTCATTTTCAATTGCTCTCTGAATTTCAACTCCTTTCTTCCAAACTCAGTTGACCGTAACCTTTAACTAAAATCTGTTTACATCTCTAATTTTCAATCAGCAGTTTTGTCGCCATTTCCAGTGAAGTAATTGTACATAATTGTTTTCCACGCCAATTTAATTTACAAAGTTTAATCGAGGATATAATGAAAACAGCAAAAACTATGGCCATTATTGGTATTTACTCAACTTTTCTGTGTCATGTGCGGGCCATTTAACAGCTGTGACAGTTTTATCGCCACCCCTGCTTTAATAGTTCTCTTATTGTTGGAGAACCACGCGGCCTGGGGCCAGTGGTGACGGTTTACTGATTTAAAATTGGATCTTGTATCTGTGATACTTTAATGTATGTGTCACCATGGCCTGAAGCCCCATTGCATGTCTCTATGAGTATCTTTAAATAGGAACTAACGGCACTACAGCAAATTGCATTTTTAGGTTTATTTAAGCAAAAGGAGCATAAAGCATAAAAAGGTAAGTTGTCATCAAAACATAAACTCATCGTTCTTTATTACTTGCTCTAGGATCTCTGCTGAAATATTGCCACAGTGTTCCAAGAATTTCATTGGCCTATCTTTCAAAGCGGTCACTGCAGGAAAACTGGGATGCATGTTAGCTAAACGTGTTGCTGTCCTTGACAAACTGTGCGACCTTTGGGGACGGCCTCAGAGACTACAAGTATGACAAATCTTAATCGATCTGTGCTGTTTTTTCACTTTAGTTGTGCAGTGAAGCAAACACTCAGGATAGATCAGGTGGCTTGTCCTGGATAAAACACCTTCACCACCTTGTCTGGGCTGCGACTTTCACCTTTCCAAGTTTTGTGGCAGACTTAGCACTTTAGCTTCACTGTCAGAAGTTTCACCAACATCAGCAAAACACGTTTCTGCTCTCCTGGGTT
The DNA here is from genome assembly GCA_911728415.1 of Lagocephalus sceleratus. Lineage (NCBI taxonomy): Eukaryota > Metazoa > Chordata > Actinopteri > Tetraodontiformes > Tetraodontidae > Lagocephalus > Lagocephalus sceleratus. The sequence continues at coordinate 3,526,685 of CAJVRN010000219.1, read as the reverse complement.
TCAGGTTGATGATTGCCTGTGCTGTGGTATTTGCTATTCTACTGGGAGCCATATTTCTACAATGAACTGGTGAAATCTAAGAGGCAATAAAGGAGTCAAGAATTTGATACTGTGTCGTCTGGGGTCTCTGGGTACGACAGAAACACCAGATGCAGCTAAGTCTGCAGTCGGGGCCTCAAAGTCAAACGTTGGGACATTCTGTCCCTGTCCCGAGAGGCATGGGCTACTGTGTGTGCAGGTGTGTGTGTGTGTGCAGGTGTGTGTGTGTGCACGGGAGGGTGTTCTGTAGAAAGCGTTTTCAACATTTTTATTGGATTTTATAAAGTTAGTGTAGAGTGTTAGAGTTAGTGTATTTTGAATGACTGTTAGATATTAGTTCAATCAAAGTATTATTTGTGATTAGAGTAGTCAGTCAGTCAGCTCTTGGCATCCTCAAACCTTCTGCCTAAGTCTGATTCATGGCCAAGGCTTTCCAAAGTCGGCCAGAGAAAAAAAAAAAAGATACCGCATGCAACCAGCAGCAGGCAGCCGGGCTTGTGTCTCTCATCTGTGCTTGCTGCATATTTAATGGTTGTACTGGTGGAAGTTTAAGCAAGCAAAGTTTGCCTTTGTTGTTGGTGTCATTCACTCAGAACTAGTTTTATTAACAACATGGACTCCTGTTTGTTGTCCTGAGCAGATGAGGTCAGGAGTCCCCGTCTGATATCTTCTGGTTCTGCGGTTGTCCTGTTGTCAGGCTGAATGGCTGACTCTTCTCTGCTCAGGCTTCTCTAAAGTCGACCATATGGCTTCACATTCACAGCATATATTTACCTTCCCCAGTGACGGGAAAAATGTCTCTATTAATAATGGAGGATTGTTTTGTCTCTCAACTGTCTCCCTGGTGCTTGTCAACCAGAACGGTGCACCCACCCAGAAGACCATGGTGGTTTTTACTGGTTTGTTTGCATCCACCTCTGTGTTAGAGGGATAAGAAATAAGGGATAGCTGTAGTAATATTATAGTGGTGAGGTTTAGTCTGAGATCTGAGGTTCATGAAGGTGACCTTGCAGTTTTTGTGTAGAATCAAACTAATTTCTCAGTAATCTGTGCCTCCTAATCCTCTGTGAAGTGGCATGTCGCCTGCTGTTTAATCTCTCAGACAGCGACTCATCGAGTTGCCGTCTCACAACACAGACTCTGCTTCTTCTTTGGTGTTGGATCGGGAAGCTTAAGTCCTCATATTTTGATTGCACTTTATTTATTTAGTTATTTCTAAGAAAAGCTCAGAGAAAAGCATTGAATCTATGAATTTCAATAAGAAGAATTTTCTGTCTGATGCTCACTGCAGCAACCTCCCACAGAGGGATGAAGGGATGAAGCTTACCTGGGGGATGAGGGTGTCAATCATCCAGTCCAAGATTGTAGTGAAAGTTTTGATTTGGCACTGGTGTTTATCAGGAAATGTGAAAATGAGTACAACTTAAACAGCAAAATACACCAAACATCTGGCATCATGAAAATATACTATAAACTGTAAATCTATCCAATCTTTCCTCTCTGTAACATTGTCACTGTTCAAAACACTTTTCTAAAATTGAATCAGTAAAGGTCATTTGAATGTTAATGTGATTAACTCTAATAAGGAAGAGTTGTTTGCAGGCTCACTCTCTCTCATCACCCCACCAGTAAGTATTTTTTCCCCTCATTACTGAGACTGAACTGTTTACGGTTTATGTGGACACAAACATTACCAACTCATATGTACATGTGGAGGACCGTCAAAGAACTATAACATCCGTGTGTGCGTGCATGAAAAGGACTGGACAAGTCAGGATGATTAATAAAGTGAGACAAGTGTACCAAATGTTTCATTTCATAATTCCATCTCCACTTTCATCAGGTGTGTGCTTTTTGTATTAACCTGTCTCATATTCGACTACAGATCACCAAGTTTCCCTGAGCTGATACCACAGATCAGATTTCAATAATAAGATCAGCACATTATGATAAATGTGCCAACATTTCAACTGCACAGATTGTTTGATTTGTATCCGTATCATTGTTCTGACAGTCTCATGCATGAATATTTTGGTGCTGGGCTGTCGGAATGTGACATTCAGCAGCTTTTTCCTCCATTTGAACAAAAGCCAATGTTGAGGACAGATGGAGTGTGAGAGGAAAGGAAGGCAGCAGATGTGGCAATATTTTAAGATTTATAATCATCTAAAAGGAGGTGAAAAAAGTAATGAACCTGCATGAATCAATGGCGATTTGTTGGGTTTTTTTTATCTGAAAACCAGTGAAATATTTGAGGTCAGAGCTAAAATGGATCAGATATTTTATTATGATTGTTGTGCAGAATTCAGGTGGGTAATCCTGCCAACAAATCACCTGAGATCTCATCCCTTCAGCCTCATTTTGAAGGTCTCTGTGTTTGATTTTAATCTTTTATATGAAATCCTCCACACACGAGCACATATGTCTGACACCCCCACATTCACTCACAAACTAATACCCTCATATACTCACTGCTGCACGCTCCACCTCTGTCTTCACTTTTATCACATCTAAAATGTGTAGTAGCAGCAGGAGCAGTAATAGTAACAGCAGCAGTGGCAGCAGTAGTAATCGTAACAGCAGTAATAGGGTTGCCACCCATCCTGTAAAATAGGGAATTTCCATTAATTTTGACCTGATAAGGGCAATTTGTTCCGTAATTTTGAAAATCCATGTCAAGCAATTGCTAATGAAACGAGGTAGCTCTGACTACCGCTGCTGCCTGTCTTGATAGAGCCCTCATTGACTGTTCTGTTGCTGTGTCACTGTTACGAGAATGTGGATCTATTGACCAATAGAAAGCACTGTCAGTTCTGCTAGGACATGTCTGCGACACTACTTTCAGGGAGGTGGCTGATGCAAGACACTACCCGTACAAGAGCCGTGGCAAAAAATGAAAAAGAAAATGGCAGGAAAACACGAGAGATAACTCAAAATGTCAACTGCACTTCTTCCAACAAAATGTCTCCCAACAAAATGAGTCAGAGAGGAATGAGGTTCAGCCAGGAGACAACCACAGAAGAGACCTCAGACAAGTCAAGGAGTTCTTTCACAATTTGTTGTTCACCAGGTATCTCTAGAGGCTGATATGGCATGTATTAATAATCATGTTGATTTTACAAAGGCTAGCAGAGTATCAAGTGTTCTGAAAGCTTTGATAGGTTTAATCACTGTAGTTCACTGCTCACCACTCATGAACTGTCTGTACACTACTGTAAAAGTTCATCAACTTCAAGGTTTACTCTAACAGCAATGTAGTTATCAAATGTTTTATTTGGAGCTATAATAAAATGACAATAATCCATCCATCCATCCATCCATCTTCTACTGCTTAGTCCTCCACAGATGGTCATCGGGGGGACTGGAGACTGTCCCAGTTGACATTGGGTGAAGGCGGGGTCCACCATGGACTGGTCAGCAGTCAGTCGCAGGGCTGATACAAAGAGACAAAAAATAAACATTCACAATCACATCTAAGGACAATTTAGTGTTTCCAAATAACCTATTGTGCACGTCTTTGGACTGTGCGAGGAAGCCGGAGTACCAAAGAGAACCCATGCAGGCACGGAGAGAATATGGAAACTCCACACAGAAAGATCCCAGTCCCACTCAGTCTGTCCCAGTCAGGATTCACACCCAAGACATTCTTGCTGTGAGGTGACGGTGCTAACCACTAGCCACAAAAGTAAGTACTATTAGCAGTTGAAGTAGCAGTTGTAGTAGCAGTACTAGTAGTCACTGCAGCAGTAGACTTACAAAGCAATTTTTCCATTTGAGAGGTAAAAAGATTTGAACAAGGCTGAAGTTGACTCTTTTATGGTGCACTAAAGCTGCATTTTATCTACTGGCTTTTGGGAGCCAGTACACACAGATAGTGATGACATGATTGTTTGCTCATCAATGACTCAGGAAAAGAAGTGCCTAGCTGTTTAAAAATGGCAGGTAGGGGATGCTGCTCTGTTTATCCATGCATAGCTACAGTTGATAACACTCTGATGCTGTGGTGATGCTCTGAACCAATCAGTGTCTGCTATATATCAGTTAACTTAACTAATTACCAGAGTGCTTTTACTGGAACCCTGAAGGATTATGCACCAAAAAAGTAGGACCAGGTACTTTTTCCTCAGTGGAAATACACAAAAATATGAATACAGTAGAGACAACAGTACTGTTGGTAGAAATGGTAGCGTGGCCTGACTCTGAAAATCATAAACAAAGGGAGACTGTACCATGTACCAAAGGCTGACCCAAATCATGACCATCAACATAATGGTCTGTAGAGTGTTGAAGTGTGGGTGGGGGTGAAACGCCAATGGTGCACAATTTAGAGGAGCATAACCAAACCAAGCCCACTAAGTGCAGAGGCTTAAATACTTCACAAAGGGCCCAGGTGCACTGCGCCACTCAAGACACACAGTCACACAAAGGCAGCAGTATGGGAGGGGCATACGCAGAGGATGTCCCGTGTGTCATCACCACTCCCACGTGTTATCACCACTCCCACTCAAACAGGGAACCACAAGAGATCCCTCCAACAGCAACATGCACATACACAACTAACGGAAAACACAAAAGGCTGAGACAACTCACCAAAGCAACCTTGCTTCTCTAACTTACAGGGGCAGGTGAAAGGGCATCAGCTACAGCATCATCCTTAATCTTGATATGTCTGATGTCCACATGATTAGATTGAAGGAACAAAGTCTTTAAGTCTTTAATCAAAACTAGGTTTCCTCCAGAGCCAACACACATCTCAAAATGATTGAGGCTCCAGACTAAAGCCAAAGCTTCCTTCTCAATCAGTTACCAGAGGCAGAAACTGAACCCCCAAATGCAGACGCAGAAGTCAAGAAAAGTCTTTATGTCAAAGGGCAAAACTATGTACAGGGGAGTGAAAGTCAGTAAAAATCCCGTGTAAATCCACAACTAGGGCAGAAACAAATGATGGAGGTCAGGTTCGGGGAAGGTGGTGCTGGGACTAGACAGAGTGAACAGGAGGAACAGAACGATCAGCTGGTGAGATTGAAGGAATCAGGTGGAGAAGACAGGCGGGATCTGGGAGGGAAGTCAGGCTGTAAAACAGAGGACAACAAAGTTCAGAATGAATAAACTTTCAAACACATTCTAGACTCAGAAAAATTAGTGAGCTAAAAGGTCACCACAAAGGAGCTCTCAAACTGGTGGAGAGTGGCTGGACAGACTGAAACCTCAAACACTGGCAGGTGGAGGAGATGATTAGAGCCAATGCACTGCAGGTGTGAAGGACCCCTGACCACAGTCACAGCTCCCACATGAACTTCATGCCTGAAAGGCTCGTTCAGACATGGTGCAGCAAGTACTGGAGGAGCACACAAAAGACTTTCCACTTTCAAAAGCTTGCTGGCACCAATCAGAACAAACAAACTGGGTATTATCTTTTAACCAGTCTGTCAAAGGTGTGACCACTATTGAAAAATCTTTGCAGAATGTACAATAGTAACAGACCAACTATATCAGGAATAGCATACTGTGTGATGGGCCTGCCCTTGTCCAAACATCCAGCCCAAATAAGTCACCATCTCCCTGACAAACTCATACTTTGCAGGATTCACTTCAGCAACAGAGTGGCAATACAATTAATGATCACCTCAGGTGTTACTAAACACATCATCAAGGTATGCGCCCATCACCCAATGTAGCAGGTGCGTTACTGAAACTCATGACAGTATACTTGTACAATCGAAAACACATCAGCAAAGCAGGTCTCCCATACACACACTGACAAGGGAGGAAAAGTATTCGTTGGTGGTTCATTATCAACGAGTCCCTTGTGCATCAGGGCCATGCGCTGAATGACTAAAGACCTGACCATTGGGGCCAAAACCAGTACTGGCCAGAACACCTTCCCTGACTGCCAACATGGGCCACAGGAAACCATCCCCCCAGTCCTTCCCCCTCTCCGTACTATAAGCTCACAGCTTAGATTTTAAGTTGATGAAACTGCTGTAGCACCCAAATGACATATGATGTGCTTTCACTTCACTCCCAACTGCAAGTTTGTGTAAATATATAGTAAGTGAAACTGGATCCCCGAACACTTTGAATCACACTAATTGAAGTTACTCCTCCCAATCTCAAAGAGCGAACACACACACACCTAAATTTGTCATGACCTGGCTCAGAAAGTCAAAACAAATGGAGACCACACCATGTACATGTTTAACAAAGTCACTTTATTAAATCAAACAACAAAATGAGACCGAAATCAAAACCATCCAAGTAATTCAGAGCTACTCACCACATAGAGCAGAGATGTCCACACTCTCCCCCAAAGGTCCGTGCGGCTGCAGGTCCTTGTTCAACCCAGCAGCAGCACCAGACTGGACTCACTTCATCAACTCATCTGAGTCTTCAACAGCTGACTGGTCAAACTGGGTGAGCTGGACTGGTGGAACAAGAACCTGCAGCCTCACAGCCCTTTGGGAATAGTTTGGACATCCCTGACATAGAGTGTGTAAGGCCAGGATGGTGTGAAAAGCCAATGGAGCACAATTTAGAGATGCAAAATCAAGCCAGCAACAACATTGTGTATCCCTGAGTAGAGGGGCCACTAACTGCAGAGGCTTCAGTAATTTAAGCACAAAGGCCCAGGTGTGCTGAGCCACTCAGGACACCTGCAGTGAGAGGGAGAAAACACACCCAGAGAAGGTGTTATGGGAGGGGCTCACAGAGACGCCCCATGGGGCATCACCTGCAGACTGACTTCAAACCCTGCTTCAAATCCAACAATGTTCCAATGTTCCTACATTAGTATATGTTATATGAGTTGTCATTGAAGCTGTTGCAGGAGGATCAATCCTCTAAAAACCCTTTTTTTTAATCCGTTTAAGTTTAAGTGGACCACCTGCTGCCATTTATATTAAACTTTTCATTTAAGTTTTTGTAATTGCTAAACTAACATTAGAGCTGTTTGGCCAGGGGGTGTTACAATAATTAAATTGAGTTCAGAAACAAAACTGATAACATATTTTAAGAAAATAAGTGAAATACAACTAGACAATAAATCCAGACCAGTTCACAGGATGTGTTTTAAATAGCAACACAAAAACAAGAAATGCAAAGCTTTGTTTTGCAATGAAAGTTGAATGGAAACAGATATTCTACATGTTTCTATGTTAAATGGAGACAGCTTTGAATGGTATATTTGGGTATTTTACTTTATCTTCTTTTCTTCTTTGCTCCCATGTTTTTGATGATGATTTCACCAGAGAGCTGAGCTTGTTTAAGTTCAAAAGTCATTATGCAATACGAGGCCAACAGACAAGGCCAACCTCTATATAGGTGAATAATATATATATATATATATATATATATATATATATATATATATATATATATATATATATATATATATAACTTAAACTATGTATAGCCTTGTTTCACAAATTCCACCTTTATACTTGCATTAATTATTGAAAACAGAGCAAAATTAAGCCAATCCCTCCTCATATCACAGTAATTTTGCTGAAATTCCAGCCCTACTCACAGCCTCTCAATAGACCTTAAATAATGAATGACACGGTGCAGCAACCAGAAAAACCATTATGATGGACTATTAAATATGCTCAGAGTGTGTGCTCACACAAGCTAAATTCTCTGTGGTTTACAATCCATGCAGCACATGCATGCTTTCTGTTCTACCTTAAATAGCCCTCTCATACACTCGTCCATTTCTTAAGGGTACAATGTGCACAAGGTCCGGTGAGCATATTGAATGTTCACATATTTGCCTTCCTCCGGCCTGACTCTGACGTGGCTGTCCTCCTGCTCCATGTTTGCAGCTCTTCTGTGGTGGCCAAGGTAGATTAATCATTAATCAGTCCTCCCTCAGTCCCAGTCCATCTGTGCGGACTCATCTTTAACTTCCAGTTCCCAGGACATCCCAACAATTGTTTTTTTTTTTTTTCATCAAGACTTCTGTGCAGCAGTTTTTCTTTGTTACTTCAAACAGTGTTGAAGACAAGAACTGGTTATATTCACAGCAGTCAGGTTTGAGCACATTACTTGTTTATTTTTGTCACTATTAACTCTTAGCTAGAATTTACCAAGTTCTCCCAGCTTGTGTGACAATGAATTATGAAGAACATCGGGACACGTTTTGTTCTCAGATTCTGCACTGTTGACTTCACAGTTTATGATAACAGTTCATAAGTGTACAAAATAAGAAAGACGGACAATTACAGGTTCACAAACTTTCACCACTTTTAGGCTGGATGTATTGGAAGTTTGGAGGATGCTGGAGCAGAGGCCTCATGTGTGCCAAGATCTGTTGATGCGTGTCAGGACACGTTAGATACTCATCTGTCCTGGTCTCCATCATCTCCAGATGTTTGTTTCTCTGAGGGCTTTACAAGTAGTTTTCTCACTTTTGATGCTCTCTACATTTACTGCTGCTTCTAGTTTTTGTTCTGGCTTATCTCATGGTGCTTTGGTTACTGTTGTTATTAAATTAACTACATACATTTGAAAAAATGTCAATGTTTTTATATATCTTTAACGAATTGTGTGGACATTCTCTGCCAAAGGTAAAGTATTGATTCACAAACTACTATGAGTATCAATATTATGGAGCTTCTGGTCATTCTGGGCCTAAAATAAAGTTTAAAAACATCATCAAACTGCTATTAGTAGAATAGACAATAACATCCTTGGGCAGCACATTTAGGTCAACATATACCAGTAGAAACCCCAGGAGGAGTGGCCAGACTAACCAGTGTGACATGTATGTGTGACCCACTCTTTAATATTTAAAGATGTTTCTGAAAAGCTGCTGGTTCATCAGCAGGTCAGCTTCAACAAGAGCAGAGGGTGATTTATGGTGTCTTTGGGGGAGGAGGAGGAAGGAGAGGGGAGAACTTGGGGTAGTCACTAAAAGCATCATCCAAAATAATGGCTTGTTTTGGCAGCCTGCATGTTTGGTGCCCTTCCTCTGAAAAACTGTTGGAAACAACTCAGGAAAACAAAACTGTGTCGGGAAAATTAGTTGTAGAGACACTGGAACCAGCCTTCAATCAAATTGACTGAGAAAACTCAATGATCATCAGACATGGGGGAGCATGCTCCCCTCCTACATACATTTTCCCATTTAGAGATTTAGAGAAAATCAAGTTAATATTGCCTTAATAGTTCTGCTCCAGCTTCTTTTATGATTGGGTCAGTGAAGAAAGCTAAAGCTAGTAACTGCCTGCTGCAGCATTAGGCAGGTAAATGGGTTGTGCACGTGCACGGCCCTCTCTCTCTCTCTACATCAAGCAAGGAATGTTATTTCTTGCAGCCTGGAGACAGAGTGAATCATTAATATTTCACTGAGATTTCTTAATATAAGGTTAGATGTTGTTCAAGTCTTAGAATGTAAATTAGATTTGTCAGAGGTTAATGAAACTTTAGGTTGAACTACTGGCTACTCTGCTACTCTGAATGCTGCAGTCAGGCTCTTTAAGGTGGAAAGCTTTATTTCAATCCATGTTCAGTGTTATTTTTTCCTTCAGCATGAATTTTGATGATCCTACCTTAATGTCTGATGCTTAAAATTAAATGAAACACGAGTGAGTAAATGAGTGATGTTTGATAAACAACCCACCCCAAGTTTTTAAGTATTACAGCTTTGGTCCAATTAGGAGGAATCACACATTTGATGCAAAAGTTACTGGTTTTGCATCATTTTGACTCATTTTTGATGAATCATGTGGACTTATAGAATCAATTAATGAGTCATTGGTCCACATTTATATTTAGTCATACTGGTTGATGAAATGAAGCTTTCATGAGATATGTGATCCAGTGTGTCAGGCCAGGAGTCAGACTGATTAGTGGCAAACGCCATCATTATTGAACAGAACCAATTAGCCTCTCAACAAAGGGACCAAACAAGGTATAAAACTTTAAACTAAAGATCATTTCTGATGGAGGGGAAAAAAGTGCAAGTCTATAAAAGATTAACCAACTAAAAATGTTTCCAGAAGGACGTAAACAAAAGCCAAGATAAAATAGACTCCTTCAAAACAGAGGCTCAACAAAACACAATGGAATTCTATCAAAATAATATTCACTCCCAAATGAGGCAAAACCCTGATTTTAAAATGTAATTATAAAACTCCTCACTGTGCATGAGACCCATGAGACAAGCACAGCTGAGGCGCAGGACCAAGAGGAGACGCAGCCTATACATACACGGGAGAACAGGTGGAATCAAGCAGGAATCAGGGAGGACAATCAAACAGGTGACACGCGAGGGAAGGGATGAGAGAAGAGTTACAATTCAAAATAAAACAGGAAGTCACAAGACACAGTGGGAAAAGTGCTGTGAGTAAGTCTTTTCAGTCATTTCATTGAGCCAAAGTGTTGCTGAGGCTCAGAGTTCTTCATGTTCACAGATTCCAATCACATTAGTCATGTTAAATAACCTCACTAAAAGCACAATAAATATATCTGCATATATTTGGCAAACAAATATTTAGATTGATTTGGCCTTCATTTATGGACCTGTTTACAGTGTATTTTTATTTCTTAGTGGATGCATCAACTTCATGTTTTTCCTTTGGGTCTAATGTTTGATGTGGAGTAAAAGGCTCCAGAAGTTTCTGAATGAATATTTCAAAAGGGATTCAGGGAGGTGGTGGGACATAAAATGGTCCCACTGTCCTCTCTACAAGGCAGTCAGTCATGCTCCCACAAGCCCAACACTGGTATCTCATAAAAGCTAAGCTGGTGAGGGGGGGTGGAGTACAGGACGGCTCCTGTGTGCAGGAGAAGGCTGATGGAGGGAGCCGGCCGGATATAGAGATGCAGGTTTGGGTTTAAAAGACCAAAGAAAAACATATAGGCAGAGGCTGCCAGGTTGTCACAGCGGAGTGTTGATCAGCGCTGGTGTTTTCCACGATGGAAAAAGAGATTTAAAAGAACTTGATCTTGAATTTTCCACACCCCTACTCCTGAGAAAAGGCTAGTCCAGTGTGTGTGATGTCAAACAAATGATTATTTCTAGTGACAAGAAAACACAACACAAAACACTCGACTGTCAGTTGTCGAGGCGAGGTGACAGTGGTGGGCTGATGTCTTGTATGGTTACGGTGATAACACCAGAGGGCTGTGGCGTATCTGCAGCCATGCTGCAGGAATGGACAGCCAAAATTAAATACCAACAGATTACAATTTGGTTAATCTGGAGATTATTTGAGGGGAAAACCTCCCCTCAGTCTGGTTTTGAGCCTTTTTCTGTACTACCTCAGGACCCTCAGGAGAAATCAGCCTTTCAGAGTTGTTTAATCACAGTGCAGAAATGCTTTTTTTTGTTCGATGAGCTGCAGTCGCTCTGCGTCGTGATTCCTCAGTGATGTAACGTGTTATTCTTTTTCCTCTCAGAGATGTAGACCATACATTTGTTTAGTTCATACTAATGGGGAACGTCTGTTAGGGCAGCCCAGAGTTTGCGTTATGTTGTAAGGTTGCAGACATACCATTTCTGGAACATTATTCACTAAAGTTGTATTTTCCTAAAGTATAAAAGAAAAAAAAAAACATGTTTCCACACCCTGTGAAGTCATAGTTTTACATCTGACATTTCAACCTTTTTTATCCACCCCAATATAATTTTTTTAATCATGTTCCTCTAATCCATCTGTCTCTCTTCATATTTTATAATCTCTGCATTTTTGTCATAAATTGAACAAAATTCTTCAAACAACAACAAGACAAATTCAAGCCATTCGACTTTTATGATGGGGATACATTTTTGAGTAGATTCCAGTTCAGGCGAAAAGGAGAAAAGAATGTTTTGGAAGGACTGTTCCAACTTCTGAAAATGTGAGTGGAGAAAAAAATAATGGAAATTACAAGGAGAGATCCAGGCCATTACAATGATAGATTACAGGATTAAGATGGTCCAATATCCTGGTGTTGTTGTTGTTGAATTTTAGTGAGAACCTTAATGAACTTTTTCTTTTTTTTTTTTTTTTTAATTATTAGAGTCTTTTATTCCATGTGCGCCTTTAAAGAGTTTACTAGCCTTTTCTGAGTAGCAACAGCAGCAATGTAGGATTTTCATACTGGCTACACAGCTTACCCCAGGTTGGTTTTGGTAGAATTATTGACTGAAGAAGACAAAAGGGAAATTAGAAAAACAATAAGTCAAAACTTTAATTTTCAATGCCGACCCGTGGGCTTTTAGCACTAGTATATATACATACACAACTGAAATGGTTAAACTTTGGTTTGGTTTTTATTTCTGCATCTTTTTGTGAGTCTGCTGATGGCTGCATTGTTCACAGCACCAGAGCAACATCATGGAATGACAGCACGAATAGCTCTCTTCTGAATTCAATGACAAACAAAAAGCACCAACAATAAAGAATTATATAATAGAATATAATCAATACAGGACAATAAACAGTATTATAAATACAGAAAGAGTAACCCACAACGATCAACATCCAAATAATAATTATAAAGATATAATCCTGCAAACATTCTATCATTAAATGAAGCAGTACAGCTATATTTTAATGTTAATATTTAAAAGTTATTAACTCTACAGCACAGCCAGAGAACCTGAGTGGCAATGGAAATAGAACAAAAACAACTGAAGATAAGCTGATAATCACGTCTTCCTCCATAACCCACAACCACTCTCAAGGACTTCAGCTCAGGAAAAACTCCCAGAAACCGCTCTCATATTAAAAGATGTAAAAGAATGTGTGAGTTCTTCAGGTGTGGAACATTTCTGGCAGCCCTCTGATCTCTGGTTCCACTGATGCATGTGGAAAATGCAATATTTCCCTTTTTTTTATAGGGTAGAACTCCATACATGAACCTCCAGCTGGTTTTAGGAGTCAGAATGTGATCACTTTTGCCGAACTTTTTCCCTACTGTTCATTTGAGAGGGCTCATTTTCCCCCTCAGTTCTTTTAAAAAAAAGTCTCATAAAAATGCGCTGATATCCCTTAAATGTTTGTCGATGAAGAAAACAGGAAGGCAGGCATGCTCTTGGTTCATTAGTTTACCAATGAGAAATTCTTTACCTGGGGGCAACACTCATTCCAAATAGAGACAACCCAGTTCTGTAAAAACACTGCTGAACTTAATAAGAGAGTAGCAAAACACAGGAACACAGATGCATGTGTACATATGGAGTTAAAAATGTGCACAAACTGTGGACAAATTCACAGGCCCGAGGAGCGTCAGAGCATTCCCAAACACACTCACATACACAGGCACACAGAGGTGTGATGTGCCGGCATGGCTGTGAAAAGCTGCTATTTGAGAAAACACCTCGCAAAGCAAACAAAAGCCTGACAAGGCAAGAGCTTGTTCCAATGTCCAGATCAGGAATCCTCACAACTCTGGAGAGAGGAAGGAAAAAACAGGCGTGGAGCGTTTCCATGGATCCACGCTCGATATGATGAGAGGGAGGACAGCAGGGAAGTAATGGACAACTGAGGGTGGGAGGACAAACTGGAGGGTGAGAGGAGAGAGAGGCGAAAAGGAGCTGGAAGGAAACGGAGCAGAAAAGAAGGTCAAAAAGAGTGAAAAGGTGAAGGAATGGCAGGATGCAGAGGGGCAGGTGTAGCAGATTTGGTAAAATAATAGAGTGTAAAGGTGACTCAGGAAAAACATTACCAAGAAACAGATCATCAGTGGCTCACAGCAGAAAACACCAGAGCTGAGGACAGAGCCAGAGTTTGAGCTCCATCAGGAGCTCCTTTAGAAATCATGAATCTGATTTAAGTTTAAGTCACTTTAACCTCTATAGGACCAATAATAAATGTACACTCGTGTAAAGCATATGAAGACATGGATTATCTGTAGTGGACAAACACAATGATTTGTGTTCTGCAATAAAACAATAAGCATATTTAAAATAGCATTTCCATGGAGTGTTTTGTATTGCTAGTGTTGACAATAAAATGGGAGCCCAAACATCTCCAGTATGTCTGAATTCCAACAAAGTGCAGAAGATTTTGTCTTTTCTCTGAAAAATGCTCCCACTTTCCCTGAAGCACCATCCGGCTGTTTTCAGAAATGTGAGCTTGTTATGCTTTACGACTGCTCTCTGGTGTCTTATTGACGCGTTACCTCCTCCCAACCACAAGAGAATCCTTTAATAACACGCTCTGACTTCCCGTGCAGCCTCACACATGAATGGCAAAAGGATGTAGATGCATTTTGAGGTTTGCCTGGGCAACTTTTTACAGTTTCCAGCTCAGCTTGCTGTGGGATGGCTGCCATCCGCCATGATGGATGGGAATCTTGCTCCTAACTCTGCTGACCTGCTGCCAGCCATTGTACCAACGACTCTGGGGCCAACCTAAATAATCTGTTTGATGAGCATTTGTCTTTGCTGCCAAAAAAAAGACCTACATGCACAGTAATGAAATGAAACCTGTCCTCATTTGCATTTGTCAGGAAGTATTTTTCTCATTCTTGATCTGCTCAGTGTCTCTCCTGCTACTTTATGATGATTGTGCTCGACACCTCACCCCTGCCTGGAAAACTTTCCAGTGAAAGCTGCTGCATCTCTCTGCCTATAATGTATATTTTTGGTTACTGTGATTCCTGGCAGCCATTTTGCAGGAATGGCTGTTTATGTTGGTTGTGGCCAGCTACAGTGAAACTCTACACTGAATATTTCCCTACTAAATCCACACTTAACCGACATCACAAGCATTTATAAAACATCCCAAATTCTCCCTCCATGTAGTTGTGCAATGGCAGCCAGAAGAGGCTTGCAGCTGCTGTTCGCCTCATTGTCACATCCAGTCTTTTTAATTCTGTCCAGTTTTCTGAACTTTCTGTGCTGTCTGTTCTGTCTCATCAAACATCTGCTAACCATCATTGAAAACCCTTTCAAAAGCTCTCAACTGGGACGAATAGTTCAGGGAGGTAGTCTACATAACTAAAAAATGAACACTCAACACACAAAATGAGCTTTTTGGGGGGTTTGGCATGCATCAATTAACTTTCTATTCCTTTTATTTATGAACGACTGTATGACAAGAAATACATGTATGCAGGTTTTATGGATGAAAAAGATTTATGTGCATATTTCTCAGGAAAAAAAAAAATCATGTGAACAGGGAAATTCTGCACATCCACATATAGAAATAACCACTTCCTTTGGCTGCCACAGTGTCTTTGTGCTCTGCTTTGGCTTTTTTTCTGAAACATGGTTTTCTTGGTAAGCCTTAATTGAAGTATCCTGCAGTCCTTGCCACTAAGATTTACCATATTTGCAAATGTTTTTAAATAGTTCTCGTTGGTGTTTATGTGATTGTGTGTGTGTGTTCATTTCCCCTCTCTGACCATGCAGACTGTACCGTAGGTACACAAGTGGGAGCTGCATCTGGCCCATCAAGCCTGGGCAAGACACCCTGTTCTCATTGAGATCAGATCTAAAAAGACAGATTATCTCGGGCATTCCACATCTGGAAGCAGTTCAGCATCTATGAGCCACTTCTTCTGAGAAATATTCAAATATGTAGGACAAAGTGCACACTTATGTATGGACAGGACATGGATCTTTGCTGTATGTTGTTGTATCCAACTCTGTCCTGATGGAATTTGAGGTTTAGCTTATAAATATTTATTAGACTTCTTGCTTTACAGTGTTGGAAAACAAACACACGATATGTGCAATCGTACGTTTACATTAGCCAGGTTGTTGCACAACTCCTCTAATCTTTGTATTCTGTGTCGGCCTTCAGGAATGTGGCGTGTACTTGCTGGGAATGAGAGGAGAATGAGACCACTGTGATCACATGGAGCTGGAGCCAGGAAACAGCTTATCTTAGCATGAGGCATAAGAGGAACAGAGGTTTAGTAATTTAAGGGAGGTTTCCTTCCCCCAAAAACAAACTCCAGGCGAGTCGGATTCCTTTTTGCAAAAGGAGTAAATATTTTCATATTTTCCTTTAAATGTTGACCAGTTCATTCAAAGACAGTCCAATAGATCTCACACACACATTGTGCACACTCACAAGGCCCTCATGCTCACTCATAAGGAGCTCATGCACACTCACGTGTATCTCATGCACAATCATAAGGACTTCATACACAATTAAAGACCTCATGCACACTCACAAGTACCTCTCGCGTACTCACCAGGACCTTTTTCACACTAAAATGGTCCTCAGGCACACTCACAAGGACCTCTTGCACGCTAACAAGGTCATCATGCACACTCTTAAGGACCTCACACACACTCACAAGGACCTCAGAACATTACCAACACCAGAGTTTTCAAACATTCTTTTCACCTTTGACCTGCTTGTCTGTTGTTTGTTTTTGTAAATAATTTAGTTCTTATAGTACAATTACATGCTTGACCCCACCCCCTCTCAAAAAAAGATTTTATAAATACAATTTGAAGTTTTGTGTTTGAATTTTGTTTGATTAAATTACAAGGTCACACACGTACAGCATGCCTGAATTTTCTCAGTGTTTCTAAATTGTGTCTTTTTTGGCCACTCAAAATGTTTCATATCACAAATGTGGTTTCATCCTTTCACACTCACAATCATACACTGATGGCAGAAAACCCTTCTCCCGAATGAGCAATAATCACTCATGCACACTTACGCTTCAAGAGCTCTTTTGGGGTTCGGTATCTTTCTCAAGGGCACTTTAACAACTGGAACCAACTATGTTTGTACAACTGAAGCAACCAGTTCTTTAGCTACAGCCGCCATTGTCACACTATTCAACATTCCATTCAATATTCCTTCTAATTCAAAGTGGAAGGTGTGCTTGTTCACTCTGGTGTGTTTTTTATGAGAATCTTGATATTCTTTGTTCATCAACATGGTGACAGATAAGACGATAAAGAAGTTCTGATTGGACCTGTGGTTCAGATCAAAAACAACCGCAGCCTCATCAAAATGCTTTGACTGCAAATCACAGTGAAGCTATGTGTCTCCATTGAAGATAACAGGGTCTGTGTTGATCCTATGGAAGGAATCCTATGTGCAAATACCTGTACTGAGTGAAAATTAGGACTTTAAGAAGATAGTTTCCACATTGGAACTGAACTACTCCAACATGAGAACATGTGTTCAGATAAGTACACATTCTAAAGTCATAGCGCAACACTCTTCACTTCTAAAATACCCTTAAAATATTACTAAAGCCCTGCCATTATGAAATCCTTAACAAAGATATTGTCTTGATCAACAGATGACCAAACATCAGTAAAAAAACGTTCTCACAACTGGAAGGAATAAGAAAGTCAAGAATCCATTTGTTTCTGAGGCAAAACCTAAAAGGGATATCATGATCCTGCCTAAAGCCTCTCTCTCTCTCTCTCTCGGTGCACACACACACACACACACACACACACACACACACACACCCCAGTGGTCCATCCCTGTATAACTGTGAATTAATGCTCCTGTTTCTGAGCAGTGTGGTATCTCACCAGGGTGTCCAACAGTCACACTTGCTGCTGTAACAGTCAATTAACAGGAGCTGTCAGACCCACCATGATTGGAATCTGTCTCTTCCCTCACTGGCTGACTGATTTGACAGGCTAATTACTCCATAATTACCCAGAGATAGGTTATTACCCGTTAATGTCCGTGCATTCAGATGTTTAGCAGGTTGTCTTTGGTAATGTGCTTGAAAGGACGGCACATTCTAACAGGACAGGATGATGACAAGCATTTTACCAAGCAGCGAAAGGAATGAAAGCCATTAGAGTGAGTTAAATTTCAGTGTAATTGGTTGGAAACAAGGTTGTAGACAGGCCTCAAGGATAGCAACAGTTAATATGTATACTATTTTTGATTAAAGTCAGACTGTCTCCATATGTAAATGTATTTAATTGCAAGTTCCTTACTTGAACTGTAATGTGAAATCAATATTAAATTGCAAATTAAACCTGTTGATTTTGAAGCATTTCTTCTTTTTAATATTTAATTAGTCTTACTAAGGCTGCATAGTTGAATTCACACCTCTAATAAAATATGTTGTATAATATACGTTGCTTCAAAAATTAAATAGACAGATACAATTTCAGCAACATCAATTCGCACCACCTGAGAAAGACATTGAAAACTCATATAACATAATAGTATGATGCCTCCAGCCCCCCCTCATGTAACAGGCTTCATCTCATCACCTCGGTGTCTTCTGCAAATACTTTCACTTTCAGCAGGAAATAATCCATAGAACCATCACAAATGTATCAAAACTCTTTGATCCTGACGGCAAAACAAACACGGTGGTGAGAAATCTCAAATGCAGAGCTCAGTTACTTCACATCCTCCACACAATGGCATCATCAGGAATAATCTGAGCCAGTGAGTCACAGCCGCCGCAGATGTAATGAAACACGGAGCCACAACACCGACATTCACTTTGGTTGTATTTGCCTTTCAAATGAGTCTGGCTGATGGTTGAAGTCAGTCACAATCGAGCTGCGCCTGTCGGAAGTGACAATAGCCAGAGTTAAGAGCAGCAGGAACTGCCCCTTTGTTCTCTTTGCTTAACTTGCATCACTCCTCTTTCAGCTGCAGCAGATACACTCCACCACGTGGGCGATGACAAACCGACCATCTCCTTCGCTGGCCTCTCGCTGCCGCCTGGTGCTGCTTAATCGGGGGCCGTATTCTCTCAGCTAATTAAAGTCATTCTTTAGTAATATTCCTAAATCAAGTGTTTCCTCTTGCCTATTTGAGAGCTAATTGGAAACATGTGCATTCAACCTAAAAGGCTCCTTTTAACCCCCGATATTCCAAGAATGTGTCTGTTGTGGGCTTTGGGTTTTCCCCTGTTGTTTCTTTGTCTTTATTCGGAGCCAGAGAGAATTGACTACTGCAGAGTATCATTGTGGTTAATCCTGTGTAGCCCTGATGGAGGAGGGTGGAGGTTCTCCTCAGTCTGTATGGGGTCTCTGTCACAACACTGGACTGTCAGACCTGATGGTCCACGTCTTTCTTTCTTTAGCTGAGGCTGCTCAAGGTGTTACGGTAGGTAAAAGAAATGGTATTTTACGTGCACGGTGAGCAGAATCAACCCACAAAAGCTCCAAACATGCCAGCTTATTACATTTGTATGGCTGAAGAAAGTTGGCTTCAGCAGTTTAGGAAATGCTTTTTGAGTATTTCACCTGAGCATTTGCTAAATGATCTTTTTAAAGATCCCAAAACTTAAAAAAAAAGCTAACAGCTCCTGCAGGAAAAAAAGGTCTGGGTGGATTTAGACTGGGGTAGCTCAACTTTCGTTTATTAAAATCATCTCTTAATGACAAAATCTGTAACATATAGGGGAAATATGCTGCAATATGATACATTCTCATATGCTCAAATGAACTCGATACTGTTGCTAAGTTGTTCTGAGGGATGGAAACTTGGAAACTCCTGGACATTTATGATTGTTTAAAATGTGGAAACTGACACACAAAAAAAAAATCAAGATGTTCAAAGCATTCGTGGGTAAAAATAAATATCAGATCGGGTTGAAACAATTACTTGTGATATTTTATGGGCTGTTTACAGGCTGAGTGGAGCAAAAACTCTGAGTCACTGAGGTTTGAAAAACAACGCAGAATGGAAACAATCAGGGTGAGGATTGATTTCTTCGAAGCATTTCTGAGCCAATAAACCTCATCTGTCCTCTCTGGTGTCCCTCACCTGCTTCCTTGTGGGACATTAGTTGTATTCAGGGGGGAAATGAGACACAGCGCCTCTCAGCCCTTGTTGGACATGGCATCCATCTTGTGGAGATAGCAGCTCCATGAAGCAGCTGCACCAGCACAAATGACTGTTTATAGGCACATGTTCATTATTGTTTTCCTCGACACAGTGAAAGCTGCAGCAATGACAGGCACAGCAAAACAGATTATTATAGAAAGTGCCAGTGAGCGATCCCTCCCAGTGCTGTGCAACATTTCATTTGCAGCAGCAGCAGCAGCAGCAGATCTTACATGAGGGCTTCAGCTTCATCAACTCTGGCACCAGCGAGTCACCGTCATGCACCCATGAAGCATTCCAGTTAGTAGATCTCAGCAGAAGTCTGCATACCGATTAACGCTGGCTGTTGTTTGTGCTCTCCCTCATGATGCCATGGCCAGTTTTGCTGTGCAAATGCAGCAGCACCACTATGACTCTTGTTGAATACCCTAAATCAGAGATCTGACAAGAGGAATACTGCACACAAAGGCAGTAAAGTTGTTAAGATTCTGGTAGGTTTGAACATCCAAGATCAAAAACTGTCAAATGAAACAATATCCCGACACGATCAACATTCATTTAACGTAAAAAACTGACCAATTAAACATTCTAGTCTGTTCATTTATAATTTTTGAAGGTCTGAAAAAATATTATTTGCCACTAAACAAAGAAACTATATATTTATTTAATTGTATTAATAACGCAGATTTGTTCAGCGGTTTTACTCTGATGGGGACTTCATCAGGTATATACAGCAGAACTGAGGCTGGGTTTTATATTCTGAGTACTTCAGGACCGATCATGAGGACGTCTGCTTTTTTAACTATACAAGACGTTACAGGGGCAAACGGAGAATCGATCATGGAAGCGTGATTGGGTATTTTATTTCATCTGTACTTGAGATCTAAAATTTCATTGCTCTTTGACAAAATGGAAACGTACCAAATTAGTAGATCTTTATTTATGGCACCTTTTTGAAGATGTTTGCTACAGTGGCCTCTGCTGGCAGGTCCGGGTACAACAGCGTTTGTGGAGATTAATTATTGAGAAAGGGCTGATGATGACTAATTAGCAAAATCCTATATTAACTATGTGCTGGGGCTCGTGTTTATCCAAAGATAATGAATCACGCTGAGCTGACGGTTGTGATGGAGGATTATGATTGATGTGGCTGCAACAGTGGGAGGGGGGACGCATCTGTCCTGTCTTTCCACAGCTGTTGGAGATGACAAAGTTTGGCTTTTTTAATTGAACTTGGATGTAATTCTGTTTCACAGATCAACTCAAAGTATGCCTGTAAATGAAGATTAGATATACATTAATTTACTGTCTTTTAATCAATATTGCTATATAAATTTCCCACATTTTGGGGAACTGAAGCAACTTTACAACTGAATTTAAATAATTCTTATCCACAAGAAACAAACGAAAATAGTAATTAACCTTCTACATATGTCATATCGCACAATTTTCTATTGTATCAACATCACCTGATCATAAAGTTCAAAATGGCTTCATAATTTCTTTAAACAATTTGCTCCAAATGCTCCAACAATTTATTTAAAAAATGTCTGGTTGGTTGCATTTGATTCCATTAAAATGTTTTTACCCCCCCACCCTATCTACATGTATAGCTGACTGGATAGTTGCACACTGACCTCTGACCCTGATATGAATCAAATAACATCTAAGAGATTCTCCTCATGTCTGACTGAAGCATGAGGAAAAGCAAAGGTTTGTTATTAAAGTTAAATACCAGCTGATTCACCTCTTAATACCCTCAAGATTCAACTTTCATGTGTGAAGAAGCCCATCTTTAAATGGTAAAGGAAAGGCTTGTGAATCATCGTATTCTGCATCCCAGACCTGAGCTGAAGGTTTAAGCTGTAATCTCACAGAATAAAGTGAGGAAGCAGAGATGAAGGGCTTCACAGAGCAGACATGAAAGCATTTCTAACATGATAACTTTAATCTTTGAGCCAGAATAACCTACACACAGAAGGGGCTTATGTGTCATTAAGACTGTTTTGGCTAGCAGAGGGTGGGATTGACAAATCAAGACCCCAGAAGAAGCTCTTGTTTGGTTTGTCATCGTATTACAATCGTTTACTGCCAGGTTGCCTTTGGGAGGAGGCTTCTGCTTAAGAGATGACTGCAACTCTTTTTCTGTACGTTAACTAAAACCCTGCTGTGTTGTGGTTTCTGCCCCCAGTGGCGTTTCCAGTCTAATGGCTCAGGTCGCCTATGTTAAAGCTTTAAATTAAGGGCAAAACAATTCCCACGGGAGCAGAGAAAAGGTTGAGAGCAGCCAAAGCCGCCAGTGAAACCAGCCCTAATCCCTGCCATGTGGTGACATCATCCTGCTCAAACACTGAAGCATCAGTATTCCAGGGATGCATGACCTAATCCAATGCTTTTCCACAGGAAAACCAGGAAATCCAGACAAATATTAACAATTATTTCACAAATCTGAGCAGTGCTATCACTCCTTATGACACCTTGTGTGTATTTGTACTTTACAAAGGAGGCATTGTTGACTCTCTGGTTGAGGTTCTGACAATGACAGCGGAATAATGTGGTGACACACTTAATGAGCATATGATTGTTTTCATCATTTTAAGCACGGCAGCCTCGCCTCAGCTGGAACCTGAAGATATTTGCTGTTGCACTTTTAAAATTAATGGTAGATTTTAAAAAATGGGTTAAACACCAACATCATTTCATCAATTGGGTCCTGCAACCAATATGAGAATGTGAGCTGTTGCACAAAGGTCATATGTTCAACATAACCCAGGAGGCATGTTCCCTACATGACTGCCACACTGAACAGTGTCGAGGTCTGTGGTCGCAGGAAGACATTATCACCTTTCTGGTGTGATCTGAATGCAAACAGGTCTGCAGCTGGAAACCATGGCAACATTTCCCCACCCAAACATTTCATATACAAGGTTCATACAACAGAGCTGCTGAGGTCTGAGCACAGGCTTGGCCATGAGTCCTCAAATCACCACTGGAAAATGGAGCTTTTATGCAACTAAACAGAGCTCTATAGCATGGCCCATTTTGTTGTTTTCTCTCAGAACCACAGAAGCTGTTTGCCTCCATTCTTGGCCTCTCACCCTGCCTGCAGCAGGTAGATAAGTGAACCCTGCTGATATCGCCCACTTGTTGTGGCTCGGCAGCAGCCAGCTCCCCAGAAGCAGGCAGCCCAACACAGCTGCTGGCAATGGCAATCAGGACAGCTGCTCCCAATCACCTTCATCACCAGCAGGGCACAAGAGGGGGCTGAGAGCAGGTGGCTGGTGCTTGAACATTGACTACTGTTGGCTCCCTCCACTGAAACCAGTGTCTCCATGTGCAACCCTGCTGTCCATAGTTTTTCCCTCAATCCCATCAAACCTCCATGTGGACTCTGCCTACCAATAAATTCCCTTAAATTCACCTTGATGTCTTTGTCTCTGGGGCCCTAACACATTTGGCTATTGTGCCTTCTGAGCTTAACAGAATGTTCAGGGCAGCATGAGCAAAGCTGGGTCCTGAAAGGCAGAGAGCCCAACGTGAACAGGCTTGATTTCTAAGCAAGCCTGTGACATTGCTGAGCTACGACAGGAGTTCCTTGCTGGGCAGAATCAAATTGCTGTGCTTGAGAACACATCCCAATCCACAATAAGAACTATGGCATCCCTTTACACCCAAGTGAATGCTATCTCTGGAGCTTTGGTTGATATTCACAAATCCCTGAATGTCCATGCAGCCCAAACCCCTTTTGCAGGACCTCCAGCTCCTGTGGGTGACACCAGCTCCCATCCTCCCAGTGCCAGGACTGGTGCGGTGGCTTTTCCCAGCCCATTTGCACCCCCATTCTGAGCACAACTTGGTCAGCCCACAGCTGTTCAATGGAGACCAACCACTATTGGGGATTCAAGTGAATCTGTTCCTTTCTTCTGCATGCCCCAACCGCACTCTTGGTGTTAGGCAGACCTTGCTTGGAGAAGAATGAGCCCCATGTCTCCTGGGCCTCCAGTTGGATCCTGGGCTGGACCACATCTTGCCATGCTATCTGCCTACATTCCACCCTGTTACCACCTGGGCCTCCAAGGCAGTGTGCAGCCTGTATTGAAACACGGATTAATTACCTTGGGCTGAACAAAATCACTCGAGCCACTTACTCACACAAGAGTGTTCACCAAGCTTGAGCTTTACAAAGCCTACCACTTAGTGCAGATCACCCATCTTGGGCATTTCGAGTATTTGGCTATGCCATTCAGCCTGTTAAATAATTACCTGGGCAACAGAGTGGAGAAGGGGCAGACACGCGTGGATCCTGCTAAGGTCAAGGCAGTAGAGGAGTGGCCCGCCCCAATAAACGGACTCAGCTAAGACGTTTCCTGGGGTTTATTGGCTTTGTCCGTCAGTTTATCTATGGTTTCAGCAAAATTGCAGTCCCAAACAATGCCCTCACCTCCACCTCTCACCCTTTCTTCTGGATGCTGGAGGTGGAGGCAGCTTTTGTTAAGCCGAAGAGCCTGTTTGCTTGTCTGCTGGTCTACCTAAGGATGGCTAAAAGGCTTAGCTCCAGACAGGCTGGTTTGATTTTGCCCTCACTTACCACCCAGGATCCAAGAACGCCAGGGAGGACACCCTCTCTGGCCAGGCTGCTGAGAGACTCGCTGAGGGCCAAGTGGGTTCCCCCACCAAAATTGTGGGTGTAGTCACCTGGCCAATCTAATCAGTGTTAAGGCAGGCACAGTGAGCACAGCTTGATCCAGGCAATGGACCACAGGATAGGCTATTCGTTCCCACCTTTGTCCACACGTGTTGGAGAGGGGGTCACTGCAGTCGTGTTGCCTGTTGGGGAAATGCCAAAGAGCAGAATTCATCAGCTACTGATTCTCGTGCCCTCCCTCAACAAGGATGCCATGAAGTTTGTGGTTGCCTGCACCATCTGTGCTCAGAGCAAGGCATCCAATTATACTCCAGCAGGCCTGCTACAACCCCTCCCAGTTCCCAGTCAGCCCTGGTCCCACATTAGTAGTATTTGTTACGGGACTCCCAGTGTCTCAGGACTATGATACCATCCTGACTGTGGTTGACCAGTTCTTCTAAGGCAGTCAACTTTGTTTCACTCCCCAAGCTTCCATCTGCTGCAGAGACTGCAGACCTCCTCACCCCCATATTGTTCGCTTGCACAGAATCACAGTGGTACCCCTTTTGTGGGGGAATCAGGGCCACAGGCCCTCATGGCAAATCTGCATTGTGTCACCACCAGCGAACCTTGGATGGAATATTCTCTCAACACCATGGAGAGATCAGCCACGGGTATGTCCCCTTTCCAATGCTCTCTGGGTTACCAACCCCCTCTGTTCTCCAACAGGAACTATGTGGACAGTTCAGAAGCAGCTTGCATCTTTCACTGTGGCTGGGGATTCCATTACTTGGTGGACTGGAAAGGCTATGGTTCTAAAGAATGAAGCTGGGTGGGTTCTTCATACCTCAAAGCTCCTGGCAATGGCAATCAAGACAGCTGCTCCCAATCATCTTCATCACCGGCAGGGTACAAGAGAGGGCTGAGAGCAGGCAGCTGGTGCTTGAATGACTACTGTTGTCTCCAGGCCCCATCAAACCCCCATGTGGACTCTGCCTGCCAATATGTTCCCTTAAATTCACCTTTATGTCTGTCTCAAGTCTTTGTCTCTGGGATCCTAACATGTTTGACTGTCTTCTGACTTTAACACCACTGTCCTCTGCGAGAATGGGCAAATTTATAATAATAATAATAATAATACATTTTATTTGACAGCGCCTTTCTGGACACCCAAGGTCACTTTACAGAGAATAAATACACATTAAAATAAATAAAAATAAATAAAATAGCAGGCAATTAAAAGGCAACAGGCAGTTAAAACAGGTAATTAAAAGGCAGCGATAAAATCAAAGGAAGGAATTTGAAAATCTGTGAAGTGAAACATCACCAGTCTGATTTCTGTTTTCAACTCAATGTGTTTAAGTATTAAAAGTACATATAGAATGTATAATCAACCTGAAGTCTTATATAATGTGGAAAAGTTTGTAAAAACAGTCCACATTTCAAACACCAATATCTTCTGTAGATTTCAGGGGAAATGAGCTTGACTTGACAGGCATCTCAATGAGCCTTTGAAAATGACATGATAACGGTAGCTAGTCTATAGCAGCTGATGTTCCTGATTTAGATAACAAACATGACTGGGCCTGAATTAACTTTGAACGTGATAGAGGAGGGTGGGGGATGTCATGAATGCTGGGTAGATCAGGGTTAAAGGTCATCATTGTTCTCCTCTGTGTCCTACACTGTTGGACCAAGTCTGTATGGTTGGAGGCAGAAAGTTGAAGGCATATTGCCTTTTGCACTGGGGTGCTGGGCATCTGACAGTGGGGGCACTGGAGCAGTGTGGAGCTGATACTGGGCCACTGGGAATGTGACACTGGGACAGTGTGGAGCTTACACTGGGGCAGTGTGGAGCTGACACTGGGGCAGTGGGAATGTGACACTGGGGCAGTTTGGATCTGATACTGGGGTAGTGTGACTCTAACACTGGGACAGTGTGACTCTGTGACTCTGACACTGGGATAGTTTGGATCTGACACTGGGACAGTGTGGAGCTGACGGTGGGTTCACTGGGGCGGTGTGAATCAGTGAGGATCTGGATGCAGATAAGACTGAAGGCATCTCAGACATATCTTCCTCAAAGGCAGGCAGGCAGACATGCTGTAAATCTCTGCCTCCCCTCCACCCTGTTGCTCTGTAAACCTTTCATTACTTTCATATTTGCTCCCACTGACTCTTCCATTTGCAGAAGTGTCCATAATAAGTGATAAGTGATGGTAGATTGGAGTGTCCTTCTGTAGATGAAGTGGACTGGTGTGTCATGTTGGCTGTTGGTGGCAGATGGAGGCGTGTTGGCTGGCATTAAGCTTGTCCTTTAATTGTCACATGAGGCAGAATGCATGAACTCACCCTAATGATGATTCCTCACAGGGCCCTCTTTCTTTTCATTTCATCATTTGTTGTTTGCTGTCGGCTCTGGGGGTGTTTCTCCCACATCAAATAAAGCAGTAATAAATATAAAGATGACTGAATTCATTTCTAGAAAAGGAATTTCTTCTGCTAAGTATTTCAGATCACGTCGAGAGGATGTTTAAAAACCTTTGTCATTTTGATGTCGGCAGTGATTGAAGTAGAAGAATGTGTAGAGCAGGAATAACTGTGGTCTGTGTGTAATATGTTTTTTGGATAAAGTCTCAAGCATCCTGTCCAGCTGTGGTTTCAAAGGCAGTTATGACACTGCTAAAGAAATATAGAGTATACTCTGTTTTAACAATTCTGCACTGAGAGATGCTAATAAACTTATAATATCATGACATTATATCCATTAAACAGTAATAAAAAACACAGCCATAATGTAAAGTGTTTCTTTTCTATAATATCTCTCTCTCTCTCTTTCTCTCTCTCTCTCTCACAGACACACACAAGGTCTTGTAGCAATAGGCCATCATGAAAAACAAACACTCTTTCCCCAGCAGACATGTGATTGGGATGCTGATGAAGCTGTCTCGCTTCTCCCCAGAACATTAGTCACCAAGAACCCAACCTGATTTCTGTCTGAACTACTGAAAAGAAAATATTTTTCTGTACTTCTGAGTTTTGAAGGCAGCAAAGTCATGAGACAACATGAGGCAGTCAACGAAAGAATGTCTGCCCTCACGTCTGAGCAGTCTGACCATCATCCTGAAGACATCCTCAGGCAGATTCACTTCACAGCTCAGTCTAACTCTGGTTAAAGCAACAGACCCCCCCACACTATACCTCTGCTCAACAGTCAGTCTGCTAACATGCTCTTGTAAACTTTCTGGAGTCCATACTGGCATGTCTTTTACTCAGACACACACTGAGTGCACACTTGCTGCTGCTGGCTGAGGTGAAATGCATTGTGAATACCTAGGTGTCCCCAGTCCACAGAAGTCACTCAGAGGAAGAGCTAAGTCGATAACAACAGTTAGAAACAAAAGCACTACAACGATAAGAGGGTTCAAAGTGCTCAGTCAGTTCTTTACCTCATTACTCATGACACATTCCTATTGCAAGTCTAAAAAATGTATTTATATTATCTTTTATTGGACAGATTATAGGAGAGAAACTGCCCTGTTGGGAATAAGCAGCTCTCATCTTGTTGCCTGGTTAAAATATTTAATGGAAAAGTTCTAACCACAGAATTGACTTTGACTGAGACCATTTTTGGCTTCTGACACCAAAGTTACAAAATCCCACAGAGTGACTAACTGCCTGACTGTGCAGACAACGTTCAACATTTTAACTGTGTGACATCGCTGATGACCAACTTACTGTAAGAACAGACGGACACTAATTCAGGGTTAGAGACTCTCATCATTTTCTTCTCCGTCACGTTGGCCAACACCAGCCCACCCTTCCATTCACGCCTCTCACAAACAAAAACAGCAGATGGACCGTGCTCCAACTGCTCCTGGCCTCCACCACAGTGAGGAGGAGGTGGGAGGTTTGCTTGCTTGGGTTGCAGATATGTAAAGTAATGCGGTGGCACCAAGAGTGTGGGCTGCTCGCCCTGGAATGTCTTGTTCATGCTGTTCTCAGCACCTCATAATGCTTTTATAATTGCATTCCAGGCCAGTTGAATCAACATAAGTCGATTACAGATATTTTTCCCCCAGCTTCTGTAAAACTGCACATCAAACACCAAGTAGATGAACGAGACCACGATGGAAGAAGCAGCGCCTCAAAATGCTCATATCTGTATCAGTTACTGGGACCAGTACAGCAGAATATTTATACCTGTCCTCATAACACTGTCTATGCCTAATGAGAGAAAGGTGCGCTTATGCATTTATTTATCCAAGAACACAAGGTGCATTTTTATGGATATTCACTGTGTGTGTATACTTACACACACACACAAACACACACACACACACACACACACACACACACACAAGCACACACACACATGCGAGCTGAGGTGATCTGGGCATTGGTTCAGGAGGCACAACCATCAGACATCTCTGGTTGACCTCGAGGCCGACCCAGGACGTGCTGGAGGGATTACGTTTCTTATCCGGTCCAGGAAGGCCTCAGTATCTTCCCAGAGGAGCCAGAGCATGTGTGTGAAGAGATGATCTTTGTTTTCCCACTGAAGAAGCCTGGATAAGCGCTTGGATAAAGGCATAAAAAGACATTGCTGAACATCACTGAATGTGTGCTCAGTGGCTGAATTCTGCAGGCAACTGCAGCAATTCCAAAATGTCATCAAAGAGGTTGTTATTGTTGTTATAGATGGTATTAATATTGATGATTCTACACCTTCTGTATGCCCAACGTGCGATTAATATGTGTGAAAGCAACATCTGGTTTTAGACAACCAGTTAAAAGGTGTTGCTGGCAGCTGGTTGCTGCTGGGAGCAGGTGTGTGACGCCAGCCTGCTGTGCCACACACAAACACAACATCTGTCAGAACATTTCTGTGTTTCTGCAAACACTGATTATCACGCTAAACCGATGGACTCCTCTGGGATGGGAAATGGAACTGATAAAAGCAGTGGCGCTGCGGGCCAGCATACATCTACTTTGACCTTTAACAGCGAGAGGGTCAAGAACTCAGCCTGGACAGGTGGACAGGCGTTACGCTCCGGACCCACGAGAACTCCAGCCTGGAGGCGAAGTGGCGCGGCTCTGGGAGATGAACGGAGCTGCTGCACCTTCAGCATGTTTCTGCTCTCCTTGAGGGGCAGAAAGTGCCAGCTACACAACACCATTGAGGCTGTTTTTCACAGGCATAGAGGAGATGCGGATAATCTGCTTGGCAACATGATGAAGGTTCTGTAGACATATTTATCTGTTTCGACTGTAAACAGTTCTTTATGGCTAAATGATTGTTTCTGACTCACAAATTGTGTGTTCAGAAATCCCTGAAAGATTCATTTACATGCTAATCCTAACCCAAACATGCAATAAAAGAAGAGTCCTGATTCATAATTGGGCTGAAGGAGGGTTAGTTCAGGTCAAGGTTTGTTCTTTTCCTCCAGAAGTGGCAGAAACATTTCTAAATGTTTGCGTCTGGGGACAGAAGGATCATTAAACCTGACCCATTGTTGCATTTGCTGTGCCGAATGGTGTGGAATCTCAACCTTCCACCTCAGAGTGACTCAGCTTCACCATATCATAAAGACTGGCAGGCAGATTTGTGAAGCAGATGCTTCCACTTCTCAATTTCCATCCTCCCCCATTTTTTCCATTTTACCATATGATCTCTACAACTTTATGAATAATTATTTCACTTCCATCAGTGGACTAAAAGTTCACGCCATTGAAAAAAATCCTGTTTTCTGTGTGAAAGACTAGAGCTCCATTAAACTCTCCTGCCCTTGGAGTTAAATTTATAGCCCGCATCATGATCGTTCACCTCATCTGAGACTGACCGCTTCCACACCCTTCCATTTAATCAGTGTCACATCAAAGATTCCATTCTGCAGCTCGATGGACGCTGGCAGAAGTTTGAATAATGCCTGAGCTTGGTTACAGTCCGTTACGGCTTTATTTGCCGAGGTCGGCATGATTGGGGGAACTATCAGCTGATTGTGTTTCATTTCACTCTCTTAAAGTACCAACAAATGACACATTTAACCAGATGTTTGGAACTAAATCCCAGAACTGTAAAACAATGTCTGCTGTGGAGTTATAATACAGTTTCAGAACTACTCACCATCACTCCAAACCAAATCAAGGACATAAAGGTATTCTTACTGTATTGCTTTGATTCTTTTAGCGTGACAGGAGAGGCTTCCTGTTGTGTGAAGCTTGAACATGATTCTGGTCCTGAATACTGGGGAGCCTCCAGTGTGTTTTCCAACTTTCTGCCAGTCATGTCTGACTGTATACAACAATGAAACCTGCAAAAACACAGAAAGTAACTTTGCCTTCAACACCTTAATGCACTACTGCAGTTATTGTATGAATGAGCGCGCTGTCTGTTAGACACTAACTAAAACAGTCACAGACAGCTGAATAAGGCTGCGCAAGCACATAAAAGCTGACTCTGAAATAGTGCAGCTCCCAGGTGTTCAGCAGTGTATATAAAAAGTGGACATCTTGTTATTACAGGTGTGTAACCACATGTTGACGTAGCCGCCCTCCTCTGCTGACAGGCTCTTACAGACCTCTGGGGCCCGCACAAGAACACTGCAGCCAGTCACGGCATCCAGCGCCATTCAGACCATCCACCGGGATTTAACCTCAGCTGTGTGGTGAGGAATGTCACGACTGCACCGAGCAAGTCTAAATCACAGCCCTGAGGGTGGCGATACAGACGGAGAGCTGCTTGAAATCTCTGGACAACAAGCTGAACATTCCTGAAGATGCATCGTTAGAGAGGAAAGTTTCAGCCCTCTTGTTCATATAATTGACAGATGGCTTGATTCTTATTTAAGTTTAAATTGCAATTTCATCCTGCAACTGTGTCAGAACTGTTCAGAAGCTCTGATTTACTGCATCATTTTATCTGTTGTAAGATCTGTCTGGTGACAAACCATCCTCCTCTGTAAATACGGCTGATCTGATCTTCCCCTGCTCATAATTTCACACATATCTAACAGGGATTGAGTTTCCATTGATTGTGCACCTCCTGCGATATGCTGCCAGCAATATGAATTTCACAAAAATCTATAAGGCAGATATGAGCAAGGTCTGATCTTATGAGCCATGTTCTCATTTGAAATTCATAGGAAACTCAAGTCTCCACACCCCCATTCTCCTTCTTTATGGCATATGAGCAGTGAGTCGACCCGAAGCCTTGTAGCAGCATTTTGATGAATCTTTGGACGGCTCTAAAACAATCGCCACCATTGAGTGTGACTGATAAACAGCAGTAGATGAGACACTTCCACTGGCTGAACACACTCTCTCCTCCTGCAGTGACTTCCTGCAGCTACACCTACAAATAGATTTATTTGATTTGGAGGAAATTTGAATTGTGATATTATCTTCTTGTAATCACAAATTTCATTTCCTCTGAAAGTTACTTTTTCTGTTGCTTATGTTGATAATCAGGTGTTCCTTAGCACCTTTATGTGTCAGTTGTGCTTGCTGCTTATCATTGCTATTATCATTACTTGCAGGTCACAACATTAAAAATGATAAAGAAGGTTATTTCTATTTGTGTTCATAAACTGGAGTGAAACAGAATCTTTCAGCCTTAGAATTTGCAAAGATCGCAACATTTTACTGAGTGTAAATGTAAGCCTGTTTTTTTTGGAAGTTTGGACTTAAAGATCACAAGGAACGAGTTCTCTAAAAGCTAAGTTATCATTTATTTTTTAAATTTTAGAAACAGCAAAACATGGCCCGGCCCCATAAATGAGGAAGCACAACCTTAAAAGCAAAAAGCATAAAAAAGACTGCATAAGGTTGAAATAGAGACACAATTATTGGTGCTGTGTGTGTGTGTGTGTGTGTGTGTGTGTGTGTGTGTATGTGTGTGTATGTGTGTGTGCGTGTGTTTGTGTGTGTGCATGTGTGCATGTGTGTGTGTGTGTGTGTGTGTGTGTGTGTGTGTGTGTGTGTTTGAGTGTGTGTGTGTTGGTCAGGGTCAGTGTTAGTCTGGATGGTTAAGGTACAAGCCAGGAAAATACATTATGGCTACAAATGTCTTCTCAAAGATAGAAGAACACGTGTGTGCATATACACACTCATTGTGAGGTCAATAAGATCAAAACAGTTTAAAGATCACTAAAACTTGACAGTATGGTTTGATAATCAAAAAGGCTTTGATGTCAAACAAGCACACTATATGAGTGTCTATATCAGGCTCAAGCCAGCACCACTGGATATCAACAACCAACTGGGACCACAACCTGATCATTTTACTGAACTCTCTCAACAACTAACCATTATGAAGAAGTCTGTTGCATCACCATTCCACAACCAGAGGCCTCAGCAGGGTCAGAGAAAGATTATCACTCTTAACAAAGATGTGACCCTCAACAAAGCGGAGAACGCCTGGAAACCCAGGCGGAGTGCAGCGAACGTGAAGGATCCTGAAAGTTTAAGAACAGAGGAAACATTGAGGACTCTGCAGACCATCCTCAACAAACTCACACCTGAGAAGTTTGAGCGTCTGGTCAACCAGGTGACTGAGCTCAGCTTTAACACTGAGGAGAAGCTGAAGGGTGCCATTGACTTGATCTTTAAGAAGGCGGTGTCTGAGCAGCACTACAGCGAGTGCTACGCCAAGATGTGCCTTCATCTGATGGACGTAAGTTACTCACAGCATCAGCAGTACTTGAGTACTCTACAGAGTACTTGCAGATATACATGTTCACGTGGACTTTAGCTGACACATTCAGTATATGGCCCGGCTCTGTTTGGGCCACATAATTCCTTGTTTGATGGGATATTCAATATTTTTGCTTTTTCTTTTCCTTCCTCAGTTGAACAGAACATCAGACAAGACAAAAGATCACGGGAACCTGCTGAAACTTCTCATCGTTCGCTGTCAGAACGAGTTTATGAACAGACAGCCGGACGAGCAGGTTCTTAAGAAGGAGAAGGAGCTCGACTCAGCAAAAACTGTAAGAAGACTGTCAGAGAATAACGTTAATTTAATTAGTAAAGTTCAGTTTAGTGTTTGTGTGTTAGATTCTGGAGACAAACGCTGCCCACATGTGTATTAAAGTGACTCTGATCTCCTCTCAAAGGAAGCTGATCGGGACCTCCAGATGTTGGAGCTGGAAGAGCTGAAAAATAATGCTCATCGCCGTTTCCTCGGCAACGTGAAATTCATTGGCGAGCTTTTCAACGTCAACATCCTGACGGAGAGAGTCATGCACAGTTGTGTGACGAAGCTGCTCGCTGATGAACAGGAAGAGTCCCTGGAGGGCCTTTGTAAGCTGCTCCAGACTATCGGATTGAAAATGGAGAAAAACAAGGTCACACACACACACACACACACACACACACACACACACACACACATCCTTGTATGTCTATTAAGGAGTTTTAACCGTGTGAATGGTTTTTCTTTTTTTAGTCTCAAATGGACGAATATTTGTCACAGATTGGAAAAATAATCGAAAAGGGCAGAACTTCGAAAAGGATTAGTTTCCTGCTCCAAGATGTTCAGGATCTGAGAAAGGTAAATATTATCTAAGATTAATATTTCATGTAGTTGTATAATTTTTTTAAACATTTTGACCGTGTCTGCACTAATCATGTCAAACTTGTTATCTTCAGAACAACTGGGCCCCTCGTCGGAAAGAAGAGGGTCCCAAGAAGATCAGGCAGCTCCATGAGGAAATCACTGTGGAGCAAAAAAGGGAGATGGTCCCGACCACAGTGGGAGGAGCACAAGGCAGGACGGGGGCTCCTGAAAAGCCTGTGAGACCTCAAGGTCCGATTATCAGGAGCCAAGCACTGAAACCAAGTGACAGGTCTGAGACAAAAGTGAAGAAGGATGACCACCGAGTCTCCGTCAGGCCTCCTCCTCCTTCTCCTCCACGTCCAGAACTCACAGCTGGACAGTTCAAATCACAGCTGGACAAACTCCTGCTGGAAGGACAGACCAACCAGCAGGTCATTGAGTGGATACAGGTCAGTTCCTCTCCTGCTCAACGTCTTTACACACATATAAACGCACCCCAATTTGGTACAGCGGTCACACTTTGATTGTTTCGTTCTTCAGAAGAACCTCAGTGAAGGACAAAGAGCATCCAAACAGTTTGTCCACACTCTGGTGACTTCAGTGTGCCAGACAGCCGTTGTGTTCGGTGAGTATGAATGACACCATGAAGAACGTAAATGTGTCCAGTCCATCAGTGACCCTTTTAGAAAGAGTCTCTAAAGTTGTGCTTCAGTGAAGGTCCGTGGTTCCACTGCAGTGGTGTGATGAAGAGTGTTTGTGGTTTCAGGTCGTGTCCATAAGGTGGACTTTAAACAGCTCTGTTCAAGAGCAGGTCTACTGAAAAGATACTTGAAGGACCACCACCAGCAGCTGGAGGTCCTGGACGTTGTGAAGGACCTCGTGGTCTCAATGAGACATCCACCAAGTGAGTGTTGATTACTCTCATGTAACTGTAACTACACAAAAGATAAAGAATGAAGCATCAGTACTGACGTCTCCGTTTTGTGCCTCTGCAGATCTTCTGTGGATGTTTTTTGTTGCCCTCCTTGAAGCAGACATTGTAGAAGATGAAGTCTTTCTTCAATGGAACTGCAGAAAAAGTCTCCTGAACCTCCCAGCAAACGACATCCAGAAAATCACAAAGTTCTTTTCCAATCTCCAGGATGACTGACGATGTGATCAATCAAATATATATTGTAAATAAAAAAAGACAAACGTACGCTCTTTCCTTGATTTCTTTCAGAAATATTTGGTATTGATGATCAATGATGAAAATGGTACAAATCTGTCTTTACTGATGTAATCAGATAATAAAGGTTTTAGTTCTTATCGTGGCTGTACAAGCAGATAATTGTCATAAAAGTAGAACCATATGTCACAAATGGGACGTCATGTAAAATATAAAACGGATAAAAAAGATGAATTAATTAGCAAATGTCATAAACTCTTTTCATTCCAGCTTGAAGAGCAACAAGTCAGTGACATGACAGTTTAAAATGAACAAATAAAATATAATGAATATGCATAAACATAGTGAATGGAGAACCTCTTCATTGTAAAGTCGTGGAGAATACACACACCACCATGTACAGTGTGGAATATCTTCTCCAGATTCAGAGATGAGCAGAAATCTCTGTCAGCAGGGGACAAGGTCAAAGGTCAAACCTGGAGGATCTTTGGGGACCCTGTAACAAATCTGATCACTAGATGGCCGAGTGGAGTTTGAGTTTTATACAAGGGCATAATTTGATAAAGCTGTGTCTGTTTACTTAATTAAAATATCTAGAGTTATAATAAAATGGCAATAAAAATGAGCCAATGAAAATTTTGGTCTATATAAATCTTCTGTTCTTCTACTTTTTTCTACACCAACACATCAGTATGGGAATTTGATGAGAACAAAGCTTGAATTTAAGATGTTTTCCTTTCAAACAGTCATATATTAAAACATATTTGTATCCTGAAATGAATATGTATTAAATTATCTGGTAACTGTGAACAATGTACAGATTTGGTAAAACCTAATCTGTGTTTTTAGTCTTTCGTTTCTTTTTTTCTTTCAGAGTATTTTTGAAGCTTTAGGTACAATGTGTGTGTGTGTGTGTGTGTGTGTGTGTGTGTGTGTGTGTGTGTGTGTGTGTGTGTGTGTGTGTGCTGTTGTTCTTGCTATATACTGAGTACCAAAATCCTCATTCTACTATCAAAGTGGGCACATTTTTGGGACATGAGGACATTTTGGCTTTTGCACACTTCAAAAGATTGTTTGGGTCAGAGGTCAGAGGGGCGGTTGGAAAGGTTGGGGTAGGGAGATGGGTAATATATCTATGAAAGTCCTCACAAAGATAGTACAAAGGTGTGTGTGTGCCTGTATGTGTGTTTATGTGCATGTAGGTATGTGTGTGTGTGTGCGTATGTATGTGTGTGTGTGTGGCTTATCACGTTCACCATTTTCAGCATGTGTGGCTCTTCATGTGGAAAATGAGCAACTTATTGACCTACAGGTGAACCATCAGAGGAAAAAAACATTTTACAGAACTGGAAGTGGGACAGAACAAACTGCGGCTGGCCCTCACGGTAAATAAACAGCAGCACACGTGCTGAACACACTCGCTGCAGCTGAACTTTGGTAACCTGAGCTCGGCCTGCCCTTCATTCCTCAGTCTGTGCCGTCTGCACTGCAGACAGCAAGTGGGATGTTTTGTCTCCAGCCCCCGGCATTACCTTGGAAACTCAGGAGAAAGAAATATTGTGTGTGAGAGCTGAAGCATACGCCAAGTCGTGTCTTTTGAAAGCTGCGGGGTCAACCTCTCGGCCGACCGGCCAAGTGCCAGCAGACACGCTGCTGCCAAAGCTTCCTACGAGGCCAGGCGACGCTCACACGCCCGTCGGTGGGTGGAGCTGCCCGCCATGCTGACGTCAATATTGGGAGGGCTGATCTCAGACTGATGTCCTTTACTGCCATGGCACGTGTTGCCAAATGATTTTATTCAGTGAAATCAACAAGTTTAAGCATTTTAATTTAATGACATCTGTATTTTGAGGACGTGTGACTCGTGAATTTATGATTTCATTTAATCTGACATAAATTTGAATAGGAAGATAGGGTCATTGATTCACTTTCACAACTCCATTACAAGGAGTTGAGGATTTCCTGTGTCCCATAGTCTTGAGAATGGGTGTTAACGTACATAAATTAGCAAATTCAGCTGTGAAGATTCTGTGTTTCCTGATGTTTAATTATGAATCAAGTTGTTTGGTCCATTTCCTGGTTACTAACTGGCACTACAAAGCAAAACTCATCCCACATCTAAGGAGTGTAAGCAGCGCAGCAGAGTCAAAACAGAAGAATTAGCACAGTACATTTAATGACAAAGCCTATTTACTCTTAATTGTTGAGACTGTACAGTCTTTCCAATAAAAACACAAGTACATTTGAACTCCTGGGTGTGCATCTTGGAAAACGTTCTGGACACGCGTTAATAACCCAATGTAGACTAGAGAGTTCTGTGGTCCTTTTATTGTCACATGCACACATACACACTACCTGAGACAGGTTCATAACCCCTTCCAGAGACAGTCCTCACACAGCCCATACAGTCAGAAAACGACTTGCCTGTCTCCTCTGCACACACCTGATGCTCATTATTGTCTTACCTACATGCTTCCCCACACACATAACGGCCCACCTTGTGGTAAACAGAAAAATGCATAATGGTTCCAACAGAGAGGGACCACAAGTACCAGAATGAGGGTGACTCCTCACCCAGTAACTCTGCACCTCTGGAGCTGGAGGCCTTACCTCACACCCCCAGACGTATGTGGTTAGTTTGTCTGTGGTGTGAGCGTCTACACTCAAAGGTGTGTAAACATCCTTTGCTCCACTTTCCTTTAGCATGCTTCTAATGAGAATAGATCATTCATTCGTTCAGTGCTCAGTCTTTTTTCCTACAGTACTTGGCTTTTGCACCCACGCTGCTGAAGTGCA
Organism: Lagocephalus sceleratus; assembly: GCA_911728415.1. NCBI lineage: Eukaryota > Metazoa > Chordata > Actinopteri > Tetraodontiformes > Tetraodontidae > Lagocephalus > Lagocephalus sceleratus. Next base: position 3,488,778 of record CAJVRN010000219.1, on the reverse strand, counting down.
ATTGTGAGCAGCGCTGGGGAGGTCAAGTGTTCCCACTGCAGCTGCCTGGCCGTGGCTGTCCTGCTGGACAGAGCAGATCCACAGCACAAAGACCGTGACAGACGCACCAGCTTACGGGATCTTGTCCAGTAATACCAGTCACACTGCTGAGGCGGGACACAGAAGTGAGTGTGTGGACGCTGGAACAGAGCATGAGTGGACACCCCCACACCAAGCAGAAGGAACTGTCCTGCAAGAGAATGAATATTAAACAAGTCCTGACTGAAATGAGCGGGTGGTGGAGCTGAAACCGCTGGGAAGCGGGGACCGGACGAGCCCGTCCATGGATGAAGTCGGGAACAGAAGGCAGTCAGGTTTACCGGGGTGCAGGCAGGGCAGGATCATCAGAAACAGGCTGGGTCGGGAACCGGCAGGCAGGTGACAGAATCTCTAAACTAGAGCACAGACAGAGTTACCGGGGAACAGAAGCAGACGGGAGGTCAGAGACATGCAGGGTTGAGAACAGGCAGCAAGGAAAATGCTGGAATGTCATGTAGACCACAGAGGACAATCTGGTGGGGGTGAAATGTTGGGCCAAGGTTCAAATAGGCCGCCTGATTGGCCCGATTGGCTGCAGGTGCGAAGCGCCGAGGCGGATCTGAGGGTGGGGCTGCTCCCAGCTGTGACACTGATGGTCCTGTGGACCTGTATTAGAATGTTCTTCCCATGACCCCAACATTCTGACATAAACAAACTTGTTTACTGAGAGCTCTCCAACGTTCTTGGGCAACCAAGATGGAGCAGGAGACCACAGAGCAGAAGTGGTGACATCGTGTGTGCAAGCCCTTCTCTGCTGCTAATCTGCCGTAGATATGGATGATGTGGATACGGAACCAGAGGTGGGACACCGTGACAGAGGTGGAGTTTCACTGGTACCAGCCTCAGTCAGGTCAGAAACTGAGAAGAGGCGCTCTGATAGCCTGAAGAGCAACTTCCCCTGTGAGCAAAACCATCCAGGCAGGTCAGGTCAAACATCAACTGCTTTTATCAAGCTTGTTATCAAGCAGAGAAAAGAGCTCATAGAGAGATGAGTTCATGTCATAGTTGAACCATGGATTTGAACCTTCCATCATCTTTAGCCCTCAAGTCCATTTACCAGCAGTGAGCTCTTCTTTTTATTTTTTATTTTCTACTGAAAAGGCTCAGTTTCAATCACTGTTGTCCAAATATTTCTCCTTTGTTGTTGCAGAACGGCGGACTTATCCAAAGGGCAACAGGACCTGAAATCTTTAATCACAATGCTGAAAAATGAAGACTGATATTCTTGTTTCCTTTTTTTGGTGTGGTTGGTGTTTGAGAGCTTCACTAGCTTTAATGAATAATACTTTGAGCATCTTCTGACCCAGAATTTCAACTCTTCATTTGTCACTTTTCTCAGTAACCCCTTCATCATGTCAGCGCTGGAGGAGGCCCTCCTACCTGTGGTAGATGCTCCAGTGTCCTCCAGGGTGCTGGTGTGAACTGCCATGACTCACCTCTGCTGCCTCAAATGAGGGTGGACTGCACCAGCATTTAGGATGTAGTTCAGGTTTCATCGCTGGTGATGTTGTAGAAAATGTTGAATGTGTAGAAAATGTTGAATGTGTAGAAAATGTTGAATGCGTTAATGTTCTGAGAGGGTTTCTCCGTCCGTCCTCCCAAACTGGGGTTTCCTTTCATCACCCTCAGGGTCACAGTCGATGCAGGTTGAAGTTTGAGACCTGCCACCCCATCCTGCTCTCCGCTGCTTTTTCACTTTCCATGTGGGACACCAACCGCATGCATGCATATTTAACGGCAGAGCTTGTTGAAAGCGTCGCTCCTGTGTGCCCTGTGCGTTGGGGTGCACATGACTAACACGCCTTTGAAGAGAGGAGGATGTTAAAGGGCCACGGAGCGCCAGCCGCTCAGCTCAATACACTCTTCTGAACACTGTTATTTGTATCAAAGTGAATGCGTGAGTGGAGCCGGTCCCATTCACACGTGGCAGCCTCGTGTGTGTCAGTTCATCCTGACATCAGCCGCATCAATGTGCTGGTTTCCTCCGTGTTGCTGCAGAAAATGGCTGCGTGTCAGCAGCCCCACCGATATTACACAGATTGCTGTTTGCTGAGAGAGGAAATGAGAAAAAACATGAATGAGAGGAAACGAATTCGTCAACCTGCTCTGCCTTTGCTTAAATCCTGTTTTTCACCAGCAGATTGTGCAGATGTGCGTCAGAGCAGCAGACCTGCAGCTCAGGCTCCAGCTCATATTTTCACAGCTGAATGTGGGAACTTTAGAGTTTGCCGTTAGTCTGGAACTGGACAGTACAGACGTGTGCAGACCAAACATGAGAGGACGTGAGACACGACTGCACAGCAACACAAACAGCTCTTTTAAAGCTCCGCACTGGATGAAATGCAATAGTCCTGGAGGAATCCAGGGATGTGTCAGAGAAGCAGATTTTACACTGCATGCCTGTCACATTGCACCAACCAGACCTGGTTACAGAACACAGACACAGTTTCTATAAATAAAGCGGAAAATTAACCTGTGGATCTCATTTTTTTAATAGAAACATGAAGTGAATGTGGTCCAGCAGGCCCATCAGGACCGTGTCAGTCATTCAGATTATCCAGAGGGCAGGCGGACCATTTCTGTAATTAACAGTCATATGTCGGATTGTCTCCATGTCATTAAATGTCTCACCAGTATGTGGGCCGTGTTTCACCAGTATGCTCTGTTTAATTAAAATGCAAATTAAAATCACTCTAATCACACAAGAGCCGACACGTGCGTGCGTGTGTGTGTGTGTGTCTGTGCATGCGCTTGTGTGTGCATGTGTGTGTTCGTGGGGTGAGTCATTGAACTAATGGTTTGAGTTCTGACTTTTTCATAAATGAAATTGCTGTGAAAAACAATAAATGAAAGTTTGTGGGTGTTGGACGAACTTTGACGTGTGTGTCTCTCTGGCATTAACTTATCAATCCCGAGGTAACACGCGAACCGCTGTGATGAGAAGCCAGGGCAGTAGTGAAACAGTCCTAAATGGAGGTAATAAGTCATAAAATGCCCAGCAGTGCAGCCTCCAGCCAGACGCGCTCTGCTGGAGGCGATGCAGCGTTGCTAGGACACCCAATAAATGTCAGCTGGCATTTTTCTGATTTATTTGAAGATTAATGTTTGGCAGTAATGCAATGCTGAGGTTACTGAGACTCCTTTTAATACATCTGTGCTCCCTATTTTAAGAAGACAACACAACCACCTCAGTGCCATCATCTAGAGTGGGTCAGACAGGCTTCCCAAATCATTATTTCATGCTGATGTCGTCACTGGACAAAAATAACCGCAAAGGCGGGATGACTGACAGCTGGTGCAGAATCAGCCTCCTGCTCTGCCTCTTTAACAGCTTCATCTCACATTATCTGATTGTTTCTTTTGTTTATCTTGAATAGTTATTTTGTTTTTACCAAAGACTCAGAATCGAGTGAATCGAGGTGTGAAGTCCACCCCCGTTCGTGGTGGTGAAATAGATCTAAAAACAGGTGAAGCTTCGATTGAAAGCAGGTTTTTCCAGTTGTACATTCTAAAATGTACATATGCCAAAGGAGCAAATCTGATAGGTTGGCAGACGTCTCGCTCTCAGAGCTCCTCGCCTGGACGACCTCCAGGAACCCCGTGCAGCAGCGCTGGGCTGTACAGAAACTACAAGGTGTTAAACTATCAGAGCAGCATCATCAGGGCGAACACTTCCTGTTTAAGCCACCCTCACCTGAAAAATCAAACACTTTCACGGATGCTTAATCTCTTGACTGCACGTGCTTAGCCTCGTATTGTTCAGCAGATGTTTGTGGGCTGATATTATTCTCTGTGGATTCATTACAGGCTTTTGGATTGTGGATTGTGACTCCGTCAAATGTGTTTTCCTGATGTTCACAGTGGCTGAGACGAGCGAGTGGCTCATCTGTGGATGTAAATATTCATGTATTGAACCCTGATTTAGCTCCCATCTCATCTGTCACACGCATCACAGTGACCCGGGTCACGTGGAGCACAAAGGTCAGACAACAACCATGACCAACATGAGAAATGCTCCTGAGCTCAGAGGAAATTGATGAGCAAACCCAAGCTAATAAATCAGCAGGTTTGTCCCACAGGCACAACGTTCACTCAGTCAGGAAGCTCAGAGTGGAGGTAGGACTACAGGATGAGGCTAAAACAGAGATGAAGGCTTAGTAGGACCTCTGTATGCTGGTGTCCAGGTTAGGAACTGGAGTCTCACTAAAACCCTCCAGGGCCATTAAACTAGTAGAAACAATTGGAAGTCTATTGATTGATGGATTAGAGGTAAAACTGCTGAGTTCCCTACCTCAGCGAGGGGAGGGAGAAGTAGGCTAATGTGTTATTTTGGCACAAATATTTTGTTATTCCTTTAAAACAATACAGGGACCTTGAGAAGGTGTGACTCAGCCTGGACCCTTCCCCCAGCAGCCCGTGCCAGCGGCTGTGTGTGACGGTGGGCCGACCTCAGGCCTGTGTCATGTGGCTGTCTGCCCCCAGCCCAGCCCCGAAGCCAGCGCCGAGGGGTTGGACGGAGACACAAGAGGCGTTCAGCGCAGGCCTCCTCTCTGGGCTCAGGGACCTTGGCTGCACCTGACAGCAAATGTTTGCGAGTGGCTCGGCGGTCCTGGTGCTGCTGGCAGCTCATCACAGGATCCATCAACCAAAAAAAAAAACTCTCAGGTTGGAGCAAGAGTCTGGATGTTGGGAATGTGCACGTTTATACACCATCTCCCTCCTCTCCTGGTGCTGTACTCCAACACATCTGGCAGACAGGACAGTTTATTATGCTGAGATGAGGTTGGGCCGTCTGGATGTATCTAATACTGACATGATTACATGTCTATGTGATTTATCCAAATTCCACCGTTTGGATGAAAGGTTAACCCAGTTCCAAGTCTGTTCTGAACTTCCCCCGCAGCTTATCCTCCCAAATGCACAGCCAAGCTCTGTTCTGTCAGCTTTGTTTTGTTGTTTGGTTATTTGGGGCATCTGGGGTCAGATACGATCCAACCACCAGTCAAGGTTTGTGTTTTAGTGTTGAGATGAGTGGTGGAATATGGATGATTGTGTGTGTCTTTGGAAGCTGTGTGCAGTAGCAGGTCCAGCTCTGATGCCTCCCTGGAGGCGGTGACTGGGGGAGAGGGCGATCTGGACTTCCTTCCTGAACATGCTGCCCTTGTGACCTGGACTCTGGGAAACAGAAGACACGATGAGACGTGATGAGACATTTGATTTATACTAATGAACTTCCAGTTTGCTCCTGGCAGGGTCGCTTGAGGTCAACTGCTGCCAAATATGTCCCAACTCTAGGTAAGAGAGTTTGGGTTTACTACATCCATCACTGTCATCAAGATTTTAAATCAAATACAGGAAAGATAACAGCAAATCAATGTATAAACTCTACCTACATCTACATGTAGCTGCTGCTTTGTTGAGATAGAAAGGAAGAAAAAAAATGTGCGTATCAAATTCAGCTTATTTGCCCCGTGGTTAATTCCTTACAGTGAAATTATACATTAGTATTGTGAAATATTGGGCCCAAAGGGCATGTGTGGTGGAGCCAGCTCAGGTAACTTTCACTCATCTCAGATATCACGTTGCATTTAGAAAAGCCATAAAAGATGAGGTCACAGCCTTGTTCAGGGAGCTCAGGGGGAGTAACGTTAGACTATTGTGTTCCTCCTCCAATAGTGCAGGGGGAAAAGCCTGTTTTGTTCACGGGCACATGGCTGCAGGCTCTCCATAGATCTGTCCTCTCCGTCCTCTCACAAACACCAGTTCACCCCCTCAACAGCCACACGGGATCGTCCGTCACACAAAAAGCTTTTCATCTGCTTTTCTGTCCGAACTTTAACAAGATGATTCCTCTTCCCAAAAGGAAAAAAAAGGGAATTAAAAGGAGCTGCAGCCTTGTACAGGAGAGATGGATGAAGCCACCCAGAGAATACTGTCAGCACACCAGTTTACTCTTTTACGCTGGAGGATAAAGCGAAGAGGTTTGGCTCCCTCTAGTGTCCAAACGAGGAGTGGACAGAGTCCCAGCGGTCACACCCAAATCTGTTCTCTGGTGCCAGCATTCAGTCTGCTTTATGTCCAACAGTCCATTAGCCCTCCTGTGAGGGAGAGCTCGACACTATACAGGCAGATATGCTGTGGTTTGTTTGCGAGTGCGTTTGTGCTGCTAAAACCAAGATAATAAATCATAATTAGGCCTGAAGGTGACAGCCTGACTGACCCTCACTCACCACACAGGCTTCACATTTGGCTGAATGGGTTTCCTTCACCACGGTTAAAGCTTTCTCTCCATTAAACAGAAAAAAAAAATAAGAAAATAAAAATATGGACTTGAAACACTTACATTTTGTTGTTATTTAAATATTTTTGCTTCAAGATCACTGTTACTGCATTAAAAAAGCCTGTCTCATGAAAATGTCCATGAAAGCAGCATGTAAACCTTCATTATCAACAATAGTCAACATAAACCAGCGTATACACTGTAAAACATTAATTTGAAAACATCTACACCGACAACTGTGTATTCATCCGTGTGTGGACTGAAGATTAAAATGTATTTATGATGCAGATGACAAACATTCAGGATGAGAGAAGGACAACATCTACAGTCATAAGGAACTAATAATTAAGTTTTAGATTCACTAGAAAATATTGGTGGACTCACTGTTGAATATTTTACACACACACACACACACACACACACACACACACACACACCTTGTACTTCCATCTTTGTGAGAACTTTCATAGACCTGATGTTTTACCCAGCTTCTCAACCTAACCCTAATCATCACAACTAGCCCCTGACCTCTGACCCTGACCCTGAACCCACTTCTATCTTCAATCTTACACCAGGTCTGGACCCCCCAACAGTCCGGTGAGGTTGTGAGGACCAAACAAGATGTCCTCACTTTGGTCTGTCGTGGTCGTGGTTGTGGGGTCTGTGTGGCATCCCCTGATCCTTGTGTCCTTCTCGTCTCGTCCTCTCAGGTGAGGCAGGAGGCGGGCTGAGGTGTTCAGGGACACACCTGCAGCTCCTGAGATAATCAGCAGCTTCTTAAGGGGCCTCCAGGCGCGTCCTGCTGCCAGAAGACTTTCGCTCCTGTGGCCGACTGGTGTCACCAGAAGAGTGTTGTTTGTTCCCTGGTTCGTTAACCTTTGTCCCATTTTTAGTGTCACCAGTGAACTAAGTTCCTGGTTGTTTTTTGTTACTTAAATTGTGTTTTTCCATGTAGTGTTTTTGTTTGTATCATCAGTGAGTTTTTTTTCTCCTGGTCATTTTCAGTTTTATAGAAATTGGATTTCGCCCCCTCAATTTACGATTGTCCATTTTGGGTCCTCACCTCCCGTAATTCCAGCCTTAATATTGTCCTCACGTTGATGGTGCCGTGTGGATTTTGGTAGTTGGTGTGTAGCAGGCACCGCAACACACACACACGGTTAGAAGCCCCCAGCGGCCTCCTGACCGGCTGAGTGGGCTCTCATCCCCACGCTGTGTCTGGAGCTTCCATGTCTGATCCTGGACCAGCTCCAAGGCGCTGCTCCACACGTTTGAACCTGAACCTGACAGGACTCAAATAGTGATGATCTTTGTGCTTTTTAGTTTTAAGTGTTTGTTGCAGACGAGTGTGGACGGACGGAGGGATCAGAGTCGTGTCGCTTCTGTCCAACAGGTGGCAGCCCTGCATCTCTGTGGAGGTCAACAGACCCACCACGTCCTGTAAGCAGCCTTTTTATTTCCCTGTAATCTACTTAAATTCGCGGTCTACGCTCCCACCATATTTTAGATCAGGGGTGTCAAACTGGTTCCACAAAGGGCCGTGTGGCTGCAGGTTTTTGTTCCAACCATTTAAGCATACTCAGTTTGACCAATCAGCTGTCTGAAGACTCAGATGACTTCATTAGGTGAATCAAATCTGGTGTGCTGCTGTTGTGTTGGAACGAAAACCTGCAGCCACACGGCCCTTTGTGGAACTGGTTTGACACCCCTGTTTTAGATGATTAAACGTTTTACTGAACATGGAAGTCGTTCTCTTGACATCAAAGCTCACCAAGCTCAGCATTTGACAGAAGATTTCAGCAAAGGAGACCTGGTGTCCCCACGGGTCTTACGACCCATCTTCCTCACCTTCTCTGTACTTTTCCACCGCCTCACCTGTCTGGCCCCGCCCACTAATCAACCACACCTGCCTCCCATTTACCTGCTGTCAGCTCTAGTGTTTCGATCACAGCCCCATCTGGCCTGCTCGTTCTGACACGGCCTGCTCCTGTTCTGTCTCCTCATCCAGAACCCAACCACCAGTACCTGCCCCAGTGCTTTCTCTGGTTTCTAATAACTCGCTGCTTTGGGGGCGTTTGGCCTCGTCTCTCCGGCCGTGTCACGTGAGCGGCGGCCTGCGTTCCTCCCCATTGTTCTGACTGCACCCACCGTAGGGCTCCTATCAGAACGTTTTGGGCTCCACACAGAGGAGGTCTCGGATGGCGGACCCAGCCAGCGGGTCACACACTCTGGACGTCAGAGCTCTGGTGTGAGGCACAAGTTGCCCTCAATCGTTTCTCCCAACCTCAAAAATGTCACCAAACTTGGAGTTGGTCTCCACTTCCAGTTAATCTCCGCCAACGCAGCCTCGATGGCAAAACCCAGTCCAACTTTGTCCATGGAAATAATGATGTAGCGCCGCCCACCACCTGATTCTCCATCTATAAATCCACTTGGGTCCAGTTTTCAAACACTGGTGAATAAACTGAATAAAAAAAATAATGAAATGTAGCATTTTATTGCTGTGTTAAATCATCTTTGGAGTCTGTTTCTATTCAAATATTTAAAGAGAAATGAATCAATTATATCAGACTAAATACTCAGTGATTCGCTTGTTTTAGATAAGAATCCTGAATGAGAGAAAAGACAAACCTGGACCTCTTTCACTGATTCATTCATTCATTCAGACCACAGAAGAGGAAACGTACCGGTTTATCTGGTTGCTGAGGCCCCTCCACAGACGGACCCCTGCTATCTACAGCACTCTCGTTTGTCTCTCTGTGTAGATTATGTCGGCCTAATAAATAGTTTCCAGCCTCTGGTTCAAGTCTCACTCTGGGGGCAGCGGCTATCAGAAGCCTTTGTGACCAAGCTGTTCTGAGGCCTTTTTGATGTCTGCCACAGAGCACTCACACGCTGCCGCGGCAGATTAGATTCCTCTATATTAGCATAATACCCTCTTTAAAATAATAGAATGTATGAATAAATGATGTGAATTCATGTGCACACACATGCACACGTGCTTGTCCTCCTACCATTGTGAGGACCTTAGATGTAGGGTATTCCCCAGCCCCTGACCTGAACACAAATCCAGGCTCAACCTTAAAACCAGGTCTTAAGCCTCACGCTGTTGTTTCAAGTGGGGATGTTTTATGTTAATGAGCGAGTGTCCATTGGAATGAATTGGAATGGCCTTTTCAGGTCAATGGGTGTTCATTGGAACCTGAAAAGGCCAGCAGGTCACACACGTCTGTCCAGGCTCGCTCAACTGCAAAACGCGTGAGAAGCACCACCCAGCCACTGACTCCACGTCTGTCATCACTGGTGGAAACAGAGCAGATATAAAGGATTTCACTGTCCCACTGAACAGAACCGACCTCCCCTCTGGAATGTACATGAACTTGTGGAAATGGAACACACCATCGTGGACTGGAGGTGCACTTCTGCGTGTTCTAGGATGCTACAACAGTTAGTATGGTTCCGTCTGAATAAGAAGTCTACAATTACAGAAACACAAACAAGACCATTAAATTATGAAACGGGCAGTTTTATTCATTTATATCTTATTTATTCAGATTTACTATGTTTACACAAGTGTATCCTTGCTGGCCAGTGAGATTTAATTTGATTGAACCTGATTTGTTTGAACATGTTTACATCAGTGGTTTCATGCTGAATTAGATCACACTTTAAATCAACCTTTTTTGAATATGTTAGTGTATCAGAGAAAGGCACGTTGGGACAAGTCCAGTGTTGTATCATCAAAGTGTTAACTGATAAAAAACACTATTCCCTCTCTGGAGATCACTGACTGGAGATTTGAGGAAACATGAGACACAGGACGAACTATTCAACATGATGTAATGGTTGTAGGAGCAACACACACCTCTCTACTGCTGTGTGTGTGTGTGTGTGTGTGTGTGTGTGTGTGTGTGTGTGTGTGTGTGTGTGTGTGTGTGTGTGTGTGTTCTTATACTTGCTATATACTGAGTGCCAAACTCTACATTCTACTTTCAAAGCGAGGACACTTTTGGAAGTGAGGACATTTTGGCTGATCCTCACACCTTCAGAGGGCTGTTTGAGGGCCCAGGCGTGATTTTAGGGTTCAAGCTAAATTTGGGTTTAGGTTCGGGTCAGAGTTAGGGGGTTATTTAGTGTGGTTAGGATTAAGGTAGGGGGCTGAGATTTCACGGAGTTTTATCTCCATGAAAGTCTTCTCCCCAAGAATATAGAAAAAACAAGAGTGTGTGTGTGTGTGTGTGTGTGTGTGTGTGTGTGTGTGTGTGTGTGTGTGTGTGTGTGGCACAATAAAGTTCATTGTACATCACCATGGGATGACAATGAAAGCTTACTGATTTTGACCATAATTGTGTGTAGTTATTCAAATAGAACATGTATTGAGTCTGGGCAGGAGAGGAGAAGCAGCTTCAGGCGTCCAGATGTAAAATAAACAAAAAAAAGATTTCCCTTGTTATGACTTTTCATTACACAGAGAGAGTAATGGCACATGTCATCAACATTACACATGTGTGAAGAATAAAATTACCCAATCATTTCCCACCAGTCATTTTGTTTTTGTCATATATGATCAGGTCATGTGATATGTACAGTTTCCAATTGTCATTGTGGAACCAAAGACTTTATGGAGGAAGAGAACACAGACTCTGTCTGCTGTAGCCACACAAGATGTTGCACTCCATGGGTCTTTTTTATGCAAGAGTCTTTAGACATGAAATGGGTCATATAATAAAAATGTGCTTCTGTGTAACTAAAAATATGACTTTCCCCTGATCTTATTAAAATTTGTTGGATCTCTAAATGCATCTACTTTCCAAACATTCCAGTTCTGTTAAGATTGCAATAATGCAGGCACAGTTGAGCCCCAAAAATGGAATCAAGTTTCAGTGTTTATCGAACAGTAATTAATCCAGCGAAACGAAGGAGTACAAGATAGGACAGGATAGGCAGGACCAACAGAGACGAACCCGCGATGAAGGAGGAAATGAGCAGAGCGAGATGAACAGGAATGGGCAGCGTCGGCAGGCCTGCAGACAGAGGGTCAGAAGAGACGACGGAAAATCAGGATCAATCAGAACCAGTCGTATGACATTAAGAGTGTGGTTTGAGCAGAGCTGTTACCTCTAAAGGATTCACAATGACCTGGTGAGGAGTGGATGAAGGAACCAGTCTTACAGCTGATCAACAGCCTGAAATGAGCTGCTGGGTGTGGGAAACCTGGTGGGACAAGACCAAGGTAATGGCGGCGCCCAGCCTGGAAGTAAATAAATGGAGATTCAGACACCACACAGAAGGGCAGGGGAGAGAGGGACGCTAGGGAAAAGCCCTAACAAGTTCTGGAGTCAAAGAGGCTGTGTTACAGATGTTTTCAGCTGATTTTAAAACTTCGTTTTGTGTTTTAATGCTGGAAGAATGACCAACAGTCTCCCCAGGTGGAGAGGAGGTGACTCCAGGACCTCTGGGATATAATAATATGAATCTAAATATTCTAAATTCTCTGTAATACCATGTCTTCAAGCAAACACTCCAGTTTTGAATTAATAAATAAATTAATTTAATTACAAATTATGGGGGAAAAAAGATGACGATCTGTCCTCTCATGAGTCACTGTGACACTCCGATCTGGAATGGATGACAAATCACCCAGAAGATCAACGATAGAGCACTTTTCTTGGAAAAGTCTGGAAGCCATTTGTGTTTGTTTCCAGATAAGGACAGAAGTAGCACGCTCCGCTCGGTGACACTCTGCAGAAGGCAGCTCAGGTCACACAAAGAGCCCATTCAGGCCGCTCAGGGCAGGAGTGTCCCTTCAGCACAGATGCCATCGCAGCCTGACGCCGCTCAGGTACGTGTGGTCAGGAGCAATGAAACACAACACTGATGTGAAATGAAGCAGCTCTCGGGCCTAAACCGCTAAATTGAGGTCAGATTTGCTAAGGAGGACCCAAGGGGGGAATTGGTTTTCAGATGAATCACATTTAGTTGTGGTTTGTGTAGAGACAGAGTCCGAGCTGGCTGAGACGGGGCACCGCTCTGCACATCAGAACGGTTCCCTAACCTCTCATCAGAGAGCGCTCTGTGACGCTCAGTGATCTTATCAGAGGCTGATGGGCTCGTGTGGAGGCTCAACCACCAGACGCTCCACAGCGGGCTGGTAATTGTGGATCCAGATATTTTGAAGCTCTTCTGGTTTCACGTGAAGCTTGAAAAAAAAAAAGCTGCATCAGTATTCCAGCTTTGGTTCATCAACAGTGATGAGAGCAGAGAGTCTGAGGGTCTATGTGCTGCCCAGCTCGACTCCACTGTACAGCTGTCACATAGCTGGTAAAAATAGAGGGTGTAAGGGAACCAGAAGATAGTCGCGCTGACACCTCCCAGCAGATATGAAGCACAATTAACTGCTCCGCCACACACTTGGAGGTGTTTGTCAATCTCCCATCACCTCCAGTGAAGGGTGCCCCACACGGAGCCCTTCACAACCTGTCGTCATCATTACATCCGTACTGTAAACGGTGTGAAGAGCTGATGTGTCCTCCAGACTCAACGGCAGAGGGTCGTAAGCAGAGCACACATGACTCAGACATGGTCATAGCCCATCGACTCAATGTCCCTGAAGGATCCCAAAGGTTTCAGGGTCCTCAAATTATACACAGTGGGATCTGCTTCTATCAGAGCTGTGCCCATATTCATGCGCTTTAATTGGATTAGTTGAAAAGAGAATAGGATAGGAACAGAAATTTGGTGACAAAAGAGAAGATGCTCACACTCCAAGAGTGTAAGGCAGAGACGGAATAACAGATGGAGTGTTATAGTCCATTTTCTAGTCCTGGAGTCCATTTTCCAGAACTCTGGTCCAGTTCCTAATATTATAGTCTCATTTCTAATGCTATAGTTTCTAGATTTTAGACCAGTTCCTAGCATCACTGACCAGCTTCTACTTTCCATTTTATGCTCACAAGCACACAGAGATAGCCTTGGGGGGAAAAATAAAGAGCACGAGAAAAAAAACTATTATAAATATTATTGTCAACAGAAAAGGAAACGTTCTTCCTTTGACTACATGTTCAGACTGAATAGGTCACGTCTGCACTCTAACACCAGTTCTCTGATTTACAGAAAAGTTCAGCTGTAAAAAATCCCACTGTACAGATGTGCATCATTAGCGCCACCTGCTGGTCACATCTGGATGACAGCACTCAAAGCCATTAAAATGAAGCGCATCCCTCCATCACTGGACCGGTTTGTCATCCACTCATCTTCTAGCTTCCCCCTCTTCTCCTCCTTTTTCTTCTTTGCTTTGTTTTGATAGACCTCTGTTTTTATGCTCTTCTTTGTGAAGCGCTAGGAGTTGCCTTGTGTCTGAATGGGGGGGTTGTGTGTGTGTGTGTGTGTGTGTGTGTGTGTGTGTGTGTGTGTGTGTTTGGGGGGGTGCTGGAGCCTAGCTTCATTACAAGTTGCTATGGATATACAATAGCACTTTTGGAAGAACATGATTTTTATTTTTGTAAGAGTAAAACAGACGGGATAACAGAACAAATGAGATGTGATGCTGTGTTATAACGGCGCTGTTTGCCCCTTGAGGCGATGCGTTATCACCATGGCTGAGGCCAGAATGCTTGGCAACGGCGCTAGTATTGGATCAGAGCTCTCAGTTTCCTGGCAGACGCTGGATCACGTCTGACCGTTAATTCAGCTCTAAAGTGACAACAAGGCCATGGTGATATGAAGAGAGGGTGCTGGTCACCCCACACGGCGCCGTCACACTCAGGCAGCCTCTGCCTGCTGTTCCAGGGTCAGTTCAAATACTCCAAAACACTGTTTTAAGACGAGTTGGTGTAGCCACAGATTGAGGCTACAGTGGGCAGAAACAAAGTTCTCTGACATCGTCGGTGCTCCAAACTAACCGTTTGTAACAGCAGAAACAGAGAGGTGACGAGGCTGGTGCTTTTAGCTGATGGCTGACCTCTGCATGCGCTGATCCAGAGCTCAAGGTCATGATCTCCACCTCTGAGTGGTCAAAGTAAAACCTCAGGAGGTCAGTCCAATCACCAATAACTGTTCAATATTGAAAACTCAAGCATATAAGTGGAAAAATAAGAACACTGAATATCCAGCCTGCTGCATGTTGGTCTGTAGGAAAAGCCACTTCACTGTGACAACTTGATGATTTTGTTATTTAGATTATTGACCCTGCTGCTCCTGTAATTCATTCATTCATTCATTCATTCATTCATCCTTTTCCTGTTTTTGGTTCTACTCAGGGTCAGTCGGACAGTCGTAAGAACTGGGGCAGATCATAAGGCACACACACACACACACACACACACACACACACACACACACAAACGAAGGAGCAATTTAGAGTTTTCACTCAAACCCGTGTGGCTATGTTTAGGCTGAGGAAGGGAAGCCCTCAGGAGGCCCCAAGTCCAGAATAAAGCCAGGACCTCCTGGTTTTGAGGTAACTGTGCTAACCACCATCCAAGCCTTTTTTATTTCAACCATTCCCAGCTTGAGACAATCAGTTCAGTTTAGACTCCAGACGACTGAAGCATAAATTGACAGACTGTATCTGCTGCTGCTCTGGATTTAACAACTATTTGTTGGATTTGCACTCATATTGAATCAAAATAATTCCAGACATGTTTGAGCGTTGTGACCCTGCAGTTGTGCGTAATGGGACCAGCAGAGCCTGGGTGAGAGCAACATAGTAACGCTCTTATTTTTAGAACCATTTCTTTGCTCCGGTCAGAGTTAGAACGACTCGACTTGGATCCAGGTTCTAACCTGAGAGCACATCGTGTGGACATTCTCCCGGTGCCAAGTGTGCATGTGTGCGTGTCTGCGTCGGTTGAAAATAACGCTTCAGTTTAATCCCCTTCCCACTCCATCCTGCACATTTTTGGTCCGTTTTTGGCAAAGCTGAGTGAACCGGTGCACAGCATTTTCTGCGTCATCGTCTTTTTATCTTTGTAATCTTGGTTTGGGGGCAGTTAGAGAAACAATCACTGTTAGAAACTCTTGTTTTCATTTGCTTTGGCACCAACAAACCAACAGGCTTCACAAGTACAACACGGCTCTTGTTGCTTTTATCCCAGTTTCGTCATCATCTGGACCTGTTCTCATTTTATAGTCAGTGGTTTTAATAAGTGACACTAAAGTGCAGCTATTAAACCAAACACCAGCTCCATGAACTGGGTTCTGCTGCTTGTTCCTCTTGGTATTATTTATAGATCTGTGACTCTTGGCTACCCTTGGCTCTTACTTTTAATGGGCACTGGCTGTTCCCCTTACCTCCCTGTCCGTCTTTATGGCTCTGTCCTTCACCTGCTTTGCAAATGCCATGAAGTAAAACCACAAATCCTCCACAATTGCAGACAACTTTACACTTTAACTCAGCTCCACTGTTTCAGATCACCCACATTCCCTTTAACATATTTGAGATTTTTAACAATATTAAGACCCCACTACGTGTTTAGACATCATCTTATTTCCTACATTTAGACTCAGATAGCAACAAAGAGTTGCTGCTGACACATGTGTAATAACCTTTGACTACAGTATGTTTAGGCTGCGTTGCTTTGTGACCTGGCCTCTGGCACCAGCAGGCAGGGATGCACAAGGATTTAATGATTTAAATGCTGATAGCAAGTTTATGACCACATTTATTGACACAATAAAGTGGTGACAACAGCTGACGGAAAGGTGATGGCGAGGTCTTCGTCATGAGGAAGATGACACTTTCAAGGGAAAGGTTACTGGGTCCAAATGACTCATGGTGGGAAGCACCAAGAGACAGCACATACAAGATGTTTTACAGAAAAAAGAAATGGAATGACATAAACAATATCAGACTCTGTTTCCAGCACGTGGGATTTCCTCCCTTACTTTTGTAACCACATTGAATTTCCAGAGAAAAAAACACATTACATTATTAATCATACATAATCAGGCCATGTTTAGAAGGTTTGCAGGTTCTATCAGGTCTGAACCCACAAATAGACAAACCAAAATCTGAAACCAGGCCTGGAGGTAGCCCTGCAGACAGCAAGGCCACACACATCACCGATCACAGTGTGTCATCCTTCAGAAAAGTCCGGGGAGGTCAGAGCACAGGCAGCAGAGCCAGAATGACCTCATCTACTTTTTAATCGAAATCATAGAAACTGTGATGTAGACGTTTTCCCCCGTCAACATGTAGCTCCCCCATGTGCGTGTGTCACCACAGCACTGCTGGTTTGGAAAGTTTGTGCACTCAGGTTCAAAGTTCCACATGCCAAATTATTAACATAGAGTCGAGTGTTAACAGATGATTTTTTTTCCTTTAAAGGCAGATATAACTGTCATAAAATCTGCAAAGGCTGTGAAGCTAAAAACAATAGAGTGTGATTGAAGAGGACTGAAGCTGGATGCAGGCAAGAGTGAGATGTGAACCGATTGCTGTTGGTTATGGCTGCATTTGTGTAACAGCGCACCAACAATAAGCTTTTTTATGCATGTTCTGGGAGCTGGATTTGAAATTCCAAGCGGGAATTTTTTTTCACATTATCTATTTTGTTTCTGTGAAATGATGGCTGTTTTTACACTAATTCCCAGAAAAAGAAAACCCAGAGAGCCAAACTAAATGAGATGATGGAAAAAAGGTTATTATTTTATCTATCTGTCTATCTATCGATCAATCAATCAATCAATCAATCAATCAATCAATCAATCAATCAATCAATCAATCAATCAATCAATCAACCAACCAACCAACCAACCAACCTACCCACCCACCCACCTATCTATCCACCTATCTATCTATCTATCTATCTATCTATCTATCTATCTATCTATCTATCTATCTATCTATCTATCTATCTGTCTATCTATCTATCTATCTATCTATCTATCTGTCTATATGTAAGGTAGTTGATCATGTAGTTTTTCCAAAGACGTCTGGGCTTTGCACCTGTCTCCATCTAGATTTCTGGACCTCTTCTCAAAATTCACATGTATGTTGGTCTCCTGGTAACCAAACTGCAGCATATGAAGATGTTTAGTACAAATCTTCCCCATCTGGGAATTGGGAAAGGGAAAGTTTCAAAGCAGCGAGGGTGGATGTAGTGCTGAAAGGCTGGCCAGGTTCCACTGAAATGTGAGGTATCATGTGATGGATGTACAGATGATTTACAGGGTTCTGCCCTACACGTACATGGTTAGTTATGTGTTTGAAGGATCCCAGTACAAGCTTATCCAATATGTTCACACGTACAGTATAGAATTTTGAAAGCTGACATCAGCATGATTTATGACAAATTTGGAAAAAAGGAGAGAAAGGATTTTAGTTATTGAAAAAAGACAACAATGTTAGTTTCTGTATGGAAAGACTGCTTGCTCATATAGAGTTTGTGAAATTAAGCATTTGTAATACATAACAACTGGAAATGTGATTTGAGACATGATCACTACACTACAAGGCACTTTTTCATTTGTCTGTTTTCATTTATTTCAATTGTTGCATCCCAGTCTAGGGGTTTTGAGAGTAAGTAGAATTGAGACTGATCTAGGTAAATAAGAAGAGAAATAAGAAGATGGTGGCTTATTTTAACTAAAATACAAATTAGGACTGCAAAAACAAAAGGTTATTGCTATTTTTATTCTAAACATGGATGAAGGAATAAAGTACAGAAGCATTTCATCAGAACCATCGGCCAAAACATAATCCAAACAACCTACTAACTAGAACCCAAGTCAACCAAAAGAGAAATAACATTTATTACCCCAGAGGTACTTAGTTAGTCCCAAAGTTACAGAAAAAAAGCAAGTTATGAGTAATGTGGAGTGGTCTAAACAGAGTTGCCGTATTAAGGGCTCAACAAACACAGATTAGAATTGTCAATTTGTATTATTTATTTGTTTATTTGTTTGTTTATTTATTTTTAAGCACGCAATCCACATAAAATCTCTCCTCTCTACCTCACACTTTGGCTCCTTCAGCCTATGTGTGGGCCAAAGCCTCCAGAAGAGACAATCAGGACACAGGAAGGCTGAGCATCCTATAGATGAAGGATACATGGCTGTTTTGGATACATGGAAGTGCATGTCTGGAGTTTGTGCGGTCTCCTTCTGGGAGCTTCTGTGAACAGATGTGTTCAATCGTGCATCTGAAATGGACCAAACACAGTTTCTGGATCAGTGATGACAACCTCCGCACTCTTCTACAGATTGTTACTACACACAAACATAAGCAAGACCTGAACACGCTGACATAAACTCATTTTCAGAACATGCATGTGTACAGTGTCACAGCAGGCTTTAGTTGTAAAGAAATGCAGGCGTTCAAATGGTAGTACATATTTGCATTTGTTAAATGCTGAAATTAGAGGTTGATTAGGGTGTTCATATGTTTGGCATCAGGCAGCATCACCTCATCAAACTCAACCTAAAGCTGATGGATGTTGTTCAGACCTGAACTACAACATCTGTGTCCATATAAAGGCTTTATTACCTTGTTCTCGGCGTATATTCACAGGCGGGTGTGTCCTTGGAAACATGTTCCTTCTGTTGTGAATGATCCCTCAGGGGTTTCGGTTGAAAGCCGAAACATCATCCAGTTGCTTTCAACAGATTCTCTTCTAGATCTTTTTGGATTAATATGATCTGGATGGACAAGAACCTACATGAACCTGCAGTATTCATCATCTGTGGCAGTGGAGGCCATCGATGGGCCGTTGTTGCTCTATCTGGGGGGTGGAGCATTGGTTGTCCTTCACATGGTTGCCTTTTAGATGTAGTGATGTTCATGGGGACCTGTACATCTATAGGGGTCTGTACATGTGTCATTACTAGTCACGGCACAAGATGAGTTTAAAATATGTCTGAGACAAAACATATCATTCAGATCATAAGCTGCTGGACAGGTTGGGTTAAAAAACAAACAATCAACAACAAAAAAACCTAAAACAAACTTCCCTCCATACTGTAAAAGAAGACACCTTTAAGGTTACATTTTCCCAGGTGCACATTAAATCTTTATACAGAAACTGACATGAGCTATAAAACCTGCTGGCCTCCATCCATCAACACCAGAGGTCTGTGAATTTATCCCATGTAACAACATGAATCATGGTAGTCGTGATAAGATAGCAACACGTTTGCTCTTCATTCTGTCAAAAGTACAGAAACAAAGCCACAGGCCAACAGATTTATGTTTCATTTTCATACAATCACAGACACATTCACCTCATTTGACATCTAAGTGGAGGAAGTGGAGTATTTTCACTTAAATGTATTTTATTTTGTGTCAGCGAAGTGGGTGTGTGCGTGTGTGTGTGCGTGTGCGTGCGTGTGTGTGTGTCACGCTGTGGCCCTCCAGCTCTGTCAGCTGTTAGAGCACCATGACAAACAAACAGAACCACTCTAGATCAGCACGTTGCTCAGACTCAGGGGTCACAGGGGTCACGCACCATGTGTTGTTCTTTTGTTCAACATTTGCTAAATTAGCACCCATTTATTTTTCCTTGGTAATACCAACTTTAGTGTGTGTCAAGTTTGTAGACACATAGTTAAACAAGTGCTGAGGACCCTCACTGTTGTATCCTGGAGGTGAACCAAGAAGACCCACCATTGATTAAGTTTAGTGTTGGACCTGTGACCCATAGAATAAAAGTGACATGACGTGAGCCAGCGCTGCCCTTCTGGCTTTATTTGAAATGACAGACCTCAGGTAAACATGCACATTTGTCTGACATGAAACTCATCAGACAAATGAGTCTGGCTTAAAGGAATCAACTGTGACACATTCATTTGTTTCTCATCATTTGTTGAGGTATTCACCTGGTGTGAAGGTCTATTTTGTAACATGGTCTGGGTTTTTTCTGGCAGGTTAGATGCAGGCCATTTTCAGACAGGCTATGAGACTGCTTGGAAATCTGTAACAATATGTTTTGCCTTTGCATTGATATAAACATGGAGAAGGACAGCAGCTACATGAAACATTTGATTAAGGGTTCTTTTCATCTATCCATCCATCCATCATTCATCCATCCATCATTCATCCATCCGTCCGTCCGTCTATCCGTCCATCTATCTATCTATCTATCTATCTATCCATCCATCCATCCATCCATCCATCCATCCATCCATTTAAACCACTTACTAAATGACTTCACTGGCTTCGTTTTCAGATACACGGAGACTCTTCATTGCTGACTGGTTGTGTTTTCATTACACGTTTAAGGAAGAAAATGATTATTTCTGGTTGCCATGGCTCCACTCCATTTTCAGAGCCTCTGAGGTGTGATTGTTCTCAGTGTTTTCTTTTTTAATCTCTGTGTTGTTCTGATGTAAGTCTATAAATGTCTCCTGTTATCACAAAGCCGAAGGTTACTATTAGTGTTAAAGATTAGTGTTATTTATCAGGATGTAACTCACACACACACAAACACACACACACACACACACACACACACACACACACACACACACACACACACACACACTGGACTGGTGACGTCTGTCTGTGAATACACATCACTTGGGTGTAATTTTTCCATATGGTTTCCATAAAAACAGTTGAATGTTATATGCCCCAAGACCTCAGCTTTCAGTGTTTTATAAATCAGTTTTTGGCATGGTACTGGTTTGGAACCAGTCAGCAGAAAATCATTGTCACATTACCGTATGGTCCAGATGATTCTGCCTACAGAAGTATGTTCAGTAAACAGAAGCAGCTTTTCTGCATTGCTTTGGATAGTTTTGTTGGAGACAGATGAGGGGTTTTGTGATGAATTTCAGATAGTTTGGATTTGTTTCCCCACATTGCAGGTCAATGTTTTAGTATCAATTAAATTAATATTTGCATGTTGTTGAGAGGAGCCCTTGATGTGGTGACAGATAATATGTGAACAAAGGAAAACAAAATAATTCCATTGTTTCCATGTGGGAATTGATAACACGATGTTAAAATGAGAAATGGGTCTGAAACTGCTCTTGTTCCTTTGACAACAGACTGTTTTGGGAATTTTGTCTTCATTATGTGATCCATTAACACAGAAACTTGATAGGACTTACATATAAAATGTGAAAATGCATGTTTTATGTGAAAATGTTTTTGTAATGCATCACATTCATCAAAGCTGTAATTTAAGGGGAGCTAATGAATGTGAGGTGATGACAGCACACTGTGCAGAAGCTCACCTGCTCAGGTAATGGCTTTTGATGAGAAACTGTTTTATAACCAGATCATCACTCAAGGCAGAACTTCACTTGTTATATTTTTCTCACACAGCCGAAAGCAGCTGCGTGAATTTTAACAAGCAGAATTTTATTTTCAGGTTTACAGAGACGTGTAGGCATGCCTTTGTATATGAAAGTGTCTTCACTTAAGAAAAGATTTGAAAAGAAAAATGGGAAAGTATTATCTTGTATAGATATGTTGTAATCAGTGACAGTGTGTATAAATAAAACGTGATTAGTCTCAGAATTGAGCCCTGTGGCACTCCATCCAGAGATCCCATTTGACTCCTGTCTGATGAAAAACAGATGAAGGGAGATTGTAAACAGACGAAAATGCTTCTGTTTCTGTCTAAATCCAGAAAAAAGAGATTAAGCCTAACAAGATTGGTCCCATGAGGCCTGTTGGTCATGTGAGTTAAGGTGAAAACAAATATGTCTTCAGGACACGAGAAAAGATGAATGCCAATGTTAGGATTTTCTCACTAAAGTCAATGTTCTTGCCCTACAGCGTGCTTCCACAAACCAAATAAAAGGATTTTTAATGTTAATTTTCTCATTTTACAAATGTAATTTTAGTACATCAACTGTATATTGTATTAATTATAATAATACATTGAGGGACTTGGATTTTGAGACAAGTTTTGTTGCAGACTAGCAAGTATATATTTTATTTTATGTGTGAAAATACTTGAGTGATTTCACAGGGCAGCATTTATTCACACAGTTAACAGGAACCTTAACCTGTTTTTATTCGGTCCTTCATAAATCATACTAATATTCTTGTTTTTTTATCTGTTGCAAGTATTCAGAATCAAGTAAATTCTATTTGTTTAGCTTTTTTATGTATAGAGCTTTATCACCCTTGGATAACACTAGTCTGAGGGTGGGAGTTGTAGCATCTTCTCTTGAGAGACTCTATATTATGCACCACCTGACACTGCAAAGACTTTGTGAACATTCTTTGGCGAGTAAACTAACCGTCTGTCCATTAAAGGATTACTAGTTTGGCAGAATCCACCAAATCCTCTCTGTCCGCTGCAGATTGTACATTGAACTTCCCGAACGGAGCTGTGAGAAAATCTAGGTGGGGCAAAGTCAAATGCACACCAAGCGCTGCTCACCAAGAGGTTTGTCAGGGTCCTTCACATGCTTCTCGCGGTTCGAGTCAGTTGAGGGGAGTGGGCTTGGAGGTGAGGCTATAAGTCTGTTCTGCATTCAGCTCAGCTTTAAGGAATGCCATAAATTACCCCAAAGCAAAGAAAAACAGGCAATGGCCAGCAGACTGTGAAATCTCGAATGTTGGTGTGTTTCAAATGTGCTGTACCCCCGAGCTTCCTGCACATGAATCATTGAATATGATAGTAAACATGCAAAAGGATACAGTGAAGGCTGGACACACGATCTCATACAGGACACACACTGACTGAATATGTGTGGAGTCCACAGGCAGGTTAACTCACGGACCCACGGATGGAGGGTCCACTCAAAGAAATACAGCATGAAAAACACTTGCAGGCCTGCTGGAGTGATGGAGGGAGGGCTGGCTGAGGGCTCCTGTGTGACATATGAGCAGATTAACTTCTTAACAGTTGAAATGTAAATGTTTGTATTGGTGTGACAATGAAGATACCCTTCATGTCAAAACCTTTGCAGTTAAGTTTACGGAATGTGGGCTCCAGTGCAGGGATCACAACCCAGTCCTGCCAGGCCTGCAGGCCAGCTGGGCTTTCCAGTAGCAAACTGGCATCCCCATAGTGGAATCTAGTTTACTAGTCTACTTTACTGCAGTCTGTGACATCTAGACTCATATGTGTGTGTGTGTGTTTGTGTGTTCTTGTACTTGTACTGTATACTGAGTACCTCATTCTATTATCAGTGTAAGGACATTTTCAGGAAGTGAGGACTTTTTTTCTGGACTGGTTGAGAGTCGAGACCTGGTTTTAAGTTTGAGGTTAAAATTGGGTTTAGAGTTAGAAGGTTAGGTGGTTAGTTGTGATGGTTGTGTGACACTCTTGTTTTTGTGTTTTCTTTCTTTGCTCCCTCTTTCAGTTCGTCCTTTTTGGTTTTTCCTAGCTGGTCGTCATTCTCTCTTCGGACTGCTGCACACTTGCTCTGCCTTGGTCAGCAGCACCTGGTCCACATCAACGCTGATCTTGATCAGATAAAAGCTGGGTCCTTCTTTCCCTTCTTTGCCAGATTGTTGTCATCCCTGTGCCATTAAATCAAGGGCTAGGCTCATATGTTTCCTGACTTCCTTCGGGACAACCTCCATCTCAACTCATCTCACCCTTCACCTGTTACATTACAGCATAAAACAATTCTGGTCAACACAGATTTCCTCCTTCAATAGAAGCATTTCACTTAGCATGCTAGGGTTAGGGTAATACTTTATGTCTGTGAAAGTCCTCACAGACAGGAGTGTGTGTGGGGGTGTAAAAGCTCATAACTTGTCTAATCCTGTCTTGTAGCTCTCATAATGTAACCTCTAACTTTAATTTATTCTATTTGTCTCCAGCTGAATTTCAAACAACTTGGAGCTGAACACAACTGTGCTAGAAAAAAAATGGAGCCGGCAGCTGAAAGTCAAACCCTGCCTGAGGTGAGTGCAGCTCCTCTGATCACCCATGTGCTGCTACATGGTACTCTCTACACAACAGGACTACAGTGAAGTAGTGGCACTAATCTTGGGTTTGCTTTTGCATTTGCAGATAGTTTTGCTGAAACCAGTTTGATGCAGTATGGATGTTGTTCTTTATGTCCCACATCTGTCTGTCTGCCATCCAGCAAAGGAACAAGAATAGATGTCATAAACATGAAATACTAGCTATGGGAGAAATGAAATGAGGGAGGAGGGTTGTGACATTAGGTGGAAAAAGAGCTTGATGTTATAAAACCATGCAAAATCAACCCCAAAGGTCAGACATAGTCTCATAACATGAACATAAATTGCATTCAATAGATGATGGGCTACACTGCCTGACCCTGCGCGGACATCAGCGCACCGGCAGCAACATGCCCAGAGCATCAGTGCAACGATGAGTTTGAGCCAAAGCCTTCTGACCTTTTGCAACAGCCAGACATTGCTTCAGCAAAGGTCAACTTTGTTTGTGCATTTGTCCTGATATTAATAATATTTTGACTGACAGCTGAAGGCAGAGTTCAAGTAAGATGTATAAACTTAAATTTGAGCCCTCTGGCTTGCAGAAAATAGTTCCAGTGTAAACAATGGAGTCAAACTAACCCAGTTGTCACTAATTCATGATTAGCTTTATGTAAAAGAATGATATTGTAATGATGAAGAGGTCAAAGGAACACCAAGCAGTTCATTTGTGGGCTGAAATTATGAAATAGTCACTCATCCGTTAATTCAACTTCAGTTTTTCTTTTTTGTGTTTGCAAATTAGTTAATGTTGGGCCAGTAACCATGGCAGTGATTTAACCTCAGCTCCAACTGGCAAAGATAACCAGAATTTCAATTAGAACATGAATGACTGTTTAGACTTACTGTTCCAAACTTTTGTCTCCCTTTGGCAGTGAAAGTTACAACATATCATGGAATAAATCACAGAGATTGATCAGCCTTGTGCAATTGCGTTTAGCCAGAACATGAATGGAACAGGGAGCTGTTTATAGAAATGTTTTGTACAAAAGGGTAAACCTCATAGTGGGGAAGAATGACTTCTTCTGGCCTGTAACAGAAGACAGACATTCAAATAGGACAAGATTTGGGTCAGGACAAGTTTGCCCAGAGATAGAGGTCACATCTGTGGGGAGGAGTTTGGAGGAATGATGAAGAAGAATAATAGCTTGTGTTGATGGTCTTACTGGTTCTTCAGGGCTCATTGAACAATTGTTGACATTGTTGAAAGTTAAATTAATCACACAGTAACAGAATTTTATGGATAAAATCAGTGCAATTAATAATTTGTTACATCAGTTTTCTACATCAGTTTTTTTTACAGTGGATAAGGTCATCACAGTGTTGCAGACACACAGAGGTCAGGGCAAAGTCTGACACTAATATATCAAATGTACGTGCTGGTGGCCGTCGTTTGGCCATCCAACGATGTTCTGCCCTGTTCCTAAGGAGTCTGCGTGAAAACAACTGGCATATTCAACCACAACTGACCCATCTGTAGTATAAAGTTACAGGGTTGCCCTCGTATGATGGGCAGGCTAAAAACTGTTAACATGCTGTCATGCAGTCAGAAGAATGTGAGGTGATGCACATGCGCTACAGTTCTGCACCAAAGTCTGACCCAGAAGTCAAACCGCATGTCAAGATGGTCAAGAGTGGCCAGAAGAAGCCTGCTGGACATACAAACAAAAAGTAGAGTGGACAGAAAGAATGTGCACTCAATATTTTACACTCCAGTGCATGTATGCTATCAAAAAAAGCTGGTCCAATTAAACAACTGAGACGATGCTACAGCTGTAGCCGTAAGCACATATTTACATGTAAGAAAGAATGAATAGATTAAATAATTTATATAATATAATCAACTGGAGTTTGGGGGGCTGGTGACCAGTGTGAGGGTTAGTGTCTTCTTGTCTGTCACCCAGTGACTACAAGAATAAACTATCCTTATCTAGGATCATCCTCTGTGACCCTAATCAGGAAAAAGTGAAATGGCAACAGAATGGATGGATGAATGATGGATGGGCTACAAAAATGACTCTAATAATAAGCCCTTGTTAAAGTACCTTCAGAATGATGGACTTGTATAACTCCTGAGCTTCAGCACATTCACACAGACATTCAGAACAAGTGTAATATTTCCTTTTTGTAGTTTTCTGTAGTAAACAGTGAAAAGTGAAATCATCGTTTGATGAAACGCTGACTGGCCCATTGTGCCTGAGATTAAAGTTCTCTGGGGGCCCCAGTAGATTGAACTGTGGATCTTTCAGAGGATCCCTCAGAGAATATGACAGGTCCACCCTGAACTCAGAGTAGGAGAATAAAACAGGAGAGTGACCTGCATTAGCACTTGCAAACAGGTCCCCTTTACTGACATCTCAATGGTATAGATTCTGGCACTGCTTCAGCATTACCATGACACTGTGTTTGAGTGTTTGTGCGCACTTTAATCACCATCACCATGACGAACGGTGAAGCTTAGGGATGAAAGAAAAGGTGCCATCAGGGTTGCCAGCCCTTTAATCAAATTCAAATTTTCGCAGTTAAAAGGAACAAGCAAACACTCAGAGGGTTGAAGCCATTCAAGAAGCTGTGAATAAGTTGCTGAGGTTTGCTATTGGAGTCAAATGGAACGCTTTTGTCCTCCACTTTTGGTGACAACTACATTTATAACACAGAGTCTTTCTTGGTGGTCTGGCCAGATATTGAGGCTTAGTCAGATTATTTTAGATATCACAAACATGTTGGGTGGTTTCAAACTTTGAAACCCATTTGAAATGGTTTGAATATTAGCATGATGCCAATCTCTTTCGAAGTCACTCACTTTTGAAGGCTCACATGATATCAGTGTCCTTAACAAGAAGGACAATGATAGCTTCAGCACACTGACCTGGATGCTCACTTAAGACAACGAGGCAGCTGAGCTGGATCCACCTGTTCCATCAGAAGTCGATCTCACTGACTGTCCATCTTCAACGCGGCCAATCCTCATGATGCAGAAAGTTGTGAAAATTACAGCTTCACTTTGGTTGCATTCCCAGTGAAGCCAAGTGTGTTGGTGACAGAGTTCTGACATCAATATTGCCATTAAATAATTAGTATTTCACATAATACTGGTATCAGCTGTTTATATTCAGTTGTTTGGAAAGGTTATTGAAATTGACTTCATATGGGGAAAAGTGCCCTCTAAAATAGTTTTCACTAGCTGCAATTGAAAAGTAAATACATGTATTTAGCTAATAATCAACCATTTAATAGAAAAATAAACCTCCGATGTTCCCACATCAGTGTCATTTGAATTGATGTTGACTTATACACAATGTCTTCTGAATGCTTTCATTCCCACGAAGCCCGGCGGCCCTCCGGCCTCTTACGGGCTACATGACCCACAATGTTCTTGACTGTCAGCAAAATGATATCAGAAGCCACTTTTTATTGAATTTATATGTGAAACAGGAAGTATATGATAGATAGCATCAGACCCTTGAGGGTTTGTAAGTGGGCACACTGGCTGTACTCTAGGAGCTGTAGTTTTAATTTCTCAATATATTTACATTAAAGTCAGACTTAGCTTTGACATTTGGCTCCTTAGGAAGGTTGGTTTTGTTTAGACGTTCCTGCCTGAAAATGTGCTACAGTTTTAGGTGTTAGCACACGATTTCTGAACTGATTTGTACTGATACACTAATACTGACTGTTTTCTGAGGATGTGCTCAGCTTATTGTAGATTTATGTGCTATCACTGTGGTTGTCTGTCAACGGTCAGGAAGTCATGTGTACTTTTGATCAGCGCAGAATTTTGTCCTGACGTGCCGTTTATCTCCCACTCAGTTTCCTTTGGACCATGAAACTGGCGCCCACATTTTAGGATACCAGGAAAGTACGTCAACCACTCCAAGAGCTATTTGCACATGCTTTGTGTCTTGGCCAGTCTGGGTTATTCGAGGGTTGTTATCTCTGGTCTCCTTTCTCGACACCTCCCAGCTCTAACAGGTTTGTAGCCTTTTGCATGCAGCCAAATGCCACAGTAATTAATGATTGACACTTATTTGTTCCCAAAATGAGCAGAATAGATGCACACTTTGCACATGCACACAGATTCTGATGTTCTGGAGTGAAGAGGAATGTTGAACCCGGGTAGCTGTAACTCCTCTGAATCTGAGATTTTAAAATTAAAAATCCATAACAAGGATTACATTTTGAACCCAGAGCTTTTCAGCACCGTGTCTCCTCACTACTCCTCTGCCTGTCCTAATTATAAACGCACATTCTTTTTTACCCTGCTCATTTTTGGACTGCTTTTTGTTTTCATAAAAACATTACAGAGGAGGGTGTGTGTTATTTTGATGAGACAAAAACCCACTAATCCTTTCCACCAAGAGCCCACCAATGTGGTATCATAGGAAGAAGCTAATTTGAGAAATCTATTATTGTTGTGTGTGCATGTGTGTGTATATATATGTGTGTGTAGAGAGAGAGAGAGAGCTACACAACCCATTTCTCCATCATATGATATGTAATCTAAGTGTATTTATATTTATATCTATTACATGACTGAACTGA
This sequence comes from Lagocephalus sceleratus, assembly GCA_911728415.1. Lineage (NCBI taxonomy): Eukaryota > Metazoa > Chordata > Actinopteri > Tetraodontiformes > Tetraodontidae > Lagocephalus > Lagocephalus sceleratus. The sequence goes on along the minus strand of CAJVRN010000219.1, from coordinate 3,460,003 downwards.
AGGTTCACAGTGAAAGGGACCATTAAGCAGTGCTTAAATGATTTACTAACCAACTACTAACTTTCAGTCACACTTTTTCATTGGTTGGCTGGTCCTGCGATTTACAGTCAGGTTTTATTTATATGTATAAGGAGTTTTTCAGTAGTGACAACAAGGTTGATTTAATGGATTCAGTGATGTGCAATGAGATTGGGAGCTTGGTGAACTTACTTACCTGTAACTTGCTTGTTGGACTCAATAAGATGTTAATTCAGCCTATTCATCATCCCAGGTACGTTCTTTAAGCTACTGTGTGGCTGAATAAGTTAGTGTGTTATGTTGACATACCGGACACCTATTTAATTTGTTGTTTGGTGTGCTATTATGTAGTTGAAAAACTTGCTTTTCCAGATTAAATGAATATTTTTGGTCTTGGATTTTTTTTAAATACATTTCTAAATAAAAGTCCAATTTCTAAATAAAAGTGCAAATTAACAACATATTTTTTTGACTGAAGTGACTACTCCAGAGCGAGTCTGATAAATACAGTAATGATTCACTAAATACAGCTTAAAATTAAAAGTTATCAAAGCTAAAATCTGGAAAAGCAATGATTAGGAAATTTAATAGGAAAATGTTTGTGTATCAGTATTCTGTTGGAATAATGTGCTGGAATGAATCAATAAAGTGAAGATTAGCAGATCATCTGTACAGGATTGTGCTGGAGGTCAGCCATCATCAGACCATTGTGAAGTGAACCCAAGAGTCCAGCAGGAGGACTGTGAAAGAGTCCTGGGGGATCCAAATAAAACATCAGTGGAAATTCAAATTTGACATTTAAGTCATTCCAGAGTTTTAGCCAACAACACTAATCCAACATATACTTGTTTACTCTCTCATTTATTTAATATTCATGCACCTTAAAATCCTCATCTACGGTATGTATTCACATTTACTCAATGTTGAGAGCATGTTTAAACTTTTTCTTTAGAAACTCCTTCCCAAAGAAATGAAACAATATAAAAACAAGTTCAGAAAACACCACTGACACAAAAAGTCCCACAGAATTCAATGAAGAAAGATTAAAAAGAACAAAGGAAATACAGAAGTTATTGGTTTTCCATTCTAAACTTTAATCTAAACTTTAAGGACCGTATGATATTTATCTGATATTTTAGGGGATTTAATCTCCTCTGGATTTGGGTTAGTAGCACACAGTACACAGTGTATAACTGTCTTATTAGTCCCACACTGTTTATCAAAGACAGGCAAAGTTCTTTGACTTTAACCCTGAACCATGATCCAAACATCATCAACAAAGTTGTGGAGATTTGCTTCCTAAACCCACACTCATCTGGAAGAGACAGATATTCCCAGCATGAAATTTCCCTCATCTGGATTATACATTATTGTGTATGATCCAACATGTGCATGTTCGCAAAGCACGTGACCCTGCACGGAGCCAGGACACAGTCAGACACACAGCTACAGTGTTTCCAGAGCAACACCTGTCATTGGACGACACAGAGTGGAGTCAATCTGCAGAGCTGATGAAGTTCTTTCTGTCAACTCACAAGGCAAAGAGGCAGGTCGAGCGCCTGTAAACTGATCCTCACAGTCAAAGCACATCATCTGTGCCGGGGTCCTTTTTCTGCCCGGCACACACACACATACGCACACGTACACCCATGCACACACACACACACACACACACGCACACACACACACACACACACACACACACACACACACTTGTCCATGGACTCACACTCACATTCCTCTGCAAGCTCTGCGAGGGGCAGGCTCAGATTGTGCTGGGAGAGAATCTGTTCTTCTCTCTCTCTCTCTTTCTCTCTCTCTCTTCTCTCTCTCTCTCTCTCTCTCTCTCTCTCTCTCTCTCTCTCTCTCTCTCTCTCCCACACACTTTCTGGTTGTTAAGTCAGAGAGCAGATGAGGAAGGGAAGGCAGAGGGACCAGGGGAGGTCTGACGACACCATCCAAACTCAAAATGCTTTAAATGCACAGATTTGAATCATGAAGCGTCTGAACATGATTAACTGAAGGAGCATCATACTTTCACTCCATGAGAGATGTTTGGAGACCTTCTGACAGAGACACAGACCTAAAGAAGCGTGAGCAAAGTAGAATGTGTCCATGTTTGGAGAGGCTTGCAAGGCTGGAGGTCCAACGTTAGGATGGATGGAGCACATTCTGAAGTGTCCAGTGTGGTCTGATCCATCATTAAAGGCAACTCGAAGCCACCAGAGCAGAGGAGCAGCTACAGACTGAAGAACCTTAAACTCACCTGCAACCTGATATGATGCTGTGGTACAACTTTGGCCACTGCTGGCTCTCGCTGGCAGCGCTTCTGGTGATTGCGAGCTGTGAAAAGGGGGAGCAGAGGAGGGGGACGGAGAGCAGCAGCACAGGCGGCGGTAGCAGCAGTAATTATAGCAACAGACGCCTGCACAGGATCCAGCATGGCCAGTGCACCTACACGTTCATCCTGCCCGAGGGTGAAGGAGGAAGAGGAGCTTCCTGCAGGGAGGCGAAGGCCAGCGGCGTCCAGCACAATGCCAACTCTCTGCAGAGAGACGCCCCACCAGCAGAGCCAGACTTTCCCAGCCAGAAGATCCAACAGCTGGAGCACATAATGGAGAATTACACCCAATGGCTGCAGAAGGTAAGGACGTGTCTGCGCTCCTGAAGGAATTGTGGATTTATGATCGTCTGTGTTTAAGTTGTTGCATCACCAACAGTGCATCAAACTGGATGTGTGTTGTTTGAGGCAACTGTGTATTTGCTGATTTTCCGTTGGTGTGTGTGGTCTCCCCGCGAGCTTCACATCATAACTTTGTTTGGTTTTAGAGACGAGGACTAAAACCAGGACTTGTTTGCTGTTCTGTCATGTTGGAACCCCTCGCAATGTTTTTGTCTGGGTTTTTCCTTTTTTGTCAGTTAGGGAGAAAAAAATGCCCCAAAGATTCAGGGCAAAAACTTTCAGTAGATAAAATTTTGAATGCAGTTAAAGTTGTTCTGGTGGGGTCCAAACCTACTTTTAATTTGTCTTCAATTTAATTTTTTTTTGTTTCTAGCTAAAGAAATGTTCCTGGCTGAGTGAATATCTTTGAAAGGCTTTTTTATATCGACACAAGTCCTTCATATTAGACATGGAATGTTTGGAATTATATTGGGAATGTGTTTCACGGGCAATGACACGTTGGGAACATTTTTGGACATGATGGAATTCTGCACTCTGACCAATTTCTAGTTCATCAGAACATCATGCAGCAGATGGAAACGATATGGAGGCACAAATATCAGATAATCCAACGTGTACAAATGCCAGCACGAGTTGTTCTCCTGTGTCAACCTCATTAACTCACTCTTGACGAGGCAGCTGTTTCTCTGATATTCAACAACAATGGATATTTAATAATCCATAAGCTATAATTAACATTACTTATAGAGACTGTTCCGTTATGTAACTGTGTTCCTGATCTCAAGTTAGCGTCTTCTTCCAGATGTTGAACGGCTGTCTGATTTTAGCCTCCATAAATAACTCTTCCTCTGACAGACACGTCTATTTTTTCCTGCATGAACGACCCTTTTAGTAAATTCCACAGATGTCCGGTTGAGTTGTGCGTCTCGTCGGCCATAGAACGGAGGTAGTTATGTCAGTAACTGCCCGTCCTCCAGCGGACTGTCTCTTTAATGGCAGGAAGTCAGCGAGCGATCCCCGGAGACACTCAGAAGACGAAAGGCTGAGAAAGAGAAAGCTCCCTTTATTTATTCAAGTGAACGATGTGTAAGTCAAACTCTCAACCCCAGAATTACTTAAGAAAACCTCCTCAGTCTGTTTGATGTTTTTCTAAAATAAAGCTAACACTATTACTTTCATTACACTAATACGATATAAACACCTCTTTTTATTACCTCTAATTTCAGCCAATTTGTAGAGCCACTGAAATGTGTAGAATGTTGAAATTAGGCTCCTCCCCCAGGCTCCATCGCGATCTACTGGAGTGAGAGACTTTGTGTCTCTAAAGTGAAAGAAACAACAACAAACCTCCAAATTTTACAGATTGTGCTCCTTGACTTTGCACAGTGTTGTGGTTCTTAAATCAGATTAGCGAGGTCAATCCTTGATTAAGTGCTGGAAGCTAACAGTTTATTTTCTGTGAACCAAATGCACGCCAACACATGATGCTCGTGATAGAGTGGAGGAATAAGGCATTTATATTCATTAGCAGCCAGCGTGTCATCCCCAGAAGTGTGTAAACATGACTTCTTCATGCAGTGAACCTAAATTGAACTCTTAGCTCCGATGAAACGGTCACAGTTTGTTTCAGATGGAGTTGATGGAGTTTGTGCAAACTGAGGTAGGATGATTGGAATCTGCTCCACCTGCTTCAGGTTCATGTCAGGGAATAAAACCCTACAGTCCAGTGGAAGTGTATGACGGGAGCTTCTAGCACCAGATTTTATTCTGTGAAGTATTTGCTAACATCGGGTTGGATCGTGGTTGGATTGACTGTTTATGGCGTGTCTCAGAATTGGGATGTGAGTTCTTTCTAATGAAAACAAATAATGAGGATTTACTTGACTTGAATCAGGTCTGAAAACCTGAGTGTGTTTCTGTGCGGCTCCTAAAAGTGTCAGGAGAGGCCAGGGGTGAAATAACAGCGGCTTTATCTTTGCTCAGTGGACCTCATCTGCTGCTGATAGCACAAGTGATACTATGAAAACAGCGTGGCCACGTTGGCACGCTGAAGCTTCGACTAATGAGACCTCTTGAGTACGTTTTCTAGCGAGATGTTAAAAGGTGAGCCCTGTCTGCCATCACCACCGATAGAACCAGGCCTCTCCCATGATCTGCTGGAGTCTGAGGGACTCTGAGACTGAGACTGCAGATCTTTCAGGTTGACTCTAGAGATGACTCATATTGACCTTTGCTACCAAAGCTGGACCACTTATTTATTATTATTACACTTATTATCTTTAACTTGGCAAAGGTGACCCAGGTATCACGGCCATGATCCAGACTGAGTTTAGATAAACTTTCATTGTGATGGGTTTTTTTCTTCTGCCTCATGTTTTTTATAATCGCCACAGAACTGTAAACTCATATGAATAAGGTGACAAAAAATGAGTCTGGAGAGTCTGGACACGTCACTTCTGAAACAAAAATCAACAGAGAAACTAAGAGATTAGCAGAAGAAAGGAAGTGGATTGGGCATTTCAGAGGGGACCCTTGAGTCACCAGTGTGTGGGCGATTGTGAGCCCACTCATGGGGACCACATCAGGATGCAGTTAGCGTGTTTCGTTGGACAGAAGATTGAGTGCCCTGGCGAGTCTATCTGTCTCAATTACAGCAGGTCTTTTCCCCGCTTGACTCAGTGAAAGCTGCAGTTAGGAGTGATGAAAGAGAGCGTTTCAGATAGCAGCCCGGCTGCCGGCGCTGCTGCTGTGTGGGGGGCAGCAGGAGTGATGCTGCAAACAGCTCTTTGGGGCTTTTTTAAACCTAAGATGTCTTCCTCCTGAGACTGGACGGGTCCTGATAACATTCCCGAACAGTCAGAGGTGGCCTACGTTTGTTTAAGGATTACCGACTGCCCTCTGAGGCAATGAGCAAGAATTAATTTACACTTCATGTTATGTCAGAAATTTCTCTGCAATATTTCAGTTTAAAGATGAAAATGTGTTCACATATTGGTGACGTATTATTTTCATTACCTCAATTAAAACATTGTTAATGCAGTTTATTAGAAGAATTAGTCAAAACCTGCCTGTACAGAAGTTAAATAATATGGGAATCTATACTGACTATGGTTCTCACGTAACTTTTAGGTTGTGGTTAACCTAAAGGTTACACAGGAGGATAAAAGATTAGCATTTATTTCTGACTATAAAAGTAGGACTCTCTTGGGAGGATGTCCAGGAGCGGATCTTGTCCAACCTGGCTGCGCTCAGCCTGGATGAGCTTTTGTGTTAGAGGCCTGATGGCTGCTTACTTAAACATTCTGAAATATGGAGAGTTGTAGGTGGTCTACTTTGCTGAAAAATGAAAACCAGAAGTGAGATACAAATGAGTTTAAATTCTCCTTTCTTTCTTCTGTGGATATTTTATGCATAACTAGCCCACACCGCTGTAGATTAGCACAAAGATAACATCATAATAAAGTTTCTGTTGGTTCTCAAAGGGGAATTGAACACGCCAACCATGCAGACCTCGTTCACAGCTTCTGTACTTGTGGAATGCACACAGATGTGATGTATCAGCTTTTACTACCAGTTTACATTGATGACATTGTTTCGTTACACACTTTAAATGTAGATGATTTTTTTCTCTCCAATATTTAACAGTAAAGTAAAATTGGCAGAAAAGGAGCTTTTGTGAGACATTTTTTGTTTTCTTCTCTTGGCAGTGAAAGAAAATTGATTTTGTAATTTCCCTCATGGAGAAGTATAGGAAGAGGTTGAGAGTCGTGTTTACTGAGGACGGGAGGGAGGAAACTATCACTGGTGCCTCATCCCTGTGAAAATTCCACCATCCTGCCCCTCGATTAACATGACTGCTGCGTAAACAACTGTATAAAAGGATTTGGAGGATGGAGCAGCTTGTTTCTGTTCCCCACTGGGAGGTAACAGGAGAAAGGTTGAATATGGTTCTCTGACTGATGATGTCAGAGGGCCACACAGAGGAGAGACTGTTCCAGTTTAGAGGACATTTAATTGTTTTGTCACGCTCAATAATAATGACTATGACCCTCCCTTTTTTAAATATGAGATATCCATCAGCTCAGCTTCAGGACCTGAAGCCATGCTTCTAATGTAAATAACATTTTTAAAGTTAACCCAAAGCACGGATGTTGTAATTGAGCTGCATGTCCTGAATGCAGCAACAACATGGTTCCTTTTCCATCAGTCATTTCAGCAAATCACTCTCTAGTGGGTTCGTTAAGGGGGATTTATTTTCTTTTAATTACAAGGCTATACATTTGACTTCCGAAACACTGTAGCCGTAGCACGTAGCTTGGCACGCATCGATGCCTCAGTGGAATGACCTGAGAGCTGACCCTGATTGGTTTGCTTTTCCATTTCCCCTCCAGCGTATTCTTTTATAACGTGCCAATTTTTCTTGTTTATGGTGAGTGTTTTGTGCTCTGCAGCTCGTCACAGGTACGTATGTTTCAGGCAGTAAGATACCAGGACTACGCGCATGGCCTAATATTACCTCAGCGCACGAACGCTCGCATTCACGAGCCTTTAATATTAACTCCTGGGGGAAATGTCCAGCTCTTTTCATGGCAAATGGGCTTTTTGTTTTATTAGGCTGTCTGCTTTATGTTGCTCAACAGGAAGCCACACAAGGAGCACTCAGAAGAGGATCTGCCAGTTTATGTTGAATAGTTGTGTTGTAGTGCTACAAAAAACAACCATAAGCAACATGTATACAGAGTTAAATCATTATAAGGTACTCTATATGGATATTTAAGATGTGTTTTTTAATAAAATGAATAATCTAGTATTAATTAGTAAGTAATAAAAAGATAAGCTTTTATCCTCATGACCATTCTTTTATGCTGGGATCATGTCACACTGCTATGTTTAATTTTCCATTCACAACTTATTACTCTTTTGCAATTATCATAAATAATGCATTCATTGTCATATTACTCCTTGTGTGATTTGACTTTTAAATTACATAAAATGTGTGATTATGTTCTTTCTCCTCAAAACTCCACTTGTATGTTTCCTGTTGTGTTGACAGTTTGGGCCATTTGTTGAAACAGACAAACAGAATCAACAGGCTTCATCGGTTCTCTCTCTTGTTGGCTGCTGTCTGCAGTGGGAACTATTCTGTTTAGTTTGACTCCAGCTGTCCTCTGAGGGTGCAAACGGCCTTTTGCTAGGGTAAATTTCCACTAGCTGCACGGTCCCGCTCTGATTTAGATCATTCAGGAGGCAGCTCAGAAACACCTGCCTCTTCCTTTCTTACATACAAAATCAAGTTATGGAAATAGTTTCAATTTCAGCGTGGGAACATTTATAATATTTTATTTTGGATTTATGTGCTAAAAGATCCTTCAAACTTAAATTTTTTAAGTCTTTATTCAGGATTCAATAGTGATCCCGTTCAGATCTGTCACCCAGTTCTGCAGTTGTTCCAATGTGGGAGCTTTTTGAAAGCGGGTACACCAGGAGGACTACTTACAGACGCTTACTCAAATGGGATTGCATAAATAATATTATCTTGGGCAGGCGGGTAGAAGTCAGCATTACTAAGTGTGTAAATTATAGTCACACAGCTGCCAGAAGCACAGTCTTCATCGCTGTAACTCTTAACACCCGCAAGGTTGAATGATCACGACCCAAATCTAAGAATTAATGACTCAGAGCGAAACATTAGATATTTAGTCAATCCAAGTATGCATTAAGGGAGGAACAAATGCACTTTTATGGCCGGCTGCAGCAAATCACAACTGAGCCTGAACCTACCGTACAACACTTATCTCTGCCCTATTTTTGTTCCAGAATGAGTCTCGATAAACACAGCAGATGATGATATTGCTCAGCCGTATCTGCTGCTGTTTATTTTCCCGCAGACTGGAGGTTCACGTAGGTTGTGTGCTGTAAATCAAGTTTGGATGAAGGTCAACGTAGCTGAAACAACAAAGCTGCGATGGAGAATTCAATCTGCGATACCACTGAATGCTCACAGAGTGAATTTAGAATCATCTGTCCATCATATTCTTTTTTTTTCTATTACAGGAAGAAAAGGCACAGAAAAGAACGTGCACGTGATGTGTTGTTAGCTCTGGCAGTGAAACGTAAATTATAAATATGCTGCAAATCACAAAGGTCTTTATACATTTTTCATCCAATTTATGCGTTTGATTGTCTTCTATCTGACAAGTGCTAGTCCCAAAGATAGCTCCGAGACATGCTGAGAAAAGTCCCCCCGTGTTGCCTCTGAGTCCGTCTCTCCCCTCAGCGGCGCTTCCACCCTCCCCAACAGATGTTGCTCTTTGTGAAGATGTCTTTGTCTGACATCTGGGCAGCCGTCCAGAGGACACGAACGCGTTTTTCATACTTCAGTTCCTGCAAACACACTGTTGCGTTCTCTTTTTTCTGTATGCGTTCTGCTTTAATCACAGTTCTACTGGTAGACTAGGGAGGGGTGGCCCCGCTCGGCTTGGGGCTGCAGCTATATGACCTCCTGGTAGATATCTGTGATCACACCGCTGGGCAGGACACAAGGAAATCCATTTCAGTGAGTCTCTCCAGCAAATAAAGTATGGAAATAACCAGCAGATTAGATGGAGATTCCCATGTTTATATTTCGCGTCATATAAAGTTTATATAAATGTCATTTATGTTGATCCTACCATACATAAGACAGAGCGTACGATGCTGGAAGGAAGGCAAACGTTTACCTTCTGTCAGTTTTAGCCAAATCATTTTCCAAAGACTGACGGCTGCTCCCATTGTTTGTGTTGCGTCCTCGTGGTGTCGGGATAGGAGCCACTTTTCCCAAGACTCTCTGTCTTCACATTGTTATTGAACCATTTCCTGCTGGGTTGTGTGGGTGCGCGCTGTGATGTATTCGCTGACTGAGGCTCCTCGGCTCTTGCTGTGGGTGGTTCAGGGTGCCGGGGTTCGCTCTGTCGGTTAGCTGTCACAATTCTTACGGCACCTCATTCGCCATCGCATGGTAGATGAAAAACATCTGCCGTTGTGCGTCTAGACGACGGTTGGTTACCACATCTTCAGTTTAACACATGAGCACCGTGGCTGCAAACTGCAGCCTATCTGAACAACGGGCTGGACTTAAGTGTTGACAGATGGAAGGATTTCTGTCCATGTTGTAATCAGGAGAGGTCATCCTTGTTGTTCATGCTTGTCCCCATCAAGGCTGGCAGCCATCACAGGCCCAGTTTGGGTGAGGCTGAATTTAGGCTCACCACATCTGATTATTGGTGCACATCTGCGCCTTCATTTATGTTTTGTCGCAGCTCCCGATCAAAACCGGGGGAAGCCTGAGCTGGAACAGAGAGACCACGGACCAAGTGTTGAAGTGTTGCATACTTTAACAGTATAAACGGAGCTTTTTCAACAACGGTCATACTGATTATTTGTCCTCAGCTCTCGAATCAGGGATAACTGGCTCTTGACATGGACCATCCTCCATATTGTCCCTGTGAGCTCTGCTGTCCATTGAATAGGCCCTGAGTGTTTGTGCAGCCTGGTCGATGGTCTACCGAGTGCTGTCAGAGACTTTAATTGTTAAAAAGTCAGTTGAAAATGTTTTGTCTGTGGTCTCCCAGGTATTTGACCTTGGATAAGATTTGATCTCCATGTCTCTCTGTGTACTGCCTGCCTAAAACACCTTGTTCTGGATTAGAGATTAGTGAACGTTGAGGCAAAATATTTTCTTTGGTTGAAAAGTTGGTTCTTTCGCAACCTTAACTAACTAACTCTGGACAGAGGTAGGTCTACATTACAGTTTAGGGGAAAACCAACTACTTGAATTGACAGGATCTGCCAAAGCAACACATTTTCTATCAGACTATTAATATCCTTACAAGTAGTTTAATCTGCTGTGTCCATCAAAAGATAAGAAATAAAATTAAATAAAAAGCAGCTGGGTTCACTTCTCAAAACAATGAGCACATTTATTGTTGTTGGATCAAACAATACAAAAATATTCCAGGAAAACAGTAACAAACAGAAATCATAAGGACCTTTTAGTGTTCTTCCAGGATTCTTCCAGACTGTCTGACTGTTGTTGATGAAAGAGCTGAAATCTGAGATGAAAGTATAGAACTTTATCTTATATCAACTTTCTTCAAATTTGGTTATGACAACAAGTGAAAATAGGACCTGGCCTACGAAGCCTGAGTGTATCCCAGTAGCTGCCTCCAGTCATAAACGTGCTACTATAGGTTGAGCCAACGGGAGTTTGGTTCTAAATCTGTCAGTGACCGATCCGACGCGATTGCCGCGTCTGCGTTCACAACCCAAACGCTAACAAATGGTTCTGGTTGTTTATTTAAATGGACATGTTTTCAGGGGCTCTGAGATGAAGCAGCTAAGCCTCTGGAGCGTGTGTGTGTGTGTGTGTGTGTGTGTGTGTGTGTGTGTGTGTGTGTGTGTTAATGCACACAGCTCTATGACAGAATGTCCAGTTCTGCTAGTATGTTATGTTTGTGTGACAGTTTTTAATGTGTGTGTGTTTGATGTGTGTGACAAATGACCTTCAGCCTAAATGACGGCCTGTAAAGGATCAATGAGACGTTTCCTCTCCTGACCAGATCCAGTCATAAAACTAAACAAGGGAAAAGTGAGTGTCAAACAGCACTCCTGTATGAGAGTAAAAGTAGACATCTGTGTGATGGATGATGTCTGGAGCTGCAGTTCAGAGGAAATGTTTCTGAACACACTCCTGATGACTTTCTGTCTTCTATGACATCGTTCATTATCGGGCAAATGGGTGACCTGTCAAGTAAACACACAGAACCCATTTAAAGTCAGCACTGAAACAATGCAGGATACCACAGTTGTTTCACTTGTAGTCTGTTGGTATCAGATTGTTTCCCCTCCTCAGCTCACATGTTGCTATGGCAACAGTAATGTGATGGACAGACTGGAACAGACAGTGTTTTGGATGTTTACTATACAATAACATGCACATTTGTGAAACTCAATCCTTATCTAATGCTATCTGAGTGTTAATGTGGATGTGAATGGCTGAATGTGGACTGTAAAGAGCTCTGACTGGTCATAATATGACAAGAAAGTGAATACATATTATTCATTTGCTAATGCTGAAAGTATAACCTTACCTCTGCATTTCCTGTGTGCTGGTTTGACTTTTTCTCTCTCTTTCTTTCCCCATCGTCACCCTGATTTCTTCCATCTGTGCCTCGTGTCCGTCCGCTCACAGCAGCGTTTCTCTAAGTTTTTGTGTTATGTCTCATTGTCATGTTTTCTAAACACTCAGAGCAGTTTGACATGAGTTTTAAATGTTTTACAATAATCCAACAATCATATCATTTTCGTTAGAAGAGCTGTGCCTCATTATTATTATTATTTTTATTGGTATTATTATTATTATTATTATTGTTATTATTGTTGTTGTTGTTGATCATTGCTGTTGTTGTTGTTGTTGTTGTTTAGATGCAACACCAGAGTAAACAGGGATCATCAGGGCCACATGGTCATACTTCCTATTATCAGGGGAATGGAACTTTATTGTCATTTTTATTTAACAGTATAATACAAAAGGAAACACACAAATTAGATGTGTGAGACACCATAACACAATTAACAAATGCAACACATGAATTACCAACCTAAACTGTAAACAGATCAAGCACAATCAAGGCAGAAGAGGTCCTGACCTCTGTCGTCTCTGTTTATGTGACTGAGTCACCTGATTCCCCGACGGTGACTCTTCAGATAGTGAACTCCCCAAATATGGTCTTCATGAGCATTTGCATCAATCTTTATCAGGTTTTTCTAACCTCCCAGTATGGCAGTGATGCAGTGGTGAGCTGCTCGTCATCATCGACACCAACATCTATTTTCCCTTTCTCTCAGAGCTGTGGTGAACTGGAGGTCACACTAAAGCACTTTCTACGCCAGATTTTATAGTCGAGCTACCGCACGCCGTCTTTCTGCTCATCCCTCTGCTTATAGTCAGTATCACTCCAGCATCGCTGGGGAAGTTTAGGCCAGAATGCAGTCACACACGCAACATTAGCATTACACACGGACCCACAAACACACGTATCCCTGTGCTCCAAAGTGCTTCACCTCGTCACTGATATGATAAATATCCGTCACTAGCAAAAGCAGCAGTGGGAAAGTAGAAAAAGAGTTGTGAGTAACATTATCTGAGCTCAGAGAGATAACGTCAGTCTGTCTGGTGATAGAAGCAAAGCAAAGCAGAGATTGGGAGAAAGAAGGAGGCAAAACACAGATATAAAACATGAGAGGAACCCTGAAGCTTTGCAGTGATAGTAACCCGGGGCAACCACAGCCTGCTTTATAAGCTCTGCAGGCCACACTTAATGGCATGAAAGATAAACACGGACGTGCCGCTGAAGAACACCGCCGCTGTCATTAAATGCCCATTCATTTTGATTAGGTGAGACACCTTCTGTGAAGGGATTAGGTGATGTGCTGCACACATGGAGCGTTCTCCAGCTGTGAAGCCAACCCCGTCTGCTCATATACCTACAAAAGGTCACTTTTTATCATCTCCCTCACTAAAAGGAGAAACTACGGTTTATTTGTCCCTCTTGGTTTGAGGACTTTACTATCCTGTCTTAAGTTACACTGTATTTAAATCTCACACGATTCTGCAACATTTTTGGCAGAGGAATTCCCTGTTGGGCTGTTCAGAAGGTAATATCTCATATCTCAGATATTTCTGGAGTAGGATTAAGGCTTCGTAGTGTTCTTGTATTTAGACAGAGCATGGACGGAGGAGGCCATCCGGGACATCCCAGATTGGCCCCAGAGGAAAGATTCCAGTGTTGGAAGGCTTGCGTCAAAAAAGAGCCGACTCTCCGCTGCTGCCCAGCGGTCGGGCTTCTGACTAAACGAGTCGCTGCGAGTTTGTTTGCTTGTTTGGTTTTCGTTGCACGTTCCCATGCAAGTGCTTCCTCTCCCATACAACCAGATACACATCTTTAATTGGAGCAATTTTTGAGCCCATTTTTTACATTAGAGTGCAGGATCGTAACTGGAGGATTTAAGAAAATATACATCTCATTTTGCACTTTAAGGTTTCACAAAGGAAGCGGAAAATGAGCCAAAAGCAAAGAGCAGAGTGTAGAACTGTTGGACCCACGGAGAGAACCTACTCATCCAGAATCTGCTCAACACTTGAAAAGCCAAACATGGTTTCTTCTTCTGTCCTACAAATTATTCAAAAATTAAATAAATTTCACTTTATTGTAGTTTAAGGATTCTTGCAGGATCTTTATGGTGTTTCTCATTTTTTGTGTCAAACTTGATGAGCTCACTTTTTTTTAATTTGTATTGAAATGACATAACCTATAAAAGGGTTTTGAATATGGCTGGTTGACAGTCCTTCCTGCCTGTGTTGTTCTAACTTTGAATTTTTGAAAGCTTCATCATTTAATGTAACATTTTCCACTCTGGCTTTTTATCTTGGGCAATCCATAGAAACAGCCAAAGAAATTAATGGTTGGGTACATTCTTGATTTTCCTTCTTCTCTGAAACATCTGTCTGCCTGCAGAGTTTGGACATTTGAGTGCATATTCAGTGCTTTACATGAAGCCATTGTGGTTTACTTTAGGTGGTTTAAAGAGACATCATTATGTGTCTGCACAAAGGCAGCTGGCATCTGCACAATAGCATCATGACAGGGAGAGAAAGGGCGAAAAGAAGAAAGAAAACAGCAAAGAGTGGGAAAAGGAGGCTGAAATCAGGGTGTGCTGGCAGTAACTGCTTTGTTTCAGATGGCACTTAACAATATCCTTTCAGAGCTGTCACAATGAGCCGGGACCACCCGCTCACTGCAGACCCCTGTATATCTATACGATACAGTATTTAGCTCCATTCTCTTCCCCTGCTGCTTCCATGCCTGATGATCCATTTGGCCTGAGCAGATTTCATCTCTAAGTGTGTTGTTCATCTCTACGTATCTAGGGCCTAAAACAACCTGTAATGACTGATAAATCTAATTTAGTGCTACATTCATAATCCATATTATACAACACATTACATTCTTTTTGTTAGATGTGTGAACTTTAATCTGATGCGTGTTGTCCTCTACATATGGGCTGACAAATACACACTATGTCTATACAACAATGAAATGTCCCTTTAGTAAACCTGAGATGAGGAATGATTGCCTCTATATTTGCTTTGATTTTATTCGTTTTTTATTTATTGATATTCAGTGAGATATTTGTGTCTGGCTGTTACTGGAAAAAAAAAGAAAATTAAGATAGGGTCAAAAAAAGAATTACCACAGTCTGTACATAATCTCAGGTTCTGAGTTTGGAGGCACTAAAACTGGCACCAACCACAACTTTAAAGGCGAGGCCATGAGGCACATTAGCAGCTCCTACCATGTCATAGAGAAAGGTTGACAGAATCAGCTTCTGATTGGAAGATGCAAGAATATCCACTGGCATGGCCTCATGGGTGGCCCATCGGTGCTCAGCCTATGCTGTATTTAGGATGGCTGGTGCTCTTTAAAGCCTCCATTGCCTACTCCAATAAAGTGGTCAAAAATGAATCCTGAGCGTATGGGATGTATCCCAGAAGCTCTATCACCTCCTCACACACGCACAAAGTGAGAGATAAGCAAATATGTGACAGAACCAGAGTAGTGAGTGTTTTATAAAGTCCAGGCTGCAGTTTTCAGACCCTCACCATGCTTCTCAGCTCCACCACTGCTGCTGTTTATAAGGGGATCAAGACCCTGAACGCCTCAATGGGAAATGTCAGAGAAGTAGTAAACATCTGCACTCATTTGTAACAATAATTGTAGGGAGTATCTGGTCAGATTATCCTGCTCCTGGCTCTCAAGCCAAGGCAATTTGAGTCATTTAGCTTCTTCATGATAATGCACAGAATATGTATGTTGGGATGTCAGCCGGCTTATTGTCTGTGATGCTGTGCATGAGACAGAATGCACAGGCCCTGTTCCATCCACTAACCTAAACACTTGTCCATCCCTGTGATGAACAGTCACTTTCCTCTTAAATTATGGATCCTTCTTTATGTTTTGCAGCTTCTCTTTTATGTTCAAGACAGCAGAAGCCACTTGTACTTCCATAACCCCAGAAACTGCACAAAGGGCAGACATGACAAATTGTTAGCAAAGTCACCGTTAGCCATCACATCAGATTACACCAAACACCATTTTACAACCTTTATGCAGTGGTGTGAAGTGCCACTTGGGGGTGCATAAACTTTAAATGACTCACTAAAATCAGGAGGAGAAGTTGGAAATAGTAGCTTGTAATTACTTTTATATTACTGTATACTCGGGAATGTATCTAAGAAAACAGATTTATTTTCAGAGTTTCAGTTAATTTCCTGTGTCTTGTGTGCGCTTCCATATGTGCACGCATGTGTGTGTGTGTGTGTGTGTGTGGTTACACATGGGGCTACATGCATGGGAGAGGTTTTGCTATTTGAAAGAAGATATCCCAAATAAAAGTGTAATTGTGTTCATGATCATAGGATACTTGTGGGCTTTAATGCCTGCAAATGTTGGGGAAATGCAAACATAATGGACTCAGATCCTGATTGTCACATTGCATTGTCAATTTCACTACTTGGTAGGACTTAGGTTGCTCTAATTAAGGGTGCATTTACTCTCTGTCAGTATTTTGTATGCAGCTGACTTGTGATTGTGACCCATTCCCATTTGGTTGTTTTGGAAGTTTGTGAGCTCCATGTGGAACCTTTTAAGCTAAATTTTTTATTGTTCCGATATTCGTGAGAAATAATAATAAAAACAAAAACTAAAGGGAATATCACTGCATGAGTCTGACATTACGTTGGCGTTTTCCCTCTCTCTTCATGAAAAGGCAGAAAACAGTGCCATGTGTCGAAACACATTTGATCCAGGTTCAGGTCAAGTGGAAAGTGGTTCAGGAGAGAACTCATTGACATAAGAACTATACGTGTGAGCACAAAGTAAAGCCACCCTCAACCTTGGCATTCTCATGATGCACCCATATTTATTTCACCATTGCGGTGCCTTTCCCAACTGAGACAAATTTGCATTTCAGGCCCGGCAGTTACAGAAATCTTTGCTTTCTTTGCTTGGATCCATCGACCGAGAATATTTAACCAGAGTCAAGGTCAGAAACCATTGAAACAACCACCTAAACAACCACGTAAGCCTCTTTTATTGCTGCCTGAGCTGTGATTTGACATGATTGACTGCGCTTGTGTAATCTTGTTGGACACTTTCCATTTATGACTCCACTTGTGCAGCCAAGAGTCAACCAGATTCCCCAAGAGATGTACTAACATGCATTTCCTGGATTTAGCTTCACATCAGTGAATCTCAACTTGTCAGTGTCTGCTAATGGTGACACAGCTACCAAGTGTATTGCAAAGTTGCTGTTCTTCATATTAGAACTTGCATTTTGAGGAAAAATAAGCTCTAAATAAACAGCCGTGTTTCATGTTTCATTATCAGACATAGTAATCCATCATTTCTTTGTGGAATCCAAACTCCCTGGTTTCTTTCCAGTTCCTCTGGCCAGACCATTGAAGGCTGTGAAGGAAAGCGACACTTAGCCCAGTAAAATGTAATTGTATTTCACAGTTGTGAGTCTGAAAATGAGCCCAAAAAAGTGTTACATTTGCCTTTAACACCACTGCCAAAAAAGAACATTACACTGAAGAGCTAATTTGACCTGGCAGGCCTGCACTTAGGAACTGGCTGCCTCTTTAAAGAGTCTTGAGATCCATCTTCCCTCTGATTGTATCTATCTTGCTGAGATTGACTAAGTGTTGCAATTCAGAAAATTAGCTTTTCTTCAACTATAAATATCCATTAAATATCGATCAATATTAATACTTTTGCTAGGACTCAGGGGAGCTGGAACTTATCCCAGCCCAAATTGGAACATTACACCAAATCTAAACTCAGGCGATTGCAATGGCTCTAATTTGTTTAAATTCGCCCAAACGTCAAATAAAGCTTTTGATAAGCATCTTGTCTGATATTTGTCTGTTTGGGTGTATATTGTGCTTAATCAGTTTTCAAATGCTTTGTATCAGAGCGGTCACCTCCACCAGGGGGGTTATGTTTTTGCCAGCTTTTATCTGTCTGTCTGTGTGTCTGTGTGTCTGTCTGTGTGTCTGTGTGTCTGTGTCTGTGGTGACATCCTGTCAAGTTAAATGGCCTCAAAAACACGCCCCATAAACCAATGGCTGATGTCTGAGACCGTTGCCACTTGGTCACTCTACTGTGAAGTGCAGATGTTTATGCGGATTCCCAGAAGTCAGTATGTGAAACTATGTATTGAGGTCTGCTGTTTAATTCTTTTCTATTTACAATACCAACTGTATGCCTGCCTGTTCAAGAACACAAGTCTCAAATCTGCGCCTTTATACACATTTAAACAGAGCTTCATGATGACAAACTTGAGAATAAAGGCAGCATCAATCTGAATGTGTAACCCTTAATAAATTCAATAACACTTTATTTATATTTTGTCTGTTACACTCAGGATTGTCTCAAGGCGCTTTCCAAAACTTGATATGTGTGATCATATTACATCTTTGTGATTAGAATATATGGGTAGGCTCTTTACTGCAGCCAACCAGCAGAGGGAGCTGCCATGATTTGATGTCGTCCTTTTATCACACTGACTTGCTCCATCACAGGTCAGTTTTCTGAAGGCTCACATCCAAATGAATTTGGAGGCCCCTGATTGATTTGGTGTGATTTGATTGATTTGCATCATGTGGCACATGTGGACACGCTTGCTTAGTTGGACTGGTTTCAATGACTTTAGGGATTTCATTATAGCATGACATTATAGCTACAGCAGAAGGTTTTCTACGGTTATTTGACAAATTTCTTTTGACATAATGCTTCTTTGGAACACACCATTGATGAGCCAAAGGAAAACTCAGTCGACATCTTTGAAAGGATCAGATAGATATGATTCTCCCCACTGACCAATTATTGAATAATCTCACTGTGTGTTCAGACTTAAGAACATCCAGATGAAAAACTGGACACTCAAAATTTAATCGAATTATATTAGGTTATTTATAAAACAAGAGTGTGTCAGATTAGTTGTGATAGATCTAATAATAACTTCATTTAAACACTGGACAGATTCACACAGTAAACAAAATACACACAAGTATATCTTGAAACTCATGATAAGAAATGAAGAAGAAAAACTTCAAAATGAACTCTGAGGAAAATCGGATAACGAATCAAAGCCCAGCTGGTTCATCTAGTTAAAGAACCTCTCTTATGTCACTGTTTGTGTTTTGAGATAAGGATAACAGAATTCTTTCCAGAAAAGCATCAGTCGATATCTGTTCATCTCTGACTCTTCCAACACAAGCTAACCAGCTACATCTGGATGTATGTGTGACTGCCAATGTTTGGCCTGAGCTGCTCAAACGATAAAGAGCCTGTGCGTGTTTCTTCATTAAAGGGACAGGTTCGTTGGAAACTCGTCCATAAGGCCACTGATCCGAGAACACGATAAAGAATCTTACATGAAGGTATATTTTGACTCAGTGTCAGACAGGATATTGTATGTTGATTCTGTAGGCTCGGAAACACCCAAAAGGGGTCAAAGCTCAGAGAAAACTCGGAGGTTTAATGGGTTTGCTTGATTTCTTTGATACAGATTGAGAACTACATCAAGGAGAGCATGAAGGCAGAGATGGCCCAGCTGCAGCAGAGCGCTGTCCACAACCACACAGCAGCCATGTTGGAAATGGGCACCAACCTGCTCTCTCAAACCGCTGAGCAGACACGAAAGCTCACTGATGTGGAAACCCAGGTAATGACGCCTCCACGCTCTGCCTGTCAGACACGTAGAATGCAGACATATGCGACTGAGCATCCATCTGTTGTTCCATTTAACAGCTACCCTAACGGCCCTGAAAGGTCACAGAGGGCTGGCCAAAGACAGCCTGGTGTTAGTCTGATATGGGGGCAGTTTAGAGAGATTGATGGGAACTTGTGAGGCAATTGCTGGGTAATTTGTGTGTTAAAACATTAAAATAGATTAGTGTTATAAAAGGAGATTACATTTTATGAAGAAGGATGACTGCAAGTATCTGCACTATACTAGTCAATGATTTTGGATGTATTTTTTTTTTCATTATAAATGATTGTTTGGATTAATTTTGGTTTTTCTGGCAGAAGTCATAGTGCATTTATTTTAATGCTTCTAGAAAGTCATCACATACTCTAGAGATTTTCATTGTCAGTTGTGCATTTTAGAATACTTTTTTCCATCATTCAATTAAATCCTTATTTCACAACTTAATCACAGAACTAATATATGGCTCCACACTGTAACAAATTGTTTTCACAGACTATTATCATTTTTCATTATATATTACCATTTATTTTCTGTATTTCTGTATTAGATCAGCTGAGATGCTCTTCACTGAGTTATAGTGCACACATAGAAATATGTCCCTTGAATCTTATCTATATTCTCTAATTTCTTTTAAAGCAGATCTTAGGACTATTTTCATCAGGATATCGTGACGTTGACTGTAGAGACAGAGAGTAATGTTGTAATGAGTAATGAGATTTTATTCCTCCAGGTTCTGAATCAGACATCCAGGCTTGAGATTCAGCTGCTGGAAAATTCTCTTTCTACTAACAAGCTGGAGAAAGAGTTAATGATCCAGACCAATGAAATCAGCAAACTGCATGACAAGAACAGGTAAACTGCCAGAACACACAGGAGTAAAGAGCAGAAGTAAAAGAATAAAAGACAGAAAGATGACAGAAAATGTTGATGTGCACAAAACAATTTTCTGAGAAGTATTCAATCGTATACTGTGTATCAAAAAAGATGCATATCTCCAACATTGTCTCAACATCTAATGACCCACTGAGCCGTCTCATGTAACCAGGCAGTTCAAATGTGCTCTAAGGATAGTTCCTGATGTCTGCAGATCTCGTTCCTCGCTGTGACCGGAGCTGTGGGATTTACTTGGATGAAACTGTATTTACAAGCCACACATCTTTTGTTGTAGTTTCCATAGAGACTCCCTGCAATCACGTTGAAACAAAGCGGACAGAGCTGGAAAGCACAGCTAATCTAATGTTATTGCCGAGGCTTATGGGAAATGAATTCTCTGGGCAATTACCCTGAACTGCACCATTTTCTACACTGCAGCTCACAAATGTCATCCTTTTCTTTGCTGAATTCATTAATGATTTTCATGTCAGCTTATATCACCATCAAGCCTTCGACTGGGTAATGATAATGAAAAGGTTTATTCTTTCGCCTGAGAAGAGACTGTGGTGTTTCATAATGAAGAACATATTGTCCTATGAAGAAAAAGCAACCAAATCAAAATACTTTCTGTTTCACATAATGGGAACTTTTTTTTAGGTGATCACAGGAAAAATATGTGTGAGCTGAAAGGAGCATGTCACCACATATCAATATTATATTTTCCTTTAAAAACCCCAGGATGTAAATAAAATAAGCTTTCTTGAGAGTTAACCTACTTGTGATTATTATGTAACCAGTAGATGTTCGGATGAAAAAAAATCATATTAGTATTAAACCCACTTAAATCAGGGAAATGCAACTGCTTCCAGTGGATTTAGATTGGAGAAAGAATGATAATTAAGAACTTCCTCCTCTTCCATAACAAACTTGCATTAACCCTCTTCCTTCTCCTCAGTCTCTTAGAGCAGAAGATGTTAGAAATGGAGATAAGACACCAAGAGGAGCTGGAGACGCTGAAGCAGGAGAAGGGCAGCCTGCAGGCACTGGTGGGCAGCCAGAGCCATGTTATCAGTGAACTGGAAGCCCAGCTGAACCGGGCAACTGGGAACAGCACAGCCCTGCAGAGACAGCAGCAGGAGATGATGGATACGGTCCACAACCTGCTCAACCTCTGCTCCAAAGATGGAGGTACATCTCAAACTCTATAGCCAATCTCATCATGACAGTGGTTTTCTCAGATAAATAGGTTTATTTCTTTTCTATATTAATCATGTTTTGACTAAAGTTTCAACAAAATGCTTAATGTATTGGTCACACATTAAATACCTTTGTATATATCTGCTACACCATAAAACACAATGATAAGTAATAGTATGATGCATGGAGGGATGGATGAATGGATGGATGGGCAGATGTATGGATGGATGGACGGATGGATGGATGGATGAATGGATGATGCTTGGATAGATGGATGGATGGATGGATGGATGGATGAATGGATGATGCTTGGATAGACGGATGGACAGATGGATGGACATATAGTAGGATGGGTGGATGGACATATGGACAGATGATGGATGGATGATGGTGGATGGACGGATGATGGACAGATGGACAGAGATAGATGATGGATGGATGGACAGATGGAAGGATGGATGGACAGATGGATGGATGGATGGATGGATGAATGAATGGATGATGCTCGGATGGATGGATGGATGGATGGATGAATGGATGATGCTCAGATGGATGGATGGATGATGGATGGATGGATTGCACTGGGTGGTTTGTATTGCTCAGCGTTTGGCCCTCAGCCTTCTGACATGAGTGCTTGGCCTGCGTCTAACCTGACAGACCTGTGTGGCTCTGCTGTATTTTTATTTTGTCTTTATCCACTTTAAAGCCCTAAAGCAAAGTGGGAAAAGTCCACCGTGTACTGGTTTCTTGTACTTGGTCCAAGCAGGCAAGTCAGGCTCTGTGTTTGTGTTTCACTGGAGCAAAACGCTTGTCAGTTTTCTTTTAGTTGCCTATCACTTCATCCAAATTCTGTTCACCCCCTCCAGCGATGAGCCCAACATGAGAACATTAATGGCCAAACCATAATGTGCAGGAGAAACTGTGTGTATTGGCTGCTCAACATCTGAACTGTGAAACAACATCTATCTTGTTTTGGATCGTACCCCTCGTCTCTTCCAGTTTATGATCCTCCTGAAAGTATGATGACACCAGATGAATAAACCTGATCTGATGCAGACAAACACAGGGATGCACTGGTTATTGAATTTTGCACCATTAAAAGCAGCATGAAGAAATAAATAGACTCTTCATTGTAACCATTTTAAAGAGATCTGCTGCTCCCATAAATCAGCATGCTGTAAACTTTATTTTTGCTTTAAATGTCCACACTGGTGCAATGGTAACCAATGCTGATGTGACACTGAACACTGAATATGGTATGAAGGACCAGAGCTTTTTCTTCCTCGTGCTCCCTCCCTCCTGTTCATGCGAGACCAGGGATTTCCTCTCTGACCCGGCAGTAATGTAACCCCTCTTGTTCGGTCAAACTCACAGAACTCTCTTACACCTCCTCCCGTCATTTTACCAGCAAAACCCACTTGAGCCTGACATCAACGCTAAATCCTGTTGGTCACAGGAGATTAGAGACACCACCACCTTCTTTGCAGTTTATTTGCATTTGTGAATGTTCTGTAAAGATGCCTGGAGGGCTCTCTCTGCTTCCATTAGGTTTCCTGTCTGACAGGAAATGACAAGATTATTACGGGATGTAGGAGTCATGAGTGGATAAGCATGATTAGAACATGCTTCATATTTATTCTGCTGTGTCACCCAACAGAGGTCAAAGCCGGCCTGGATGGATCTGTTTATCCTGCATTTAAACTGTGTTTGTTCAGCAGTCCATTTCAGCCGGTGCGTTCGGTGTGTATCATGTTTGCGAGCTTACAAACAGTCCAGCGTGCACAAACAGGGTACAAAGAGTGTTTGGTCTTCCTTGGGTTGGTTTTGAACCTCCATCATTTGGACCTCACATAGACTAATTTGCGTTCTGAGCCCCTGTGACCCCTGCAAACTGACTCCTGGGGTCATGAGGGCTCTCACACCCTTCCTCCACAATACGATTTAGCCGTGGAATGTGAATCAAAGTCCCTCCAGGTTATCACAGTTTTTTCCATCACAACTATTAATGTGAATTTAACTACTCTTATTTTGCTCAGTTTGTCAATTTTTCCTCTGAACGCCACAACTTTTCTGAAACCTCACCAGATTACTGTAGTCGCTCAGAGTGGATCTGACCATTCTTGTCAAGATCATGTCCACCTGCAATGGTACTGACAAAAAAATAAAAAAACAGGATCACAGCTTTCATTTTAGTGAAAATTAGGTGTGTCAAAACTCCATCGAGTCTTTGAGTCAGATGGGTCAGCCCCCCCCCCCACCCCCTCTGTCTGTGAATGGTGGCTGCGTTAATGAGAGGAGATAGGAGTGAAACGTGGCTTCTGCTGCTCTGTGGTTGGTCTGCTCCTTTGCCACGGCGGTGATGAAGGTTGAGGCTGGTGTTAAGGTCAGAGGTCACACCTTTCTTTACCCCAACCCGAATATGTCAAGCTGTAATAGCCCCTGGGGGAGAGTCCCTCCAGCAGAGGAAGGAGATTTCTTACCAGTCACATGATGCTCTGCCTGTTTTCTGCGTTCAGTGCACAGAAGAGGGGAGTTCACTTTTCTGTCTTGTGCTGATGAGAGAGTTGTTTGTTTTAGAAACGGGTGAGTGTTTTCATGTGAAGGCTGGTTGGACTTTGGTGCCACGACACGGCATCTGCCGACTGTTTGGAAACCGAGATTTTAATTTCAAAGCATGGAATTAAATCTAGTTTGTTACAAAGATGATAAAAATGCTACAGAATGGGCGTTTTTACACTACGCTGCCAACAACAGCCTTTTTTGTCCTCAGAATACGTGTTTTTGTATGTTTTCACCCACTGCAGTGCCCCTACTTAAAGTATGTTTGATGTGGCCAGATGCAGAAAAGGAGCTCTTGTTTAGGTTTCAATCATTACCCAAACCTCATTTGGGTGCAATGAGCCGTAGACGGTTATTAGTCGTAATTGACCTCAGATCTGGAACACTTTGACACTGCTGAAAAAAAAATTGGCTGCCAAACATGATTTTGTTGTCCAGTGTCTCTTATACAGGGAAATGAATAACATTCATCATTTTTAAAGCTCCTTGATCAGGGTGAAAGGGAGTCCGATCATTTTCAGGATTCCAGGCAAATATCTGCAGGTTGAAGAGATTTGCATGTTGAACTTTCTCAACAGAACATGATAGCGAGAGATGAATGTGTGAGCCAGAGCAAATGTTGTCGGTGCTGTGTGTGATTGTTTTTATGCTTGGGTGACAATCATAGTCGGTCGACTGTGCACTCAGTACGCTCACATGTGTTAGTTTGTTGAGAATGCTGAGTTCCTGTTGTACCTTAAACAACAGCTCTTCACTGATAGTTAAACTGATTAACTGTGTTTGCCTCCACATTCCTGGACAGAACATGGAGGTCAGCAGATGTCATCACTATTAAAATTAGCTACTAAATATGTTAAATATTTACTCTTCCCTTTTTGGTCCCAAAAATATACCAGACATATACCAACAATGACATAAAAGTCATTTTCAGTCTACATTACAATTGCATTGTCACAAGTAAATAATACTTTCAAAAAATAAAACTTCCATCCAAGTGCATATAAAGAACATTTACAAATGTATCCTGGTAAAACAGTCCAAGGGATCTGATTCCAAACTGCTCAGAATATCTCTAATAGCTTCAGTAAGTGAGATAAATCTGCCTCAAAAAACGTTTCATGGTCATGTCAGAAACTGTGGGAATGAACTCACAATATTTTATGCCTCTATCTCTCTATAGATCTCTCTATAACATCTCATATACAGGCATTGTCTATACACCAGAGAGATTCACTGGATCTTGTTTGGAATCACTTAAACTGTCAGTGGCATTAAGAGACGGGTTATATTCACTAGGGGGCTGTGATGTCTGTGGCAGCCCATTTAGCTCATTACTCACTCTCCTTACTTCTAATATCTGGGCTCATTTGGCACGGGTGCTGATTTACGCAAACACACTCGCCCCGCTGATATTTTCACATGAACCCCCCGCTGCATGCAAGTCCCCACAGAACCACTCATTTTTCTGTAAATAAATAATAGGATATAAATAATATTGTTTCAAGCTGGACAGCAAGCTGTTCCAGAGAGCCGCTCCTACACCGACACACATGCTTCGGGCAGATAGTCACTAAAAAGCAATCCTCAAGTAGATGTCAAGATACAATCACATGTGCTTTGTCTATTTGTGCATATGTGTAAAGGCTTACCTACGCAAATGTTGGCACAGAAAACAAATCTTAAAAAAAGGAAAATATTGTCATTAAGCTGCAATGCAATAATCTGGAAGTAATCGGTTACTGATCGCAGGTTCACAGGGTTCGATTCTGATCCCACACCAGGAGGGAACAAGTAAGAGAGGACAAACAAAATATCCAAGTTGTTGCAACCATGGAAATTTTTGGCAGTGTCCCGGATGTCAGACAATCATCCCACAATGTTTTTGAACTGCTATTTGCAGCGTACACCAACTTGCCCACAATACGAAGTTTGCATGTTGTGAAAGCACATAAAGTGCAAACATTTTACGTAAACAGCGATGCTGGAATATCTATTGATTGGGTAGCTATGCTGCTGTGAGTTGTTAGCCTCTGGAAAAAAGAACTCGATCAGCTTTAGCTTTCTTTCCAATGCTGGTCTGTTGAGCATGGAGATTGAAGTGAAACCATGAGCTATATTACCACATAGCTCAATACCATCAGCTACATTTCTGTGATGAGTTTCATGTTTGTTAATTGCATTAAAAACTATATTAACTACAAAAAGAAATTAACCTTAACAGGCTAATGTGGTTTTTTTGACAGCCCTCATTTAAATACTGTATTTGAGTGTTTAGTTACATCCAATCACTTGTCGAACACACAGATACAGATTGAAGACCAGAAGGTTCCACTTTGACAGTGATCTCCATGACCTTCTAAATGTACCCTGCTGTCTGTCAGCTTGGGGTAAATTAGTGCCTGACAGGACGGCTCTTTGTTGTTGTATTGGAGACCGGAGCGCGATCGGCCACTCCGTCAACCTGTCACAGCGGGAGATTCTTGTCGCTGACACTCAATACTTTGTCAAAATGTTCCTAGTATACACAACTGCGTGGAACTCTTCCACTGGGAAGTTCTCTGCACGGGAGGGAGGGAGGGATCAAAGCCAAGTTTAAAGCTCACTAGTGCACTTTGCTCTAACATCTTCTTTGACTCCACAATTCCAACATTCAAAACTGTGAAAACTGAGATGAACCGCTTAAATAGGTAGAGAAAGAAAAGAGGTACGAAAAAAAGAAAATGGGAACGTAAGAATTTCCACAGGTTAAGAAAGGCTTCAAAGGTAAATATAAACCACTTGTTATAACAGGAACTTGAAATTTATAGCTTGTAGTATTTTGTCCTTAGCCCCTTGCTTGGTTTCAAAATAGTGCCGCCATAATTATCTGCAGATGGAAATGGATGCAGCTGCTGAGTCTGAGGCCTCAGCTCCTTCATTTCCCTAATAAGATAGCTACGCTCTTGATTCCTGGAACTTCATCTTAGAGGTTGTTTCTTTCACATACTCAGATGAAAAATGCCAATCTGGTGTGTTTATGTGGTAAATAAAATTACAAGTAAAAACCACCAGTTTTTATTTTAGGCTAGAAAAATAAACAAGTGTGGTCAGGTTTAAGGCAAACACTGGTTGAAGTTGTGCGTAGTTTCCACCTTTCTCAGTCATTTGTACTGGGTAGTATTCATTCTTATCTCAGTTGATGCCTTTTTGCAACAAATTCCCTGTGATGAAGACGAGGTTCACATTGATTTTGTTAGTTTACTTGATTTGATTCTATTCATAAAAAAGCGCTAACCTGTCCCCCCTTCCACGCAGCAGTGCCTAACAGCACAAAGGTCATCGAGGAGGAGAAAAAGGTCCGTGACTGCGCTGACCTGTACCAGGCTGGAATCCACAAGAATGGTCTCTACAGCATCCACATCAACCCTCAGGAGACTAAAAAGGTGCAGAGTCGCAATATTTCACTATCAGCTGGCCACCACAATGTGAAAATGTCAGCCTTTTCAACACTCTGGGCCCACGTTTTTTGGGTCCATTGCGGGTTTCATGTGTTTTCTCTGAGCTGAAGTGGGACTTGAGTCTGTGTGAGCTGATGACTGTGAGTGATGGGCACTAGCTGCTGCGGGAATATCGATACTGAAAGATAAAAATACACTTGGCAGCTTGTATGCTGTGAAACCCCCAACCCCCCCAAGGGCATTGTTCTGCACCTCTAACAAAGAAAATACAGTAATTTTTATTATAAGATCTCTGTTGTCCTAAGCTGTAAAGCTTCTCCTACCTCTTTTGATTTGACGTTGAGACATGCTAAGAGTAAGAAAGTCTTTGCAGACCACTGAGTAATGAGGAGCATTTGTCATCAGAGGAAAAAGACAAAAATGCTGTTTAAAATACTGTCAAACCAGGAAAGAAAACCAGTCTTTGCAACATTCATTCCGTTCTATTTCAGTTTGCCACAACCGAGGGCAGAGGAAAAACTCAAAAAATATCAATAAAAGAACGTTTTTAGACTTTGTCGAGCGGCCATGCTAATGACTTATTTAACTGTGCTCTTTGTAAAAAAGTAAACACATGGAAAAAACACAATTTAGTTCTTGGAAGTGAAAAACAATTAAATTCCTTTTGGCTGGGTTGTTGGTAGGAATATTTGAAAAGGTTGCCGCTCGGTTGCATGCAGCCACCTTTTGCAGGCCTGGCTTCCTAAGAGAATGAAGGATTTGTCCTAATCATCCATGTGCAAGTCTTCATCCTCACTAATGCCAAAACGTTGGCAGTCTAAGTTGGATTGAGTTTGAAGAGAACAGTAAGAATTCAGCTCATTCATCTGAGGCCTGCTCTGACAGCAATAGTTGCATGCAACTAAATGGACTAGTTAAAATACAAATAAAAGTGTTTGTCTGTTAACTAGCACTTATCCGAGCCTATCTGCCATAAATAATGGATTATTGTGGAACGTGGAGGGTGCTTCCTTAATTATTCCCAGGCTATGTTCATGTGTGTTCAGCTGTGTGGGCTGAATGAGGTGAGAGACCTTCTTCTCTCCACCCTGAGGTCTCCTCCTCAAAACAAAGAGCACCACCACAGATAGAGAACCAGTCTTGCATTATCAGCTTACACACCCCACGATCGGAGGTTAAGGGCCACATTACACCCAGTGTCGACCCTTTGATCCTATAAGAACCACAGCCTTCTGATGGGGAACATCTCCAGGGAGTTGCTGAGGGATAAGGAGGCACTGATTAGGTTTGAGAAGGACACAGATATGTCACATTCTCAGATTCATCATTAAAGCTCGGAAGAGGAGTGTCAGACACCAAATAATTTCCAAATGTCATGGAACATCAGACTGGAGCTTAGTCTGAATCATTAACCATCATCACACATTCCAGCTGAGTCTTTAGAGAATGTACAAGGACTGATAAATGTCCCATTAGCTGCATTAACGTGCCATCCCACCCTCCATTCCTCATTTCTCTGTCTGTTGTGTAGGTGTACTGCAACATGGAGACTGCTGGGGGTGGATGGACGGTCATCCAGCGCAGAGAGGATGGCAGCGTAGACTTCCAGAGGACGTGGAAGGAGTACAAGACGGTGAGACAAGACAAAGGAACACTGGCCTGACAAAACTGTAGAGTGAACGAAAACGCACATCTGTGGAAAATAAATAATGAAACAGTGTGAGTGTGTGTGTGTATGCGTTTGTGTGTGTGTGTTTTGGCCCAACTGAGATGCTGAGAAGAGGCAGGACTCACCGATCCTAGATTGAAAAGATTCAGGCCAACATCATTTATCCTCAGCAGCTCCTCTGTGGTTTCTCTATCAGCCGTGTGCTCCAGCGTGGCTGAGACTTGTTGCACTCCCCAGTCGAGACCTTGGTGACACGCTGTTATTTTTCCTCTTTTCCAACAGGAAATTATTACCCAAATGTAAAAGCAGCACATTTGTTTAGTCTCTTTAGCAGCGCACAGACTGTTTCATCTGTTTGTCATCACAGGGAAATCTATGCATATTTACTTTGGGGGTGTTAACATTTCCAACCTGTGTTGTGTTTAGATGGTAAATTGAGTTTATTATTGCTGGCAGTGGCACGTCAGTGTATTTGCTGTGTAACTCACCTGCGTTTTACCCCCCACACCCCCACCCCCAGGCTGTCAGTTTATCCTGAAATCCACTGTGTTGGTTTAGCCTCTGTAATCTGCTCTCCATTTCCCTCTTAATTATTGCAGCTCGCTGCTCTTGTGTCCAAAGTGGATCACACATAAAAAGACGTGGAACCTGTCCCACTACGAACAGGTGCCACAGAGAGGCACATTAAAGCCTTATAGATTCAATGGTTTTGTATGTGAAAATCATTTTTGCTATAAGAAAAACCAAAAAACACATAACATGGGCAACAAGGACAAAGTGCTGCGCTGATTCAAGATATTCTTACATTTGTAAACATTAAACTAAAATGCACAAGTGTTATTTTTATAACTGTAGTTAAAAAATAATTTGGACATCACAGACTTTTTGTTGGATATAAATATTTAATCTAATCAGAAAAAATGATTCTTCTTTAAACTGAAAAGGCTGCATTTATACTACTCTGTTAGTTCAGTGCTAACAAGTGAAACCATTGTATTCATAATTTTAAATGTATAACTTTAAACAAGATTCCCAGTTTACATTCCATTGAATGATCGGTTCAGCTCATCGGCAACTCAGCTCATGGGTTACAGTGTTAAAGGTTCATGTGTGGTCAAACAGCTGTCATGTACACACAGATACGAGCTCTTGCTGTTTAAGATTCCACTATTCCCCAGCTGAGTGTAGCACTAAAATCCAACCTACATGCAATATCATGGTGTCAACTATGAGGAGCGGTGAGGATCAGGCGTTTGTGATCCCAGGAGGAAGCATCAGGTCACGCTGAAAAGCACAGACAGTCAGCAGCAATGGGCCCCAGCCACTTTGACTTCCCCCCACTGGGCAGGACATGCCTCAGGGCCCTGGAATGCCCCATACTTACTTTCCATCCTTCCCATTTCTCATCACCATGCACGGTTTGCACAAACACATGTCTCCTCCTGGGCCTCTGTCCTCCTTCAGGTCAGACTACACTGTCAGAAATGTAATGGGTGACCGACCCCCCCAACATCCCACTCCCCGGCTGTCAGAAACTGCTCGTTGACCAGTAGACGCTCCCATCCAGTGCAGCCTTTGTTCAGTTGTTTGAACGAGTGTCCATTCATCACAGCAGACGTTTTACATGTACGAGTCCATGTCACGTGGTTCCAATTTAGGGACTTTGGACAACTTCAGTCTCTAGTTACTTCATATTAGCTGCTATATACCTGTGGTTCAAGCCCTGTCTGGGTCCATGACCGACAGACCGACTGGTTTCTGCTTGCGGGCTGAACCTTGTCTTTGTCTTCCGTGTCCTCAGGGTTTCGGTAGCGTGACCGCTGAGCACTGGCTGGGGAACGAGTACGTGTACCAGCTGACCAGTCAGAGACAGTACGCTCTGCGAGTGGAGCTGACGGACTGGGAGGGACACCAGGCCTTCTCCCTTTATGACCGCTTCCAGATCGGCAGTGAGAAACAGAATTACAGGTAAGGCTGCTGCTTTTGTTACAGTCGAGGGGGGAGAGTGGGGGAGAGCCAGGGAGGTGGGAGGTTAATGGCTTTTTCAGGCCGACCAGCACACAGAACTCTTTTCATAAACTACATCTGTTTATGCAGAGTTAGAGCAGCGTGTTAATGTCAAAGAGAAATATGAATGAATAGGCCTCACTGATGCATCCATATTCTGTCATTGTTCTGTGGCACTTTGATCTAAGACATGAATTAAATCATTGATGTCAGTTGACCTTTGACTCCTGATGGTCAGTATTTCCTTGCAGTTGACAGACATAACTTTATTTTATCTCTGCTTTTAAACTGAGCTCTGGGTTAATATGAATGGAGACCAGTAAATCATGTGAAGAGTTACCAACATCAAATTAATGATGCGAACCTCTGAAAGGGCCCAGATCCTCCAAACAGAGATACACTTAAATGAAATGAGAGTGAATTTGTGTGTGCTTTTGTGTGACTTACTGGTATTTACTATACCCACACTTGGTGGTTTCAGGATTTGGGCTGTAAATCAAACACATTCCATGGAGATAAAACTGATTCAGAGTCTGTTATTATTGGACAAAAGAGGGACAGCAGTTATAAGGAATTGGTACTATAAATATGCTAAAGATGCAGATCATTCCAAGTGTCAGGATTATAATAATAACCAGTAAGAGTGAGATTTCTAGACACCAGTTTATGTAAGTCTGTGGAACAAACTTGGCTCTGTCTCATCAGAACTTTGATGCTCCGTTTGGCTTTTGAGGTTAATGGTAACAGGCGTGAGCTGAGGAGTTGCTGCATCTCTAATCTTCAGGATCGTCCTGCAGCGACAGAATTCTGTGTGAGCAGAATGAAATGGTTTCAGTCAGGCAGAAGGATCAGATCATTTCATTGTTTTGAGTTTTAACACCCAGTTGATCTGTTTGTGTTCCTGTCATGTGAAAGCAGTTTTTGTTTGATCACACACACACACACACACACACACACACACACACACACACACACACACACACACACACACACACACACACACAGCTAACATTTGCCTGCATGGGAAGATTCAGATTAGTACAGGATGATACAGGATACAACATTTAAACAATTGCTGAAGGTCACCAACACAAAACACCTAAAGGTGCTTTACTATGAAGATAGATGTTAAATGAGTGTGCACATTCTCAGAAAGTTTATAAATTGGCTCTATTTTGTCATTTTCTCTTGCTTTCATTTAGTTTTATTGTTGGAGCATAAAAATGACACATAGTTCTGCTGAACCGCAAGCCGAGACAAACCAGATGTCCCGTCCACACACACACATACATACACACACACGCACACACACACACACACACACACACACACCAGCACATCCTTTCTTCTTTCAGTTTTGGCTCCTCTCCAAGTCTCACTGTCTTTCCCCAAAAATGCATGCATTGGGCTGAAACACAAGAATTAGTGTCACATGACCTCGCCTGTCCTCGTGTCGGCTTCAGATGCATTTTGGGGTTTTTTTTCTGTTATCCGTCATGGAGGTTTACGGGAACACAGTCTGCGTCAGTGTGAGTCAGCAAACATTTATCAAGCCTTCAGAAGGAGTCTTCGTCTCTCTCTCATAGGAAAACAAAACAAGGGAGCAAATCCATGAATGAATATTTGGACGGTATATGCAACAATACACACGGCTCACCATTTGTC
Organism: Lagocephalus sceleratus; assembly: GCA_911728415.1. Taxonomy (NCBI): domain Eukaryota; kingdom Metazoa; phylum Chordata; class Actinopteri; order Tetraodontiformes; family Tetraodontidae; genus Lagocephalus; species Lagocephalus sceleratus. The sequence continues at coordinate 3,427,020 of CAJVRN010000219.1, read as the reverse complement.
ATAAAACCTAGCAGGAAAACCAGCCAGGAAATATCTGTCCTCCTGCCACAAGTTTGGGTCCATACATTTATGAAACTGCTCACCAAATACAAAAGAAGCACAAAGAAAACATAAAAATACACTTCAACCATGTGATCCTATATGATTAATCTGATCCTTGTTGGCCAATGTAACACAGCAGCATTATACATCATTCGTGAGATTTGACTTATATTCCCAAAGATTGGGAATTATTTTGGAATGATTAGCACTGCTGCATTCCTTTAAAGACTGTCAAAGTCTGAGCCATTCATTCTTTTTTTCCCCCATTCCTCACACTGTATAAAGAACCTCTGGAGTTGATCATGTTGTTAGAATGTTAACAAAAAGCATCTTGTAGAATCAATTATAAATGAATTAGCATGTGATTATTTTTTTTATTTTCCTAAAATTTCTCCTGCTTTCCAGCTGGTGTCCATTCATACTTGAGTTCAAGATCTTACCTTTAGATTAGTTTCTACAGTTGTTGCTCTAAAAAACGGTTGAGGTTATATGAAAAATGCAAAGCAGATCAGATCAGATCAGATAGACCCAATGAAACAAAAATCTCAAATGCAAGGCTGCATCTGTGCAGCGTAAACTGATACCAGAACTATTGTTTCAAGCTTGAACAATTCTGTGGATTAAATCTGGCTTTACCAGACAAACAATCCTAGCAGGGAAATGACTTCCTTCCATTTCTCTCCTCTTTTCTGAGTGGGGTCACCATAATTGCAAGGCTGGGGTCTTTGTAAACACCAGGAAAATGGCCCCCGTCTTTAAGGTTTGGTTGCTGCTGTGGTCTGTTGAAATCCATATCAGAAATGTACATATAATGTACCCATTTAGAAATATCATTAAATGGCTGCCATCAAGTCAGACCCAGTTTCGTATCAATAATGACAGAAATAAATAAAGTAGAAGGTAAAACAAAAGGAAATTACATTTTTTAGTGTTTTTTAAGATATTAAAGGACAAAATTGGAAGAAAAGAAAGCGAAATGCTGCTAGGAAAAAGACAGTACAAACACAAAATGCACACGAAAAAACAGGATTACCAAACACCAAAAAGACAGCCGCAAACTGAACCGGCGATACACAATGGAGCATAAAATAAACAGCTTTAAGCAGGAAAACATTGGCTCTGGAGACACCGCAGTAGGTTTCAATTTATAGGTGGCTTTGGAAAAATTTCCATGATGCAACTCAGCAAAAGGTTTGTAGAAAAAATAAATAGCTACAATTGTCAGACGAACTCAGAGGGACATCATCAACAGAGGACAGCACACCAATGTGCTTTGTTAGAACAATTGTTGAATAAAAAATACAATATTAAAATGATCTAAAAACATCTGTGTATTAGAATGGATACATTTAGATGATTTTTGGGACTGGAATGTATTGGAAACATTCAAACTTATAGCCTATCCAATGTACATTTCAGATGGCAGCCCCAGTAATGTTCATGAATTCATTATTATAGATTTATTAATTCAAACTTAATTTTAGAGGACTGTGAACATGAAGCAGCAGTGAAAACCATAATTTCAGAAAGTGTCCAGCATTTACATTTATGCACAAGCACACAATTAATTTCTTCTCCTGAACTACTTTATTGTGGAAAATATGAATGAACTCATATCTATATTCAACATCTTTCCCTGTTTGGACTGCCAAGTCCTTATGACACACGTGGAGGGTGCTCCATATGGTAATGTCCTGATTTCCTCCTGGAATCAAGTTGATCTCTTTAAGATGTTTTCATGCAAGAGTTTAGAAAAGAAATTGGCAGTGATCTGGGTTTCAAAACAAAGTGAGTTATTTTCCAGGACTCACACCGAGATAATCCTGGATTCCTTAACTTGAGCCTCTTCCTTGGAAGGATCGGGTTCCTTTATAGTCAATGATACAGAAAAGAAGAGCTTCAGTTAGTGTGCAGAAGGAAAGCTGTGTTCTTTGTAATCACACACAGCAAATGCTACTAAAAAGGTCAGCAATGATTCAGCAAAAACCAAAAGAAGATGACAAAGGTTAGCTCCTCAGAGCAAAGTCACACTGAGGGTTCCTGAGATGGACACATCATGGCGTTCCAAAGGTCCCATGTTCTTCTTCCAACAGGGACACAAGCTGGTCTGTGTCCAGTCAGTTCCTTAACTTTGTTGAATCACCTGATTGTGATTCATACATACATTTTCTTTTGTGACGGATTCAAAAATGTGCTAAATTTGTGATTGTCTGCCCTCGATTTTTTGGCCCCTCTACCAAGTCTCACATAAGGGGGCCGATGTTTTCGCACCCTACAGGAGACAGCGAGGATGGTTGTTATCACCGCGTGCATGAAAGCGTTTGCAGCGGGTTATGTTGTCTCGTTCTGGTAGCTCTGAAGCTCAGTGGCGGGCGTGCTCTCCTCAGCCAAGCAGACACTTGATGGCCTCTCAGTAGGAAGTGAACTATTGGTCAGGGTGATTAACCTCAGCAATGGGCCAATCAGGCTGCAGTTCAGGAGGCTAATGGCTGCCAGGTGCCGAACAGCACGCGCTGGACCCTCGGCTAAGTGGGTTGTCGCCTTCGTGCATTGAGATGAAAGAAAAACAAGCAGCACGACCTCGGCAGTGTCAGCCATAAGATGAAAAGTGACATATTTAAGCAAAGTTATGCGACTACTTTTATTTGAGCGTCAAGAATAATTTTATGCACATTACACTCACCAGTCACATTATTTTGGAATTTCATTTTCACTCCGTTCTTCCGAGAATCTCTTGAACTTTGTGCAGGATAACACAGATTCCATCGGACACTTTGTTTTGTGTCCTTTCCCTCACCCTTCCAGAGAAAGTTTTTAATAAGTTTCTGTATGACAGCAATATCCTCAGTTCACTGCAACACGGAGCATTGTGGATTGGGGAATGTCAGATGAAAGAGGGGCTGCAAAAAGGGAACAAGAGGGGCTGTGCAAACGCCACATGTCAGCCAATCTGAGGCAATGCATCACATCAGCCTGCTGTTCTGGAGCTTCATGGTTTATATCTTTGCTTTGGGAGGTGGACACATGTTTGTGAGGAGCACGTGAAGCTTCTGTGTAAGTTCCTTCATTATTATTGAGCTGCAAACAGTTTGAAAGTTTAGCTCCATAATTCTCATTTTAAAAGATTAAGAGAATAAATGTCCTCCTGGAATTGCTCTCAGATAAAATGTTTCCAAGTGCACAACAAGCAGCAGTGCTCACGAGTTGATTTTGACAGAAATGCAACCAGCAACAGAATCACAAAATGTCTGCACAAAACTTGAAATTTTTATGTAAATAAGATTAAATTCCGACATTTGCTGCCAACTAATACAATAAATTTGGAGCTTTGCATGTTTTCATGTCAGAACTCACTTGGGAGGATTTCCCAGAATTTTCAAGATTTCTGTAATGCTGGACATTGTGTGTGTTAGCGTATTTACGTAAATCAGTCCAGAATCCATCAGTGATTTGCTCTGGGATGCTGAGTGGAGGAATGTGTACTTGCAGCTGTGTGCTAGCATATATGAACACAGACGGGTCGCTGGTGGGTGATACAATGTGAGAACCTCCCGAGTAGTATACCGGGGGAATTGTTAATTTAAAAATCCTGATTTCATATTGTGAATATGTCCAAAGATGTCCAAGTTGCTGTACTTGGTGGAATTTCAAAGTACTGATGACAATCTTTCTGGAGATTTTATTGGGAATAATTCCCACCATAAATCAATAGTTTGGTTCGTAATGATCCTTGACCAATCAAATTACCAATTAAACTTTCACAGGAAGCAGAAAGCAGATGTCTGAAGCTTCCCTTCATCTTGAGGCCATTCCTTAGATTACTTCACTTCTGCTGAGTAGATAATAAATCCTGACATGAACTGGTGCAGATGTCTGGAATAAACACAAAGTCAGGCGAACTGAAGGCAGCCTGTCAGGGCGTCCCACTGGAAACCAGTCACAGAGAGGCAGCACGGCGATGCATCAGTGCAGCTACGTGCAGTGAGTCTGCTTTGTGTCAGCATGCCTGCAGACCTCCTCCTTGACAGTGCATATTTTATTAGTTGACAGAACTCAGGACACTTGAAGCACACGTGTCACCCATAGCTTAATCTTTACAGGTGGTAGAATGCACTGACGCCTTCTCCACTGCTCATCAGTGCTGGTGAGACGCATGAGTCACCCTCACTCTGCAGGATTACACCTATCGGTTGAGTGGCTATGGACCATGACCTGCACTCACGCCGCTGTCACTGGCACAGCTGTCCAAATACAGGAAACTTTCCATGACTTTCTTTCCTGTTGAGTCCCTTTCTTTGAGATGTTCAACCTGATTCCTCAGAGCCTGAAGGCTTCAGGAAGGCCAGCAGAGGGAATGCAAATGAAAAACCATTAACAAGAAACAAATGAGATTGGTTACTGCTTCTCTAATGCCTTGTTTAATGTTTTACATTTAAAGAAAAGCCAGACAGATTTGGAGGCAAAGTGAAATTAATTATATTTTATAATAATTATCAAATTGGACTATTGTGTACATGTAAATACCTATTTAAGAGATGCATCTTGTTATTTTGAACTTTCTCATCGGAAAACCTGCTGCGTGTGCAAGGATCAGTACGCACCCATGGTCCCCTGTGATCCACAAACAAATTCAGGAAATTGCTTCCAGTGAAAGTGAGCCATACGTAATAATACAGAGCTCTTTGGCTGTACTTCTTTTCTTTGTGTGTACGATTGCAATGGGAGAGGGTGAAGCCGACCGAGCGTGAGAGACGCAGTGGTCTTAATGGGGAAAAACAAAAATGTTTGATGGAGTAAGACGAGATTCATCAGTGAGATTCGTCAGACGGAACTGTCAGGTTTACGTGAAGCTGTTCCCATTTCCACAGAGCCAGTTAACAGGAGCACACACCCTGAAGAAATCTGCTTCCAAACTGCATATTAGATTACACTCTGTGTTGATGAGGAGAGTTTTTGAAGGACTTTGTCCATTGAGCAGAGCTTATCAACCCCACAAGCAGGAATAGTGTCAACTAATGATGATTAATAACAGATTTACAGATGGAACAAATATGACAGACATTGCATGCTAATTGTCAGCTCTTTCAATCTTTTCTGTTGTGATTGATCGTTCAATCAGCGTACAGAGCTTCATTCACTGTGAATGAACAAACACAAGGACTAGTTCAGACCTTTGAAGATAAGGTCCTTATTAAACCTAATATTTTAGGTTAGCTTTTTTGTTCATATTAATACAAAATATTTGGAGCAGAACAGTTAATTGTTTACTCTAATAGTTTTAAACCAGAAATAAAGTAGCAGATGTAAAAAGGAGCAGAAAAACCGGATTTCAGCAGAGACAGAAGCAATAATGTGACGGATAGAGAGGGCTGGAGCTTCTGCCTCAGTGACTGAATGAATGTGAATTGTAAGTTGCAATTTACAGTTAGAAAAGCAGATATCAGAATATGTGATAGTCACATGTTGTCTGTGACAACAACACCAACATTTGGAAACAATAAGAGGTCCTGTCACAGCCTGGACACGTTGCTTGTTGATCTTTCTCTGTCTGCTGCCTGTACATGTCACTATTAATGATGGTTTTAGTTTCTTCTGGCATTAATGAATACAGGCCCGCACATGGAAATGTGACTCCCTGACATTATTTATGCTCTTTTCTCTCCCTGTCTTTCTCTTTTTTCCCTCCATATTTCTCTCAAGCACTTTCTCTCTGTGTTCATGTTAACTTGTCTGTTAATGTTGTTCCAGGTGTTCTACTTGTACTCAATCACAACAAAAAATAAATACCTCTCCAGAGATGTCTTTGTGCACCATGTTATGTCTTCTTGCTGTCTTTATTGCCTGTACCAGTCACTCCATCGTCCTCTCCCCCTTTCCTCCCCCTGCTGATGTGTTTCCATGTACTGACCCCCCCCCCCCCCTCTCCACCAACTGTGATGTGTTTCAGACTGTTCCTGAAAAGCCACAGCGGGACTGCGGGCAGACAGAGCAGTCTGGTCATCCACGGAGCAGACTTCAGTACCAAGGACATGGACAATGACAACTGCATGTGCAAATGTGCCCTCATGTTGACTGGTGGTGAGTACAGCCAAACACGGTGACCAATCAGAAAAGACGTTTGCTGTAAAAAGGAAATAAACTACATTCATCTAACAAGTTTCTAGTTAAAGTGCTTTTAGTTAATATAATATGTGTGCTACAGACTGAACACTAGACAGACACTGAGAGCTCTGAATGTTCTCAGACAGCTGTGACAGATGTTGAGCCAGCCAGTGCAAGAGGACTGAAGAATTTGGGATGAGCTCTATTGTTTGAGGAGATCTGAGGGATGATGAAGAGCAAGAGCATGAAGGCATTGGGTAGTGCACAGTTTGTAGGAGAAACTGAACTAAACTGGAAGCTGGTGAAGCTTGAAGATAGTTGGCATGAGGCACAGAGTTCAGTGAGGGTGGTAACTCTAGCTGCAAAAATCTGAACATGATGGAGCCGACAGAGGCTTTCCTGGAAACCCCAGAGAGGGTTCCATTGCAGTGATCCAGGTTTAGTTAAGATCCTGTTGAAGTGAAAAAAGGCAGACTAGAAGTTTAGGGAGGAATCAAAGATCCCACTGTGGTTCTGGATTTTGGGGGATTGAATAACAACATCTAACATTAGATCTCCATGATTTGACCAAAGGGTGAAGGAGAGGACCAAGCTCAAAGTCTTCAGAGAAACAGAGTGTGTGAGAGGGCATTGGTAACAAAATGTTTCATATTACTGAGACTGAGTGGAACCATCAAAGACCATGCTGAGATGAGATGAGTAGTGGAGGACAATGAGATGATATCAAACACTGCAGAGAGGTCAAAGAGAATTGTTGATGATTGTTGAGAATTGCTCCCACAGCTGAGGTATTAATTATGTTGCAATTACAATATTAATTATTTACAAATTATTATTGATAGTATTAATAGTTGTAGGAGTAGTATTGTTATTATTATTTGTTGGACAGTTTCATAGTCATTTCTCTATCTTATTACAACTTTGTAATGTTTTCTATCTGTTGTATCTCAACATTGATCTGCAGTGGTTATTAAATGATGAGTTCAAACAGATGGTGATGTAACAAACTGGAATGAGTCCAGGAAACATTCATCCCAATATGGAACCATAATATGATGCTACTTTCTTTTCTAAGAAAATTAAATCACATGGTACTTAAAAGCATAACAATTCTGCCTGGTTGGCATCATATCCAATCCTACACAACATTCTGCATCCTTTACACTGGATTATAGAAATGTTTCTGATTGGAAGGAAGTATGTAGCGAATGCTATGAGCGCTTCAACAAGTATCAGATTTAAAGAGAAAACTTCTTCAGGCTGGTGCTCCCAGCTGTCCACCGTAGTAGCTCTTGCCTTACCTGCCCTGCTGCTCATCCTTTAGTCATTTCAGCAAACACATTTGGGACCAGTCACAATCACCTGACAGCAAGAAAGTTCTGGGTTTGATTTCCCCCTCAAGTAGCTGCATACGTTTCCTCCTACAATCCAAAAACAGGCTCACTAACATGATTGGAGGTGCTGCATATTGTTGAAAATACTTTTCAAAAGAAGACCCCTTCCTGCTTTTATAAGTCAGTAAAAACCTCTGGCCTGCACGCTGCACCAGTAATAAATCTGAGGGGTCATTTATTTTGTATGCTCAATTATGTGTAACAGCAGATGTCCTCAGCAGCTTATCTGAATGGAATGGCAGGTTGTTTCATTCAGCTTTGAAAGACCTAGTATCCCTACTAAAGCAGACGGCAGCTTTCTCACCATTCACTCTGGGGTTCACTGTGTGTGTTCCAAAACTACGACCATTACCCCTCGCCGGCTCAATAATATTTGGGCGTCATGAGCTAATTCCCTAATCACAGTCATCAGAAATTTAACTGCATATTTCAAAGTTGCATACTTCTACATCTGCTTAATTTTTTTTTACCAGTTCAGAGCAAATGTCAGTCCAATATTTTCTTTTTAGCTCTCCACCAGTCTCCTCTATGGGACTATATCGGGACAGGTCATCTCTAAAAGTGAAGCCACCTGCTGTTGTGCTTGGGCTTGTTCTCCAGAACAAAATGAGGACACTCTGGCACCCCGTTGGAGATAAATTGAAAAGTTTAACGTGGCCTGCCAATCTTTTTAAAGAAATGCAAATGATTTGGAAAAAAGCAGCAGGTGTAAAGAGTGAGATAATGTGATCACCTTGAAAACACCAACATATCAACCACTGCCCTCTGGTCATGTTTTTGCTGCACAAAGTGTGACTGTGAACAGAATCTACACTGAAGACATCAGGTGCAATGACTCATGTGAGAGGTTTCCTCAGGTTGGGGACCATTCCTCATGGAATTTCATGGAAGAAATAATAAGGAGAATAATTACAATGCAGATCCATTTCATATTTGATTCCCACCAGCTCCAGTGGCTTGAAATGACATGCAGCTGCAGAAATGTAGGGAGGTGTTCACCACCTTCCCTTCAACAGTATGTGTTCTATGTGTCAATGTGAAACTCATATGTGCGCCTACGCATGCCAGCAGCAGAGCAGACCTTTGCTCCTGATTACTGACATGTCTTGCTAAATGTCATGCTGGAACACAGATGCAGCATTCAGGCCTGACAGGAGCGAGAAGAAGCACCTCCGCTTCTGAGAGTGTGACGGACACATGCCATTCCTCACATATATTCTATATCTGCCTGTATCACTGAGGCCCTGCTCACTTTTTCAGATTTCAGGGAAGGATGACAGGGTTAGATGTTGGATGTGATGAGAAACATGCTGAGGAAATAAGAAATAAATAATTAAAAGGAACTTTTTGGAATGCCTTTTTTTACGCCAGTAAACCTCAGGGTCAACTCCATCTCATACTAAAACTGTTCTTAGACAGTCGCTGGACCCAACAGTGATGGTAAACTGTGAAAGTCTTACATCTTTTGTTGTAAATGAATGTATTAATGCATGTTCAAGTTAAGTCTTTGCACTTGTGCCTTGTGTCTGGTGTGTGCAGCATTATGAGCCTCCTCGCATGTGTGCACGATGTGTTCTCCTTAAATAGAAAGTGGGTGAGTGTTCCTGAGCTGGGAGCAGGGCTGTGAAGCCTGCAGCAGATAGCAGGGGAAGTTTGGCACTGGGAGAGAGGTCATGAGAAACATTCAACCTGATCAGGGAGGGATCGTTTATTCACTCAGATTCACACATGCGTGGCTGTGGTGGGTGCCAGAGAAGTTTGTGTCCTGACACAGATCACACTTCAGATGAGCTTTGTGCATCTGACTCAGGGTGCTATATCTCTGGGTAAATGGTCCATCTTGTGTGTGTGTCTCATTGTTTTGTATATAGCGTGAACAGATGTGTGGTTCAGTCAAATTCATGAAGTGTGTCATCAGAAGTGACTGTTGTATAATTGTCCTCGTTGTTATTTTCTGCAGGTTGGTGGTTTGACGCCTGCGGCCCGTCCAATCTTAATGGCATGTACTTCACCCAAGGGCAACACATAGGGAAGTTAAATGGTATCAAGTGGCACTACTTCAAGGGCCCCAGCTACTCGCTACAAGCCACTGCTATGATGATCCGGCCTCTGGATTTCTCTTAGTCCTCTGAACATTTCAGCAGCTACACAGCACATTAGGGAGGACATGTCCCTCTATTTTCTCTGGTCTCATCTCATTTCACTGGCCACAGGAGGCATCCAGTGAGTCGTTTACTGTCCCTCCGGAGCAGCCCCTGCCCCTTTAATGGACAAAATCAGCCGCTGGGAGGAAAGTTTGACGAAACGATCTCTGCACCTGAGCAGATTTATTTAAGGCTTAATGTGTTTCACATGCGTGTGGTGCACACGCGAATGTGCATTTACGGTCTGACCTGCTCGTGCAGACTTGTGCTGTGAAAAATATGGAAGACTTGAACTCTTCTGAATGGAAAGCAGCTATTTCTGAGCAGCACAGACTCTTGAGAAAGCAGGACTTTAGCCAGAAAAAGAACTTTGAATTAAATCTTTTCCACAAAAAGTCAAAAATATTGTGTATTATATGTTGTGCTATAGTATCATAAGTGTTATCCGAATGTATACATCCTTCAACGTGAGGTACAATCTTTTGTCTTGTACAGCCTATACTGGTTTATTTCTGTATCGTGTATGCAGAACAGTCATGCTGCACATTCTCACAGTGACACTGAATGGAAACTGATTTTTTTTTGTTTTGTTTTTTGTGAGCCAGTCAGTGTTTTGGAGATGAGACAAAAACAGGTTATTTCAAGTGCTGTCAGTGTTAATTAATGAGCTTGTTGGCATTAATTAACATGGTCATTTACAGCCTTAGTTACCGTTATTTCTGACTATTATGACTGATCATCTTAGTATAAGCAGGTATTGTGTGGAGGGTTATGAGCTCTAGGACATGCCTCATATTTCACAAACCACAATATTTTGACAAATATAACATTTAAAATATATGTATGAGATTATCACAAATATTTGTGTAAATCAATACAATATTTCCCGTAATCATAAGTCATCACATTTTAAAAGAAAATCACAAACTAAAGTTTTCCTTTGGCCTGCCCTTCCACCCTCACCCCACTGTACCTTCACATCTCTCCATTCAACCCTTATGAAATTCCAATCCTTTTATTTCTTTTTTTCTCCAAACTGCATCATTTGTACACTTGAACCTCGTCCTCCTCAGCTGGGCTGTTGGGTTACATGCTACAGTAGCTTGCTGGCTTTCAGTAGATGCATCTTTCTTCTGTTCTGTGACCACTCTAGAAACTATCCAAAGTGTTTCCCCAGGACCTTGAATACAAGAAGTGATCTAAAATCCACTTCCAAAAACAAAAACAAAAAAAGTAAAACCATTAAGTCCTAAAGTCTACAGTCTGATATCTTCAAAACTCAGTACCTCATGTCAAAACAATCTAGACAAATGGATGAATAGTTAAACATGGGTTTCTCTGACTGCTTCTCCTGAATACAACTGATTTAAAATGGTTCTTGGAATTGACACACTAGTCATCCCAATATGGTGAAATTATATGTAAAGGTCAAGATGTGAAGTTTTTATTGGCTCAGACTCTGGACAGAGATCCGTTAATGTCTGATATTGGCTGACAGACAGCTACGGCCTGCCAAGGTTCACCTTACCTCCACACCAAGGACATGGAGCAGAAGAATTGTGATACTTAATGCTGGCAGCTGTGATTGTCTTCATCTATATTCAAAAGTACATAGAGAGATGCTGTATAATCTTGAGTGTAACATTCAAGTACGTCACAATCCATCCATATGCATGAATATGTATGTTGTTCGTATTTACCTGCAGCCTCATCAGCAGAATGAATGAGGTTTATCATCACAGAGTTGAACCCAGTTTACAGAACATTAATCTACAAATGCTTCACCTCTCCTGTTAGCCACATCCACAAAGACCAGTTCCAACCCAAATATTTCCCCTTAGAAATCAAAGTGATAGTGTTTCTGTTTCTCATCAGTGCTGCTGAAGAGAAATAAATAACCTGTTTGGAATATGGGTACGAAGCATGAAATTAATGACTGCACAAATGATCCATGTGAACACAAGGTTCTTCACTTCAAGCTTATGTCAACAGAATCTAAAATAGTGTTTACCAAAAAAAAAAAGTCAGCAGTGATAGAGTCCTTCTGGAACTGGTAAAACTACAAATGAAATGTTTATTAGTACAGCAGTTCTTAAAAGGAAAACTTTGGAGGTTTTTTTTTTTATTGTGGCTGAATTTTTGTAAAGCTGGAGAAATGTGCCTTTAATAACTCTGCTTTTACCTCATTCAATTCCATATGTGCAGATTTATTTAAACCCTTTTGTAACATGGTCAGTGTTGTGTTGCTTCATGAAATAAAAGAGCATGTGATGCACCGAAGTCCTCAGAGTGTTTCTGCTCTACTGTTTTCTGTCGACAGTTGACTGCCCATCATTCAACCCTCATGACTTTTTTTCCCAATCTGATGCTTTTAGGTAAAAAGATTCTTTTGTGAAGACACAAAGGCTAAGGAGTGTGTCCCATAAAGAGAGCAGAAGGACGTGATAAAGCCCTCAGATAGAGACACAATGCATTCTTCCCTCCAGATGGTGCAAACATTAAACCTCCTTCCTTTTGGAGTGACTTTGTCTTTGTTTGGTAACCAGGAGATTAAGGCTCCCTCAAAACAAACTGGAATTGGAATTCTTGATATTTTCTCATTTTATTCCAAAAATTGACTTTTAACCAGTCTTTTTTATTGCATGGACGTGTTCAGCATCTAGAGGGGAGCTTTATCTCGCATCCATACAGCTCATCTTTTCCCCTCATGACGCCCTAAAGCAGGATTTCATCAGGGTGGTGTTTAGGCTCATTTCCGCAGCACTTCTCTCTCTTGGTGGCAACAGATTTCAAGAGTGTCAAATATTGTGTCAGGACCCGTAGCATCTCTCCATAGTTGACATTCTTGTCCTAATCAGAGGTTAAACAAATTACTGGAGTCTGCAAACTGCTGCATGTCCTTCAGCGCCTACACTGACCCGACACCCTCCCAGGAATGTGGCCAGAGCGTCTGCAGCTACACAGTGTGAAGAGCTGGCAAACACCTCCGATGATCCAAACCTTTCTCCTTTGTCGGTGTGAGGAAGTTCCCAGAAGCACTTCTGAAGTGTCGTCTCCTGTGGAAATTCTGGATCTGTTCTAAATTGGCCATCTCCATGGATATGGACACATTTCTGTCTACACAAAGTGTGTATTCAGTTCATACAGGTGTTTCTTTTTAACTGCTCATCAGCAAGATGCAGCATTTTCATCACACATCCATGTGAACATCACTGCTGTGTCAACTAGTTTTAAAAGATGTAGTGACTGCTACTTTGTAAAATATAACTGAACAATGAGGTCATAACCTTCATTTAAACAATCAGTTGGTCAAATCAGCCCACTGTAATCATTGCTGGCTGACTTTTTCCTTTAATAACAGCAGGATATTTGTTTCTGTTGAAAACACAGTCGTTGGGCCACGCTTCACTCAGTATGCTTGATAACCAGTAAGAGACTGGTGTGTCTTTCAGTCAGCCGGCTTTGATTATGGGAACTTTTGTTGTCTTGTTTTATTTTATTTCAACAATGCTGTGCTGGTTGTTGAAAGAAAATGATAGTTGGAATGAGTTGATGCATTTCAAGTGTTTCAATTGGTATTTAATAAAACTTTGGGACATAATAAAAACCTCTAACTGCATTATTAAGGACAAAGTTCACCAAGAGATTGCGTTGTGGACTTACAATCATTACTTCTAGATAAATGTTTCTGTTTAAATGGTGAGAAAAAGGTGCGCCGAAACTATTTCTTTTAGAAAGAAATAAAATAAATAAAACTGTCTTCACCCTGTGCACCTACTTGTGTTTTTATTTCTAATGTACAACTTGTTTAATATTTGGCTTACTCTCACTTTTTGATGGGTTTGATGAGTTATTCTGAGTGAGCTCAGTGTGGGAGTGAAGATGAGCACAAAATAGAAGATTAGAATAACCTGGAACTGTACACCAAGCATACAAGCATTTTAAAAATGACTGTTTCTACTACACAACTCAAACAAAATCATCAATCTGAACCAGCTAACCTTTCCACCAGTTTATAAACGTTAATTTGAATTTCTTAAACTCAGGGCTGTCTGAAAAAAAGATACTGAACATACAAAGAACTGTTAGTAAAGATCTAATGCTGGTTGCAGGATAACTCCTGGAATTCCTTTGACTTCATGAGGTCACATGACATGACCTCTGCTGGGTCAGGGTCTACACGCGGCCCTTTGTGTGCACATCCAGTCAGTCAGTTGTGCTGCCAATGACTGTGATGGTTGCTCCACTTCGTGTTGCTGTGTAGGCACCAGTGTGAGTGTGAGTTCATGTTTTCACTGACCAGGAACAAAAACAACCACATTGTCCACATTATTGTTGATGAGCTTCTGCAGCTCAGAATTTTTGCAAACAAAAGAAAAAAAAAGATGAAACTTTGCGGCTCTAAAGCAATACGTCTTCTCTGTGATTATGTTTCTGAGGAGATCTGGGATTGTGTCATGTTCCCCATGAAGAGAAAATCCTGCCGTAAAGAAAAATAAACAGTCTAATAAGAATGCAGAGGTGAGGGAGTCCCTCATCTAAAAAAAGTTGAAAAGGATCCTAATATGATTGATGTTCTGTGGGAGTTGAGAGGACACTTGGCGTATACGCGGGGTGTGAAGCAGAGAAGGTCTGCAGGTCCTGGCAGGAGCTGCTCGGCCTGACCGTGACAGGAAGCCTCCTAGGTGGGATGAAAGAGCTTAACTGTAAATTTCAGAGTTCTTTCTGGTGTTTAGATCCACAAAGCAGACTTTTAATTATGTTAAGATGTCCTGGAACGTTTACAGATCGTGAAATTAAGGGCGATTTTATGTGTTTATGGATGACATGTTGGAATTGGAAGAATAATTGTAGGCTAGTTCTCTTCTGTTGTGCTTTGGAAAGTTGATTTAACAAGCGTGTGGACGATCGCGGCTCCAGAGGTGATGGCGGTCAGAGGTAATGAAGTAGAACTGCTGATGGACACAAGCGGCGCCAAAACCAACATGTTCTTACAGCATCTCATGGTAACAAAGCTCAGGACAAATACCCCGTACACTCTACTCACACTTTCACCATTAAAGGCTCATTTTCCTCTGGAAGATCCTCCCTGTGCTTGACTCCCACTTCCTGGTTTGGTTGTAGCACAATTGGAGACGGGAATACTGAAGCAGACTACTGGAAACGTATTTGTACCAGAGGATTTGTCTTCACGTCCTTGGATGGAATTTAAGAAAATTGTATTAAATCAAAGAAAATCCCCTCAGATTTGACAATAAAGTTTGAGCCTGTCCAACACTATAACTGAACTGACATTTCATTTCACTCCGCTCTGATTTTACTGCCTGGATCCCAAATGTTCCTGGGTTTAGTCCTCTTCCAGGTCTTGTTTCTACAATGACAGCCTTTATAAAACAGGCCAGTTTAACCAGTGGAATTTCAAAAATGAACGGCAGTCAGCTCAGATGTTTCTTCCTCCTGCACGCCGTGACAAAAAGCTACCTCGTAAATCCAGATCAGAGAGTTGGGGTCCCCGAGCTTCTGATGTCTTCTGGCTGTCACTCTGTCCGTCCCTCTGCTGGACACTGCTCTGCTACAGTCAGTCTGTCTCCAGTACTCAAGGACAAGTTGGACATCCACATTAACATGCAGGCTTTTCAGAAAAAAGGATAAGTGGACCACACGGTGGTGCGCTCTTTGGTGCTGGAGCAGATTTGTGCTACTGTCAGTGTTTCAGAGCAGGAACCATCTACTGGTGTTACTGGTGTTACTGGTGTTAGTGGTGCTAGTGGTGATCACTTTGGAGTGGACACGATTCATGCTGCAAATCACAGTAAATATTATGAAGATCTGTTGGAACACACCAGCAGAGGGACTGAAGGAGTCCCAGAGGCAGAAGAACAGGCCGTGAGCAGCGGGTCTACGGGGTCAACCAGGAACAGGTTCATGGCTCTGAGATGGTCACGGCCCAGCGGGACACAGCTGGCTGCCAGTCACAGCTCTGGGAGAGACACTGAGCAGATCCCCGTATAGCACCAGTACCCAGACTCTACCTGGTCTGCCTCTTCCAGACCACCCACACTTTAGAGTTTACTCATACAGAATTTATACATTACTTCTGTATTGGACACCCATGTTCATTTAGACAGGATGAAAACAGGATATCTAGAATCTGATATGCAGACAATGATGATATCTGTCCCTCGGACGGCTTCTTTAATCCTGATATACAGGAGAGGCATATGGACTTCTGTACGGGCTCTTACATCTGTTTTATAGTTATTGTAACAGGTCCTGCAAATAAACTCTGAGCTTAAATTGCAATCAAGATAATAGCTGAGAACATCTCATTTTCTCTGGGATGTTGATCTGATTGCTGCAACAACAGGAATTTAATTATGCGTTGGATCACCCCGGGCTTACTGTAACACAAACCAGCATACACAGGTCAGAGCAGCCCTGCGACACATCCAAGCACAAACACACGCGCACACACACGCACGCTCGCACACACAAAAATGCACACACACAAACACATGCACACACACGCACACACACACACACACACACAAACACGCACACACACACACATTCCTGCACAACAACAGCACGGCCAAACTCAACAGTGTCGCACACGCGCTCGAGTCAAACTGAAGAGCAGCAGATGTGGATGCGCAGCAGACGCAGGTGTTTTCTCTCCACACTTGGATGGTCTCCACTCGTGGTGCCTTCGGCCGCCCGGCCCAGTCGGCCCAGATCACCAGATGGTTGAAGGATCACAATCTAGCTTTAAAACTTTGATGTTTGCTCATCTGTTGTTTCCTTTTTATTATGTGTGAAACAATTGTATTTCAACATTTCATAATCACTCATTTATTTCACCTTACATAAGACATGCTTTTAATTAGATATTTATTAAGCAGGATAGACCAAGAAGAAGATGAAGATGCTTTATTTGTCGTAATCCACTTGGAGGGTCAGTCCTGTTGAAAACCTCTCCTGTATGCTGTTGATGAGGGGAACCAGAGCATCCAGACGAAGCCCACTAGGACACAGAAAGAGCATGCTAACTACCACAGAAGGCCTTTAGGAACTGTGGAAAATAACCTCCTGACTGCCACTGATTACCCCTTAATCCAGGGGGGACACAAACACAGTATCCCTCAGCAAACATCCAGTCACTGTCAGCCTCTTCTGAGTCACAAGCACACAGAGAGGATTGTCCAGGTCCACTGCATGTGCGCTGAAGACAAATGACCAGACCCCTAGTATTTATTTTTAGTGTTTAAAACGAAATATTTTGATTCCTATTTATTGTTCAGTGCTGCGTGGAGCCTGGAGCCTGATGTGTACACATGACACCCCCTTCACACTTCTGACTGCCTCCTCATGTGTGCTCCAGGACCGGCCCCGGCTCCCCACTGAGGGAATCGATGGAGCTCTCCATCTTTTAAAGCTCCACAGCAGAGAACTGGTAGCACATCAACTGTGAGGCTGTAGCGCCCCCTGCCGGTGAACGGACTCAAACACTCCTCTGAACTTCCACTGCATGAAGGGTGAGAAACGTGAGCAGGTGTGATGAGCAGCAGCTCCTCAGAGTCTCTAAGGACCAACGTCCATGTCCAGCTCTGCGGACAATCTCTACATCGTAGGAAAGTCTCCGGACAGACAATGAGACAAGTTTGATCATTACGAGGTCAAACCTACAAGGTCTACAACATGACTCTTCCCAAAACGTGATTTGGAAAAGAAGGCACACAAAACAACCCAGCAGCATGCAGAAAGGTGTGTTTATTGGGTTTTATTGTCAAATAGTTTTAGTTGGACTGAGAATTTTAATGGCCTTTTGTCCTCTTGGTGGCGCCTCTTCACTGCCGTCACCTTCCACATCCTGACAGACTGCAAACAGCTGCAACCTGGATCTCTTTTCCCCGCGTGTGTGTGTGCGTGTGTGTGCGTGTGTGCGTGTGTGTGCGTGCGTGTGTGAGTGTGTGTGTGTGTGCGTGATCGTTGCAGATTCGTACTCACATTTCTGCTGAATTTAATCTCACATATTTGCTGATTTACGTTTTTATTCTAATTGTTAAATTAGAATGTTAATGTTTTATTGTTTCATTCGCTCCAAACACAAAGAGGCTTGAAGCAACGGATGATGGGTCGCTCCTCAAAAATAGTTTTATTATTTGCTTCACATACATAAGTAAATGAAACTGCTTAATAGTATTTTTAATTTAAGAAAATATAACTTTAATTATTGATAACGGTGAATATTTTGGCTCAGGATAAAACAGGAGAACTTCAGGTCTCTTCAGACTGACTGATTGACTTTTACATTTGTGACAAACTGTTCCCAAATGTTTGAGCAACGATTAAATAAATGCATTGTTTTGTGTTTTTATTTTCTTTTTGCACAGATATTTGATATCAGTTTGGTCAACTGAATTAAGAGGCGCAGGTCTCTTCTGCCCGTGCTAATCTGTGGTAGAAGCTCCATAAGCTGTGATGAAACACGAGTCCACTGGGATAACTGGTGTCAGAGAAAGACGAGCAGGCTGGTAGCCTGGGATGACTCGCATACTTTCCACCAACACGGTGTGGTTCGCTCAGCCCTTTTAAAAGCTGCAGCCACAAGCGTGAGGATATGAAGCAACAGAGGAAGGAAAGGTTCCTGGGGACAAGAATCAAATAAAGACGAGAGGAAATGTCCAGGATCGGCTCTTCTGACGACTGCTGAAGGGGATTAGCTAAAGGTAGATTATACTCCAACGGCTGCAATCATGACTGACAGACAGGCTGCTCTGACCCAACAGCGCAAATCCTCCACAAACAAGAACATTAAGAAGCTGCGTACCATCAGCATGGTGTGCAGCCTGACGAGCAGCTGGCAGCAGTGGGCAGCAGACAATGAGAAGAAGCAGACCAGTGAACCCAGTGGTTGGACACCAGCGTCCCTGGAAGGTCCAACAGAAGGACTCATGAAGAAGTGGTCCCTAAAGAAGAATCCCCCAACTCAGTCCCATCCAGCAGATGGCTCCAGAACTCACATCGGTTCTGGAGATGCTCAGTCGTCATCAGCTCCTCAGAGGGAGAGCCCAGAAGAAGTCAGGACTGGAGCTCACGACACGGCCCAACCGTCGACTGGGGCAGCCATCAAAGTGAAGCATGTGGAGAAGATGGTGACCGGAGGGGTCCAGGAGAAAGGTGGTGTCATCAGCTTCTTGACTGAGAAGATCAAGAGGGATAGTCGGCCTTCAGAAGACAAGATTGACCAGATTCTGAAGAAGAAAAGCTCGCCTACGCGTCGTAGAAAATGCTCCAATATGGTGTCATCTCTGACCAAGAGCTGGAAGCAGGTGGAGAACCAGCCTGGTGGGAAAGGTGGAGGAGAACCAGGAGAGAGGACGTCACAGGAAGGTGACAGTGGAGACAACAGTGGAGAGCGTAGCGTGGTGGATGCAGAGGAGACAGGAGGAGAAGAGGAGGCTTCTGAAGACCACGCAGAGAAAGTGAAGATCAAAAGACCATCAGTGTCCATGTGAGAATGACCACTTTGTATCTGGATGAGTTCAATGCTCCTTCATTTGAACCATAACCAATAACGACTGACCATGACTCACACAGCATCAATGATTCAGCACCCATAACCAGCATGTGTGTGTTTCCATATATGTGTATCTGCTGCAGGTACAAGAAGGAAGCAGAGGACGCCGACAAGATGAATGTGCTCTCAAAGAAGTACAGCGCTGTTGGGAGCCTGAAGAGCCGCTGGCAGGACTGGGCCTCGGAGCACAGCCAGAACCAGAAGCTCAACCCCTTCAGCGAGTACTTCGACCACGACTACTCCATGTCGCTGCGCCTGCAGAAGGGCCAGGACGGCTATGGGCGGCCCAAGGAAGGAACCAAGACGGCGGAGCGGGCCAAGCGCGCCGAGCGGCACATCCACCGAGAGATCGACGACATGTGCTACGTGATCAGGACCATGGCCGACCCCGACCCCGACGGCAGGACCCGCGTCTCCTTCGGCCAGCTGTTCGACAGATACGTCAGGATCTCTGACAAAGTGGTGGGAATTCTGATGAGAGCACGCAAGCACGGGAAGGTGGCGTTTGAGGGGGAGATGCTGTGGCAGGGCCAGGACGACGGCGTGACCATCACTCTGCTGGTGTGACCTTCAGGGACTGGAGGTGACCATCACTCTGCTGGTGTGACCTTCAGGGACTGGAGGTGACCATCACTCTGCTGGTGTGACCTTCAGGGACTGGAGGTGACCATCACTCTGCTGGTGTGACCTTCAGGGACTGGAGGTGACCATCACTCTGCTGGTGTGACCTTCAGGGACTGGAGGTGACCATCACTCTGCTGGTGTGACCTTCAAGGACTGGAGGGGACCATCACTCTGCTGGTGTGACCTTCAGGGACTGGAGGACAACGTCTCCATCACAGCACACGCTCATGAGCGGGAATAGGAGTGATTCAGGTAATCAATGGCTGCTATTCATGTAGACACTTGAAGACACTTTCCATGTTGTCATCCATCTATCCATCCATCTGTCTATCCATCCATCCATCCATATATCTGTCCATCCATCTGCCCATTTGCCCATCCATCCATCCATCTGTACATCCATCCATCCATCTTTACATCCATCTGTCTATCCATCCATTTGTCCATCCACCCATTCATCCATCCATGCATCCTATCTGTCCGTTCATCCATCCATCTGTCCATCCATCTGTCCATCCACCCATCCATCTGTCCATTTGCCCATCCATCCATATGTCCATCCAACTGTCCATTTGCCCATCCATCCATCCATATGTCCATCCAACTGTCCATTTGCCCATCCATCCATCCATCCATCTGTCCATTTGCCCATCCATCCATCCAACAATCCACCCAATCATGAAAAGTCACACTTTTTAATGATGATATGGTAGAATGTCAAAGGTTTTTGGTAGATCTTTGTGTGAAGACCTGATCAGAAAAAGGAATCCAAAGCAGGTTTGTGTAGGAAGTGTTGTTCTGCTGCTCAGAAGCTGAAGGTGCAGCTCCTGGTGGATCTTCTTATCCGGTCTGGACTGAGCTAGAATGTCAGCTAATCTAATGAGCTCATCCATCAGTGCTTCACATGCACGATCTCACTCCCTCTCTCTGGCGATAAAGTCAGCACGCAGTTCCCTTCCACTTAAACTGCCTCCAACAAATGTTGAGGAGAGATTATAAGCACTGAACACCATTATTTCTACCAACATGTATCACTGTCCATTCTCTCCTTTTTCTTGTTTTGTAATGAGAGCTAACCATTCTGTCTAGTACAAACAAACAATGTATTAATGTATAAACTCTTTTGCTGGATGTGTTTTTGTCTAAATGTGTTTTAACTTCAAATAAAATACAACGATGATGTGTTAAAGTTCAGCTGCAGTCATGCAGCACATCAGATTGAGTTTCAGTGTCAGAAGAAATGCACCTCAGCTTTATTTATATTGGTGCAGGCGCAGTTCAGAGAAATGCAGCACTTTTTAAATCTTATGAAACTGATCCTATTATGATAAAGACCCTCTGAGGGTCAAGCAAAACTTTCCAAAAGTTATGATTAAAATTTATTGTATTTATAGATTCATAACAGAATATTAGCTGCTTCTCTTTGTGTTAGTTCAGCAGAAAATATGCACACTGTAGCATTGTTATCTAACAATATTCCATAAGCAGTACAAATGACAACGTGCTGTATAATAAACCCTAGATATATGAAGCAAAGTATTTATGCATTAATAACAAACAAAAGTTGAAGAAATAAGCATGCACTAAGCATCCACTCTTCAGTGTACACATATGACACAGTGAACACACACTACAGAAGAGAAAGAACCTTGTTGTCGTCTTCTTGCTTTGTTGTTACGTATTGTATTTTATAAATTATTAGTAATGTTGCTTCACAAGTGAATTTCAGGGGTCCCTCTTCCATCTCCTGGTTTTTCCCTGGATGTTGCAAAGACACACACTGGGCTGTGTGACAGGATGAGTGTGTGTGTGTGTGTGTGTGTGTGTGTGTGTGTGTGTGTGTGTGTCCTGTGATGGACTGTGAGTGGTCCAGGACGTGACCTTGCCTCTTGCCTGCTGGCCACTGGGATGTGATCCAGAGCCCCTGTCACCCTGATTAGTGCTGTAGCAGTTATCAGATGGATAAGCGGTGTCCTGACTTGTCTCAGGTGTCCTCCCGCCTCCCATCAACATGCTGGGATGATCGCTGTCACCAGCAGAGGGACCATGATGGCCGCGATGCAGAAGCCAACAGGCTAACCCTGGATTTCTCATGAACATACTTCCTCAGCTGTGAACAGTCCAGACACAGAAGTTGGTTCCAAATGGTGTCCAGCCTCAGTTTGACCCACACAAAGAATCAAGTAAAACACAGCAATTGTCCATGAAGTCAAGGACACTTAGGGGTCACGTAGGGGTCACTTAGGGGTCACGTAGGGGTCACTTAGGGGTCACTATCATCACACAGTTCTTCTCTGACTACTTCTGGGAGGTTTCCAGGACACTGAGGTCTTTCCCTCTGAGGTAGGTTGTGGAGGAAGCAACGTCAGTGAAAAACTCCTCAGACAGGCTCGACCAACCAGGTAACAAAGAGGCCATGGCCACACCCGTGAGCCGGCGCTCGCCCCACGGCCAGAAACACGCGGACAAATATGCAGACCAACTTCCTCGTGCTGCTGCTGAACCGTCCTGCAAATCAACCATAAAACGAGGACCTGTCAACACACAAACAGGGAGCTGCAGAGGTCCTGTGCTGCCCTTTGGGGACATTTTTGTGCCTTTCTGTGGCTCTTGATTTAATTGTACTCAACAGCACCTTCACAACCACAAACTGGTTGATTTCTCTGGTCTTCTGGGCAGGAGTGTCTTCTGCTGCTTAATTAGCGCTCCACAGAAACTCTTTCCTGTTGCTGTCAGTTTGACTGCCCTGTAATTGCACTATTTAGACTATGTTGTTCTAAAATTGGTTTGAGTGCATGTTCCGGTAACAAAAGCATGACGCACACAAAGACAGGCTTTACTTTCTGCCCTGCAGACACAAGCAGCGTCTACTTCAAAGTTCACCTGTGCAACGATCAGGCTGCCCATTCAGCTCAGCCTGCTTTATTTATTTAAAGCCTTAAGCTCAAGACACAATCGCACCTTTTATATGTCATTTGTGGCCTCCAAAATCTCGTTATCATGGCCAGCAGGTCACTAGTCCTGGGACACTGGTGCTGCTGAGTTTAACTGGTGAAGTCTTTGGGAGCCAGAGTCTGCTCCGTTTGGATGTTGAGTCTCTATGTTGAAAGACAGATAAAGAAAAAGGTCGATAACCTTGAGATAATTGTATCACGAAAGAAAAAGAGTCGGTAGAGCGTGCTGCCTTTCGGTGGAAAACAATTGAGAAGTGCCATGGCTGATGTTCCAGGAGACGCCGGGACTACACTTCCCAGGATGCCTCTCGGCGGAGCAGCAACAGCAGCAGCAGCTGTGCGCTCCGGCTCGTCCGCAGCAAAGTGATGAGGAGGCGCCCAGAGGGGCTGGAGAGACGCGGCTGCCTGCTCGCTTCCCTCCCCGCTGATGTCTGCGCACTGAGGCTCGATGGCTGTGGAAGGTGAGCCCCCCCCTCGCCGCGCCGCTTCTGTGCTGCACACACACACACACACACACACACACACGCACACGCACACACACTCATTTCCGGATTTGGGTGCGTTTGATTCCCAGTGTCACAGTTGTAGTTGATGACAGGAGCTGTTGGAGTCCGTCTCACCCCGGGTCAGCTGTGACAGCCCGTGATTGGCTGGTTGGAGCCGTTCCCCACCGTCCCGCTCGTCTCCTCTCCTGATTCCAAACGCGCGGCTTCTTTCGCGTCGGTTAACAGGTCTGCGACTCAGACGCGTCGTCAGGTGGTTTCAGGCGGCTCGGGCTCTCAGCTCAGGCTTCCCGTGCTCTTCCCGAGAGCCGCGCTGGTGTGTCTCTCGCCTCCACCCGTGGCGCACCAGCCCGTGCGCGCCCCGCCGGTGCCGCCGCGCCCGGGCGCACCTGGTGCGGCATGTGCACCCGGTGAAGTCCGCCTGCCCTCCCGCGTCCGTGCGTGAACGACAGCCCCGGGGGTGTGAGGAAAGTGACGGAGGAAAGTGGCCCCGGGATGCTCGGCCAGTCTCCTCACCTGATCGGCGGCATCTTGTGGATCCAGAACCCGATGAGAGGTAGGTGGGGGCGGGCTGGTGCCGCGGCTCTGCCTGCTTGACCTTTACCCGCCTCTCCCGCTCGCACATTTTGCCCCCTATTGTGCTGTCACGACACGAAAACGTCTCGTTTTGATTGGAATACTTCAAAACCTCAGTTTGTCAGTCCACCCCTGACTGGTCACGGCTGGTGGGCCGTGATCGTGAGCTCTGTGGAGGGTTCGCAGGGGCTTGGACCAGAACCAAGCAATGCTGTGATAGATGATCCTGAAAGGCACCGGCTACCCTGTGAGCTCTCGGGGACACCAGGGTCTGTTGGATTCAGCCGAGCTGTTGTGGGTCCTCAGCTGGCAGCAGTTCTCTGTGTGAGTCTGGTCTGCTGCGGCGACCACTCCACTGCACGGAGGTTCTGGGGTCAAATCCCAGTTTGGGGGATATGGAGTTCCTCTGTATGCTCCAGTTTATGTAAGCTGTCTCGATTACAGACGCTGAACTGTCTGTAACTGAACTGTGTGTGTGTGTGTGTGTGTGTGTGTGTGTGTGTGTGTGTGTGTGATGGACTGTGACCGGTCCAGAATGTGACCTTGCCTCTTGCCAAGTGACCACTGGGATGTGATCCAGCACCCTTGTCACCCTGATTAGCGCTCTAGCAGTTATCAGAGGGTGCATAAGTGTGTAGCGCTGCTGTGCTGTTGTGTGATTGTTGAAAGCTCACAACAGCAGAGCCCCCCCCCCATTGTATGGAGTAGTTATGAGCTGCTGCCTATGGAGGTATTTACCTGTTCAGTGTGTGACGGTGGAATATATCCATATCTGTGTCATTGTTCAGTCTGAGGTTAATGTTTCATCCTTCTTTATTTGTACCTATTTACTCTTTTCTTAAAAATAATAAATAATGTATTGTTATAAAACCATTGCTTTCATTTTAACTATCACTTTAGTTTATGTAACATGCACAGTAGGTCGTACTGTATTCTTGCTTTATGCATATTATTACTGTATTCTGCTGCTAAATAAAGGAACAAAGCATTCTGGCTGAATTTAGACGAGTAATTCAGTCAGGATTTATTCTGTTTGTCTCCGTTTACATCAGATATGGTTTTAGAACACACATGTATATTGACCTTAGTTTGAGTATGAAATATGCTTTATATAGTCTTCATTTACAGTGGAGGTGACAGCCGCCCTGATTTGTTTGTGGGTGTTTCTTTATCCGTTTTGTCTTCTGCCACAGAAAATAAAAACGGTTGTGTTGAGGGGGAGGTCAGGTCAGATGTGTTCCTCAGCTTAAGGACCCAGAGGAGCGTCCAGCTGCTGTGAAGCCCTGTCACTTCTCTGAGCAGCCAGCTCACATGTCGGCCTGCTCCGTCTGTCTGCGGTCACATGACCCAGAACCACCAGAGAATCTCCATGAGCAGCATGTTCATGTCAGGACGGGGTCTCCACCCTGTTTGACACGTTTCCGTCTGTAGTGATTCTGAACGCCGTCCATGTGCTTCTATCCTCCAGAGCTCTGAGTCCAGAGCGCTTCAGTCTGTCAGCATGATCAGACAGACGTGAAGTCCTCTTCAGGAACCTCACTGCCTCTTCCTTGTTGGAGTCTCTTCCTTGTAGTCTTTGATGCAGACACTTCCTCCTCCAGAGTCTTCTTCACTCGTCCATAACTGTAATCATATTCTCTACCATCGTTCTTTCTGATTGCTGGTTTTCTGTTTTAACCCAACGCTGACCTCGTTCACTCGTATCGCTGCAGGACAGCGTCGCCCCAGCTGGACCTTTAACCCTTGACCTTTTGATTGTTTGTGTTGAGGAATCACAGGATGCCGATGAGGAAAAATACAGAGGCTGAACCGTCCAAAGACTTTTTAACCTTGGAGACACTGGACATGAAATATCTGTAAATCTGAAATG
This sequence comes from Lagocephalus sceleratus, assembly GCA_911728415.1. Lineage (NCBI taxonomy): Eukaryota > Metazoa > Chordata > Actinopteri > Tetraodontiformes > Tetraodontidae > Lagocephalus > Lagocephalus sceleratus. Next base: position 3,401,231 of record CAJVRN010000219.1, on the reverse strand, counting down.
GATTGAATGAATGAAAACATTTAAATGAAGACTTTGTTCACGTCTGTTACATCTGTTTCATGTAAGAATTCTGCTTTTATTGAGACAAAAATACAAAAGTCATCAGGTACTTGAGTACTTTTACTTTAAGTATTGTTAAGGGTTATTAGTTTGTCATCGTATCATCTTGTTTTTTGTGCGTTTCCACCATTCCTTCATCCGTGTTGTTGACAGATAGATGGCAGGAAATGCGCCATGGATCTTGTGTGTGGCAGCAGGAGCAGGATGTTTGGCCGTGATTCACTCAGATGTGTCACTGAGGGAGCTGAAGGATGAGTCTCCTCCTGCCATAACGTGTGTGGCCCACCGCCCACCTTTAGAGAGCAGGTCAGAGCCAGGTGTAGTCAGAGCTGACAGAAGAACGCCGTCCTCCCCTCAGAGGACGCTGATATAACCGTCAGCCTGAGTGAAACGGACGCAGCACTTTAGCTGTACTTCAGGTCTCTCATGCATGTTCCCATTATTGTTTTCCTCTGCACTTTTGTGACTTTTGGGTTGTTTGAGCCGTCTGGGTCAGAATGTTCCGGCTGCCTTTGGACACTGACGGTTAATAATGCTGCTGTTTCCTCTCACATATTTAACCTTTATCAAATAACTGCAGCCTCCTCATTTGCACCTCATATCTTTTTGCGCTCATCAATAACCGAAGTGTTTGCAGGCATCCAATTATGTCTACATTTGAAGGAAATGAAAATGGACCTTATTAAACCTGCTTTGATTAATTTCTGTGGTACAGATGAGGTCATCGTTGTGGACTCGGCAGCAAGATCGCTTTGAATTTCCCATCTGAGGACTCTGGAGCGTCACCATTTTCTGTTCCACTGCTCCCACTCGTCTAAAGGGACCAGTACAGGTCACATATTTAGTCGTTTATAATGACAAATCCACTCTTTCTTTGTGTGTTTTTGGAAGGTCAAAGGAACTAGACATTACTGCAGAATCCTTCTTCAGTTTATGTGTCGAAGAATGCTCAGTTGGCTTCTGAAATCCAATAATTGATTGTGTGAAATGTCCTGTTATAATAGTCTCAAAAGTAAATATGCTATTAGCATCTGATTCTCATCAGGCTTCAGTTTCAGAACGTCATTCCTGACCGTTGTGGTTCTTTCAGGACCGACAGGCAGGTTCCCACAGAAACATTAGGCCTCTTTTACTGTATTTCCTTCAGATATTTGATGCAAAACTTTCACTATTCCACATTAAACATTTCATTTAATTAGGATTTTGAAAACATTATATGATTATAACAATTGCTAACATCTGAAGGGGGAGGCCACCGGATCAGAGGGACTCTGGTTTCTCGGTGCGGTAGCTGTTCTTCTGCGGGTCACATAGTGCAGTGCCATCTTTTTAGGATTCCATGTGACTCTTTCTGATACGTCATGTGACTAGATTTAAAGAATGCTGCTCACGTTGCTGTTTTGCAAGCTTATCAGTTTCCGTTGAAGCAGTCTCACTGGAAACACACACGTTGATGTGTATGCACTCAGAACAACAAGAGCGTTCACGACAGCGCTGTGAGGTGAAGGACATGCACACACACATGGAAAGGGAGCTGTTATTTTGGAAGAAATAGGGTTAGGTTTAGGAAATATCCAATTCCAGCAGCCATAAATGGGAGTGTCTCTGCATCTGGGCCTGGACGGCTTTTCATCACCACTGGTGGAACATTGAATTCATTCATACCTTCCAGACGATTCTACAGGAAAATGTTCGGAGCCGGGGTGAAGTGAGAAGGAGAATGTGAGTTATGCAGCCAGTCAAGAACCCAAAGAATGGTGCGACCAAACAATACACCTGGGAAAAATCCCTTTTCACCAGCAGAGTATTCAAGATACTAAATGAGGTGGTCAAATGCACAAGAGTGAAAGAATAGTGTGATTACCAGAATCATCTTCCTGGCATGGCTCTCATGCACGTATGTGTCATGCATGTATACATGCATACACGTACGAATACACACACACACACATATATATACACACAAACAACATCTATAAAAACAAGGCGGTGGTTAGTGTGGATGTGAGCAGCAGTGGTAAAGCGCCTTCAGGATGGAGCCACAGCACTGTTTACCCCCGTGGCTGAGCGTGTTCATCTCTGTGCATCAGACCTTCTTGATGCGTGCGCCCTGTTCCAGCAGCATGCAGACCCCCACCACCCCCAGTTCAAATCCCTCCTGACGATCTGGCCCAGGACCGCTGTTAGGAGAACAAACAGCCTCACTTTCCCCAGTAGAATGGGATTACGCACTTATGCTGGGTGAACATGGCTCTGGAGAACCTGCTCAACCTTACTCAGGAGGAAAATGAGATTAAGAGCTGAAGATGTAGGAAATGTCATCCAACAGCGGTGTTGCATCATCATCCCCAGGGTGGGGGGGACATCCATCTTTGATGCACACAAAGTGCTGCCGTGCACATTCTCTTATGAGATGCACCGAAAGGTAGAAATGTCAAAATTCACTCACTAACTTTAATCTTTAAGCGTGTCCCTGAAAGACTGTCTGGTAAAAGGGGTAATTTATTATTTCCATACATCTGGAGCCCTCGATTCGGCTGTGTGTCAGCTCAGAGGATGAGCAAAACAGCTCCAGCTTTCGTGTTTGGCATGAAAAAATTACAATTTTAAAAAGCTAGATTAAAAAGAGAACAGTGGCAACATTTAGAAAAATATGTTTAGATATCGGCCTCTGTGAGTCTCTTCGGTTTAGAGGAGAACACAGGAATGTGCAGGAAGACGTTCCAGAGGAGAGAGGAACGGCTTCTGCTCCATCCGTGTGACACCCGTGCTAGGACCTCTCTCACCGTTCTCAGGGTGTGAAGGTGTCACCCGTAGCCTCGGGATGATTTGTGTCCCAGCTCGGTCGGCCTGAATTACGAGAGACTCTGCAGGCTCAGAGCAATGAAAGAAGAAGAAGTTGTCACGTTTCCTCATTTAGCTCTGACAAATAAGCAAGTGAGCTCCAGCTAAATAGTGTCTTTAAATTAGAGTCATCTTTAATTTTATGTGTATCTGTAGCACCCCTGCCCTTTGAGACCCAGCGCGTCCTGGCTGATGGAGCGAGTCCTTGTCTGTCTCACAGAACAAGAGTAACCAGCAGCTTTACTGTCCTTCGTGAATCCTGAGCATCAGATTAGACTCAGGACAAAAGATAAAGAATGCGTCATCATCATCATCATCTATCGCTCTCGTCTCCATTCAGAGGATCTCTTCGGCCTTTTGTGTGTTTTGTTTTGTGGCCACAGCATTGTTGTATCATTGTGGTGCCGAGAAGTGGTGGCGTGTAGGCTCGCATCCCCGATGAACATCAAGATCTGTGAGGCTGAATGATGGAAGCTGAACCTCTCAGACGCTTCGAGTGTTGCTGCGCGCACACACACACACACACACACACACACACACACACACACACACACACACCGCTGCCGTTGGTTCAGTGTGGAACCCCTGATAATATTGTTAAACCTTTCTCAGATGTTGAGTGTGTTTCTGGAGACTTTGCAGCTAAATTTAACAATCAGAAAGATACTGCAAATTGTTCCCAGCATGCACTGTTCTCTGACTCCCACATGTGATCAGCTCATTGCTTATCAGAAAGCGTGGGTCGGGAACGTTCCCTCTCAGGATGGAGGCACTTTTCCCACCACTCTGTTTCTCTGGGATGTGCTTCAGGAGCTTCACACTGTAGCAGCAACACTCTCCATAAAAGTGTTGGTAAAATGGTGTGTGAGTGTCTTTGTTGTGACCATTAAACCCGTCTCAACCAGCCAGACCTGTACAGGTGGAATAAATACCTGAGGCTTGGATCAGTGCTCCACATTTGCGCTGACCCTGAACGCAGCAGATACTTCCTTAACGCGCACATCCTCATGCCTCACGTAAGACTATTTAAATGTAGCTTTTACACGAACATCATGTGTTTTGTTAGAAATCCTAAACTTCCCTCTTAACGTGCAATAACTGTTTTTGTCAGAGAGGCTCTTATCAAATATTTATAGATCTTACTCAGCTCTAAATTAAAGCGGTCTATTTTTGCCATCCTTTCTTTCCACCGGCAGCCTTTGAACGCAGCTTCATGCCTGAGATACACGTCGAGCCAAAGCGAACCGCGGTTATATTTAGCCTCTGTGTTTGAGCTGTAAAATGGGTCGTTTCACTCTTTTTCTCCCTGACTCATTTTGTCGCTCTTACTTCTTTCACTCTGTCTCTCTCACTTTGTTTTAGCTTTTCCCACCTCTCCTTAAGACCACATCTGCACATCTTCTTTTTGTTTTTTAAACACAAATCCAACCGGTCACAGCTGATCCAGCGGACCAGCCATGCTGGATTTAGAGCGTCTGGGATGGAGGGATGAGGGATTGATGATCAATGGATTGATGACTGATGGATGGACAGTGGGTGGATGGATGAGGGATGGAGGATGGATGGGTGGATGGATGAGGGATGGAGGATAGATGGTAGGATGGATGAGGGATGGAGGATGGATGGGTGGATGGATGAGGGATGGAGGATGGATGGATGGATGGAGGACAGTCAGTGATCTCCGTGTTCCATCACAACAACAAAAAAAGTTTTGAATTCTTAATTTGATTCAGGACTTATGAGAATGAGAGTGTGTGTGGTTTAGAGACGGGGATTGTTAGGGGCTGGGAACATATATAATATATTATGACTTCAAAGATGGACATACAAGGGTATGTGTGTGTGTGTGTGTGTGTGTGTGTGTGTGTGTGTGTGTGTGTGTGTGTGTGTGTGTGTGTGTGTGTGTGTGTGTGTGTGTGTGTGTGTGTGTGTGTGTGTGTGTAAGTTTTATACATTTCTACAATTAGGTATATGAACAACCATTCTGAGACTGGTAATAAATGTTATTTTATTTATTTTGTTGTATGTGAACAGAATCAATGTGTTATTTTTTATTTATTGCATTTTTGTGTGTTTTAATCATTTTGTAGAGATTTGTTTGCTGAAAATCTCTGTCAGATTATATAAAGTCATGCATGTTTCATGCATCTTCCTCCACCATGTCTAGTTAGTAATGTGTCATAACACAAAGACACACACACACACACTCAGATATAGATGATGCTGACATCAGTTGTCATATCATGACTATCATTCATACATGGATGTTATTTTTTTGTCCTTCCACCTTGGTTGAAGGAGAGAAATGCTCCCAGAGTTTGTGAATTATTCAGAGGGTCCTGAATTGTAGATTGACAGTATTGTAGTCGACAGCCGAGTGTGTGTCCTGCTGCCGCCCTGCTGACATATCCTCTCATTGGTGCTGCTGAAAGCCTAAAGAGGCTCTGAGACAGATGTGCTCCTCCAGACCTCCTCTCTGTGACGTCCTGAGGACAGCTGTGGCATTATGTTGACATGATGTCCAAACCTCCTTGGATCACCTTCTCTGGCCTGCAGACGTTTGTGTCCTCACTTGATCCTCATTAATGCGTCAATATGACATACGGGGCTGCTGTGGTCCGCTCTGAACGATCCTGAACGCTGTTTCTTTATAGTTTTGTTGATCATGTGGAACTGATGTTCACCACAATCACCATAATCGTCTGACTGGTGAGATTTGAGGGCTCTGTCCAGTGAATACTGCTCCAGTCTTGTAAAAGTCAGGTCATCCGGAGGCTTTTGACTCCTCCTGAAACATAAAACGATGTAAACCCTGAGAGACTAAACCAGCGGATTCACGTAATAGCTTTAGCTCCATAATCCTGCAGCAACACCCAGTCCTGACTGGCTCTCTGGCTCTGGGTGAACTGGGGATCGCTGCAACACGCTGTTAAAAGACACACTCTGTTTCTCTGTGAGGCAGGAAGTGCTTCAACATCTGACAGCGTTTCTCTGATGCTGCGTCTGCGGCTCTGCTCTGACATGACAACTTAAACAAGGGAGGAGCGCTCCGCTGCTGCGCCTGATGCTGCGCTTCACTGTCCTGTGTTTCTTATTTAAACATGAACTACTTCAGTACTTTAGCTTTCACCACAACCTTTTACCCTTCTGAATTCACCACACGGCAGAGTTTTACTGTTCTCTCTGATTGGTGCATCCTTATTGAACCCACACAGTAAAGTCCCCCTCATTCACCAGCAGATCTCAGCGCTAGGTCATTTGTCAGATCCCAAACTGGTGACTAAACCACGAAGGAGGAGTCTCACACCGTCAGAGTGGCTCTGCTGCTGATTCACCCCTGAGAGGATGTCAGCAAACCCAGGCAGTGTTTGTGCTGTCAGGTTGCTCTTCCCCGCACGTACGCATCAAAGATGTGCGCGTCGGCCTCGACACAGCCTGTCCCCACGCTGTTGGCGTCTCCGTCAAGAGCCGAACAAACTTGCTGGAGCGCTGACTTTTATTGCTACAGACGATCATCTTTAGACATGAGACCTGAGATTGATGAGGCTTAAAGAACTCATTTCCTGCGTCTCTCCGCTTTGAGCTCGCTGAGCAGAGCGCTCGTCCTCCAGGCTGCTCCAGAGAGCCGCAGCTTCTCCGTGCGTCTCTTTCTACCCTTCGTCCACATTCTAATGAGGACTCTGGTAACAGGCGCCCAGCTGTGCCTTCTACCCCCCACTGATGGGCAGCGCTCTCTGAAGGCTGCAGGCTCGCTCCCCTCACACACACTCAGGCCCGCTCCCCTCACACACACTCAGGCCCGCTCCCCTCACACACACTCAGGCCCGCTTCTAAAGCAGAGCACACAGGACGGATTTAATCAACACCCCACGTAGATGTGGCCCGGGCCTCTGTGTGTGTGTGTGTGTGTGTGTGTGTGTGTGTGTGTGTGTGTGTGTGTGTGTGTGTGTGTGTGTGTGAGAGAGAGTGTGTGTATGTGTGTGACATCTCCACATTACTTCCTGATCTGTGTAGTCACTTCATTTTAGTTCAGCTGAGCCCCGTCTCACATATTCACAGATCTGCAGCTGCACGGATGACTGGAACGTCACCGAGTCGCGATGCTGCCAGTTTTGGTGCCGACGCGCCTCCTCACACCCCCGGAGCGCTCCGTCAGCGCAGACGGGTCTCGAACGGAGGCGCCCACGTCCCTCCTGCGCCGGGCGCGTCCCCGTCAGGGCGCTGTCGCGGGCCTCACCTCGGCTGGCCTCCCGCCCCGGGCTGTGTTTGTGGGTCAGCCCCAGCACATTCCCTCGTGCTCCACTTTGAGAGTCAGTCAGAGAGAAAGAGCTCCCAGGCTGAGCGCCCACACACAACAACCTTCACTTCTCATTATGGACCCTCCGCCGGCTTCACTTTGAACCGGAGCGAGCGCTGCAGCTCAGACTCTGCACGGGAACACTTCAGCTTGTCCCACTGGAATGTGCGTTTCTCAGCTCTCGGGGCAGAGATGTCCGAACAAACGAGGCCTTATTAATACGTTTCCTCTCCTGCGTTGAGCCCGTTCTCCGTTAGAATGTCTGGCGCTACCAGCCGGGAGTGAGCGCCGAGCTCTAAAGCGGTAGCGCTGCAGGCAGAGTCTGGCCCCGTGGCGGCGGGCTCAGGAACCTCGTCTGAGGATTTGTGGTCGGATTTGGAAGATTGTGCGTCTGGGTCCCACCGAGGTGCGTTCCCGCCTCTGATGGCGTCACGACCTGCCCAGAGAGGGTGGGCGCGGCTGTTTGAGCGACGCCTTCGGCCCAGAGGTCAAAAGTTCACTTGCTCCAGCGTTCCTGATCTGCCTGAGTGCGGCGGCAGAAACATGCGGAGAGGGGCTCAACGGCGTGGAGGTCTGGCTCACGTCCGCCTTAAATAGAGAGAACATGAACTGTTGCGTGTCCTTTGTGGCGGAGCGTCGGTGGAGCTCAGCCCACCCCCTCACGTGATCACATCGATCAGGCAGCTCAAGCCCGTCATGAGCTCCAGGACACGCTCTCCTCACGTGCGTTCGTCAGTGCACCACAGGGAACGCCCACACGACTTGGGCGGGAACGCCATCATTGATATAAATCAATCAATAAACGAAGGTGAGAGCAGCCAATGATGACCCGTGTGTGTGAAGGAAGATGGGGTCATTCTGATGCTCCCTGTCAGGTAGGTGGTGTCCCTTCAGATCTACATTCATATTTTCCTCATTTCATTGAGAAAAGAGAGAGAGAGAGAGAGAGAGGGAGAGGGAGGCTGGTGTCCTCTCATCCGTCTCTCCTCTCCCCCACACAGCGCATGTCAGAGCCAAGGAAACCGAGGAGATCGTTGCTATTTATAGTAACAGTTGCTGCTAAAAAAAAGCCTCTGTGCACCGTGTGCTCCGCTCCCACCACAGAAACACAACTCTTTCATTTCCATCCCTCCATCCTTTGGCCCTGTCTCCCCATGTTTAGATGCTTTCAGGGCTGGATGTATAATTCATCCCTTCCCCGGCTGAGCTCGGCTGAAGGGAATCAGGGGCTGGGGAGGCGAGGAGGCGAGGGGATAAAGAGGCGGCGAGGGGGCCACGGCCGTGATGCGCATCTTAAGTCGGCTTTGTTTCACTCGTGGCCTCTCTTGGATGGTGTGTGCTCTAAACGCCCTGTCAGAAGACCTCAGTGTCATCTGCCACGTTTGGGATCTACTCCATCGGTGAGCGAGCACCGGCCCTCTTCAGGAGGCCCTTTTGATCTCAGTGAAGAAGTGTCATCACGTCCTGTGACTGTTGTCTTCAGACTGTGTGTCACCGTTCAGACCACAACCTCTGATCAGGGAGGTTCACCAAAACAACGAAGTAACGACACAAACAACCTCAATGGACACACCTTCCTGTAGACGAGGGCTGTCTGTCTGTCTGTCTGTCTGTCTGCCTGCCTGCCTGTCTGTCTGTCTGTCTGTCTGTCTGTCTGTGTGATGTCTGTCTGTCTGTCTGTCTGTGTGATGTCTGTCTGTCTGTGTGATGTCTGTCTGTCTGATTGTCTGTCTGTCTTTCTGACTGGCTGTGTCTGTCTGTCTGTGTGTCTGATTGTTTGTCTGTCTGTCTGTCTCTGTGTGTCTGACTGTCTGTCTGACTGTCTGTCTGTCTGTCTGACTGTCTGTCTGTGTGTGTCTGTCTGTCTGACTGTGTGTGTCTGTCTGTCTGACTGACTGACTGACTGTGTGTGTGTGTGTGTGTCTGTCTGTCTGCCTGCCTGTCTGTCTGTCTGCCTGCCTGTCTGTCTGTCTGTCTGCCTGTCTGTCTCTCTGTCTGCCTGTCTGTCTGACTGTCCATCTGCCTGTCTGTCTGTCTGACTGTCTGTCTGTGTCTGTCTGTCTGTCTGTCTGTCTGCCTGTCTGTGTGTGTCTGTCTGCCTGTCTGTGTGTGTCTGTCTGCCTGCCTGCCTGCCTGTCTGTCTGTCTCATTACCTTGATGCATCATGTTCACTCGAGCAGCGTTTCAAACTCTGCCCTTTAACTGCAGCGGAGGCCAGAGCGGCGCTCCCAGCCGCTCAAGTCTTTGGCTTGTGTTCCTCATTTAAGAGTCATTTGGCGCCTTTGGGAAAAGAGTTGGCAGATCAGAAGGTGACAAATTGCCTATTTGTGTAATGCACCACATCTCACACCTGACGGTTACCTTCGGCGCCTGCGTCACCGCTCCCTCAACCTAATACCTTCTGAAAAAGAGTCAGAAATAAGGGCTTAATGGAGGATGAGGTTTAACAGGCAGGGTTGTTCCTCCATCAGACCCACGCACCAGGCTAAAGAAAGAGATGAGTTTGGGTGTTGTGCGTTTGGTGACACATCTGACTGGTCCCAGGCTATATTCCATTTATATGTAATAGATCTCATAGGATAGAGTAATGGATAATAATGGTTCAAGAATATTAGAAATTGAGTTTTAAGGGGGGAAAAAAACGTCTCTTAACCAGTTCTGTACTGTTTCCAGCAGCATTTATTTAATGATTCTGTAAATAACAATATTTTTTCAATCATTAAGTGTCCAACAGCAAAGTAATTTAGACAGTTTGATGAATGAATGTGTGTTTACTGGTTACATGTGTTATTGTTAAAGGAGACCCAGACTCCAGAGCACCACTAATGAGGAACCTCACAGATGAACTAATGAAATAATTCAATAGTGTCTTATTTTGTAAGGAACATCAGGTCACTCACATCCCTGGACATTAAGTCTAGTTTGATAATATAACTTACAATCATTGCCGCAGCAGATTTTAAACTTACAGGTTGAACTTCCACTGTCAACGGTTTTTGACTGTGGGTATCTTCTGCCATCTAGTGGCCTCTGTTGGTATAGAAACACACTGTCTTTACTGTTTATTTATTTTATGTAATATTACTTCAGTCCATCAGTGAGGCACTTATTGATGATTTCAAATAAATGTGTTTCATTTTACATTACAGTTCCATGTTCCTAATAAGAAAATAAGAATAAACTCGTATGTTTAATAAAATATTTTGATATTGACCAGACTTTGCCCCTGCCCCTTCCTCTGTTGCTGCATCATAGTGCAAATAAAGATGTCTTGAAATGTCTTTATATTCTCATCTTAGTGATGAAAATATTGCCAAAACAGAAGTAAATGAATTTGAAATAATTTCCTGGCTTTTTAATTGTAGATTATGTCCTGCACAACAACTGTAAAGCCTCAAGAATTCAGCTCTCCAGTGCAATAATATTGATAACTTCATATCATGTTAAATGCTTTTTATTGATCTTCCCTCCACACAGCTGTTCACTGCAACCTGAGCCAGAATGGCATCGACCACCAGATGTGTCCTGAAGACATGACGTCACAGCTGGAAGAGGAGGAGGAGTTCGTGGATGGCGGAGCCGTGCTGTTGGACAACGACGGCCCAAGCTTTCGGGACGTGAGCCCTCCGGTGTACCAGCGGCGCTCGGCGCCCCAGCGCTCCGTGTCTGAGTCAGAGCTGACCCGGGTAAGAGCTCTTCTGCTCCACTAAAGCATCACTTCAGTGCTCCCCTGGGTCCCCTGGTCACCCTGTTGTGGCCCCAGAAGGCGCCTTCACCTGTCCCTCTGAGTCTGTCCATCAGTCTGTCCGTCTGGTGTGTGTGACCTTCAGACTCTGGTGTTTTTGTTCTCCCTGGTTTCTCTGACCACTACGCCTGCAGTCATGGAAGCAAATCTGAGCAGATCCTGGCAACAACACCACACGTTTCCCTGGAAACTTCAGTTCAGTTAACACACACACAGTTTATGCAGGGTCTGCGTGCACGCCGCATGTGCACACACACAGATCCCTCACAGTTTTGTGTGTGTGTGTGTGTGTGTGTGTGTGTGTGTGTGTGTGTGTGTGTATCTGTCTGGAAACACGATCAGTGTGATCTTTGCCCAGTGGAACAGTTTTTGCACCAGCAGCTAAACGTTATGTCGGGAGCATTGTTCTTGTTAAACACTATCTGTTGTTGAAGAGAGAGACAGTAATAGAAAGAGAGACAGAGGAAGAGGGAGAGATATAATGCTGCTGTGGGGGTGAGGATGATGATGATGATATTAATGATGATGACGATGATGATGATGATGATGATGATGATGATGATATTGACGATGATGATGACGATGACGGGGGGCTCCTTGTCTCAAAAAGCCCGTCAGTCACTGGCAGTAATGGCAGCAGCCCCCCATTCTCCTTCTCTTCTAACTTTTCCTCCTTGTTCTTCTCCTCCGTCTCTTTCAACTTCTTCTCCTTCTCATCCTTTCCTTCTCCTCCCCTTCCTCTTCTCCTTCCTCCTATTTTAATCTAGCGGTACATCTGCTGCAGTTCTCAGGTTCACCACGAGGTGTCACTGTGCACGAGTGGACGAAAACCTTCAGAGTTTCTCTGAAATATTAAAAATATAGAGGCGAAAAAAACCAACAGAAACATCATTCTGATCATTCTTGTCTATTAATTAACCAATGAATAACTTGAATAACATTACAACAAAAGCACAACTGGAAGTATACAGTATGTTGAGATAATTATGTATGTTGTCATATAAACAGGTACAAAGTAGCCCGTCAGGAAAATTCTATTAAGATATGTTATAAAATAGAAAATATATTTTGTTTTGTGAGGTACTGAGCTTCTAATGTAGTCATCTACACATCTTGAATTATGAAAAACATCAAAAACTGGCTTGAAAGATAAAATTTCATTCTCATCCTGTGAAGGCTCGTTTGTGACCGCGAGATTTTAGAAGAAGCCGTCAGTCAATGTAAGTGGCCATAAAGGGCTGTTTGTTGTGTTATTGAGTTGATATTTTATATATACACTTTTTAAACACAGTCACTCACCTCTGCCTATACACACACACACACACACACATACAGGAGAGGACAGAGCTGATCCTAAACTGGAGGCTCCTCCTCCTCCTGACGGGGAGACAGAAGCAGGTCCTGGACCAGTGTCACTACACACGTATACATCTACGGCACCATGCAGCTGCACACATTGTGATGTTCAGCGAGCCGGGCCCACCTCTGCTGTCTGGACAGACCTCCGGCGCTGACGTCCGGCGCTGACGTCCTGAATTAGACACAATTCTGAACGTCTGTGGAATTTATTCAGCAGATTTGACTGAAAATGCCGTTGCAGGTGGTACGTCATTGACATTTTAACTTGAGTGGGAAGATGGTTGACCTTGTAATCAAGAGTCTTAAAGCTGAAACAATAATCAAGTCAATAAAAACAGTCTCTTCCTCTTCATGTGTGCTCCAGGTTGGATCTTCTACTTGTTGATCGTTGTTAGCACCTTTGTACACAATATGATACAGATTATAGTTTAGTTATGGTCTTATTCTCCATCCCGGTCACGTTAGTGGACGTTTGTCCTGCGGTCTGTTCCCTGTTCCGGTTCCTCATTTGATTTTTCTTATTTTTGAAATGCTTGCTGGACTTGTCCTTGCTCTGTTGCTAAGGTAACCTAAATAATAGTGGGAGCTGCGTGGGACTTTTGCTTGTCAATTAAAGGATGGCGCGGCTGGACTCAAGCTGGTGCACCACAGTTGGACGGTGGTCGGTTGCATGGGTGTAGGTGTTGCGTCAGCTGCCCGCATGGACACGTTTAAAGAGCGTGCGCTCCTTCTCATGGACGTGCTGCTGTTAGGAAGAAAGCCGGCTTTCCATCTCCCCCCGTGCTGTCACTCACGGCTCTAATTGGCCCACAGACTCTTTGAGCCTGGTCCTGGCTTGACTGTGTCTCCGCCGTCTTCTCTCTCCACCTTCTGGCTCTGCTGGAGACAGGAAGGCCCCCGCTCACCTCTTGTGCTGGTCCCTGGAAAAAGCCGCTACAGGCTAAAGCGGAGCAGAATGGGGAACGCAGATGGCCACTGACTCACGCACGGGTTCATGGAGACCGAGGCTCCACGTCTCCCTCCGTCGCTTGCTGTCTCATCTGTCTTTCCTCCTGCGTCTTCTCTCCTAAACTCTGTCCTCATGTGCTATCCCTCACTCTCGCCTCGGGCGCCCAGTCAGGGTTAATTAGCTTTGAGTTGTGCTGTGTTTAATGGTTAATGTGGTCTTCTTTCTGAATATCTCTGCTCATCCATGCACAGCCTCAGAGTGAGAACATGGCCTGTTATTCCAGGCATGTGAAAATATAGTGGATGTGGTATCTTCAAAATGTTTTCAGATATCAGGAAGAGGTGTGTGCATCTATAGGAGTTCTATAGGAAATCAAACATGCATTTCTGCTGTTAAAAAAGGGTGCAAGGCATTCTTTCATTATTTTTCATGATGTTATTTTGGTCTAACACATCTGAAAAACCTCCAAAAGAACATGCTCCCTGGTGTGACTGCAGGGGGAAGGTCCTACTCAGCTCCCCAGTTTCTTTCCAGTTTGCCAGATAGAGGGTGAGTGGGAAGAAGCTGGGAGACAGAAGGAGAGAAGTAATAAGAAGCAGGTGAGCTGACGAGGCTTCGGCGTATGCAGAGAGAGTGAGAAAGACAGTGTGATGGATCTGACGAGCAGCGAGTGAGATAACATCCAAGAGCTGTGTGTGTGTGTGTGTGTGTGTGTGTGTGTGTGTGTGTGTGTGTGTGTGTGTGCACGCGTGTGTGTGGGAGGGGGCACAGCCGATCTGCTGCCAGCACCAGTTATTCTGCTGTCCCTGGTGGAGGAGAGACGGCGTCTCCATTTCCATGCTGCACCAAGCAGGAGCCAGAGAGCATGCTGAAGTGGAGGGGCGTGGATGGGAAATTTTAATCACCTCTGCCTGTTTGTAATTTTAGTAGCTCCTCAATCAGAATCCGGAGTGGAGGCTGCAGCTTTCCAGAGCCAGCCACTGGCAGGCTGCTGCACTGAGGAATTTAGACTGCAGCAGCCAGATGAGCTGGTCTGAACCTAACGGACGGCAGCATGCATGAAAGAACCTCAATTTAGCTTTTCCACAACACGAGTCAGATACGTTGGCATTTAGACTTTTCTCTCATCTATTCATGGGTGCTGTGTGGTACTTGTGGAAGTGTCCAGGATGTCCAGAAACACTGTCGCGTCCCTACAAAATGAGCTCCAGGGGACCGCGTGAGTGACCGTGTCTCTCAGAACCTGCAGGACTCCAGGAGGGAGACACGAGAGCCCGGGGTGCACACACGGGGTGCGCACACGGGGGGTGCGCACGCGGGGTGCGCACACGGGGTCTGCGCACACGGGGTCTGCGCATCGCGCTGCTCGATATTTGCCAGAAAGTACCATCAGCTAAAATGTGTTCCATTGGCACGCTGTCCTCCCCACAAGTGGGAGCGGACTCACACTGAGCACATGTGGCAGAAAGGAGAGGAATGTTCCGCTGCCTCCAACATCCTACAGCACGATGGAGCACAGAGACCTCCAGCAGCTGGGCGGGGGGGCTTCGAGTTCCAGCATAAGGAACCGTTGTCATGCTGGTTCAGAGGGCCCGGGGTTTCTCCTGGAGCAGAAGATGACCAGCCTGGTCTGTGGCAGATGCCACTGTTTAAATGTGTCCTGACTCCTGAGTCTGCTCAGAGCTGAGTTCATTTATGTTCCTCTTGTGTCTCAGCCAGGATATGTGAAGCTGTCTAAGCCAGTGGCTCTGTGGACCCAGCAGGATGTGTGTAAATGGCTGAAGAAACACTGTCCCAGTCAGCACCAAATCTACAGCGACGCCTTCAAACAGCACGACATCACAGGTACGCCGTCTCGCTGGTGCGCTGGTTCCACCGCCGCGCTCAGCTGCCGCTCGGCGCCGGTGACACCAGGCGTCGTGCATCAGCTCACTTCTGTCTGGACCTTCTCCCTCCTCTCCCTCAGCCTCTCTGTCAATCACTCCCCTAACGAGGTTCCTGAAGGTCACCCTGGCGTTAATGACACTCTTCCCACAGTAGCAGACGAGCGCTAATTGCCATGCTCTCCACCTCTCAGAGCACCAATGATCACATTAATATGTTTATTTGTCGCCATTGAGGACCTTCTCGCCTCGGTGGCTGGCTGGCAGGATAAATGGCTCCTCGGTCACGATGAGCGTGATAATGACTCACCCTTGTTTCAGCCTCCTGCGTTTGGACCCGTATATGTTTGTGAGCGGTGTTTGGAGATTTAGCATCCTCTGTTTAATGATCTGGAAATATGAGTTTTGCTGCCGCGCAGTTGAAGTCACGCGTGTGTCTCATCAGCAGCAGAGGGCCCAGAGATTGCCCAAGGTTCATTGGCTGAGTGTTACACTGTTGCTGCATCTTGGGTCCTTCTTCAAGGAACAAATGTTGTTTTATTTTCATCACAAGGAAGGGCAGGATGATCTCATTAGGAGCTCTAAGCCAAGTCAACAGATCCACAACAGCTACAATCAAAATGCAGATACGCTGAAGGGATAATTGGTTCTATTTGTCGTGAACATCCCGTGTAGTTGTTGGCAACATCGCCTCACAGCAAGAAGGCCTCAGGTTGGAATCCCGGTTGGGATGGATGGAGGTCCTTCTGTGTGGACGTTGCATGTGCCTGTCCCAGTGCCTGCGTGGGTTCTCCCACAGTCCAAAGACATGCGCTACTGGGAACTGCCCAATGTCAGCTGGGATAGGCTCCAGTGCCCCCGTGACCCTCTGTGGAGGATGAAGAAGATGGGTGGATTTGCTGTCTTAAAATTGTGTAGCTATTCTTATTCAACCTAATACACAACTGAATCAAGGATGAAATCTATTCTGGAAGGCAAAGGTCACCCCAGCCTCACAAGGCAGAGTCGAGAGGCCTTCAGGGATTCTCTTGAGTCTCTTTGGCTCTGTCGTCCTCTTTGGGTTAAGGATGACCTTTGACCTGATCATGTTCTCATATGACCTTCTAATTTTTTTTTTTGTAAGTGTGCCTTACAAACAAAATTGCCTCCAGGTGCTTTGCAGAAACCCAGGGCCTGACCCCTAGCAAGCAACAGTGGCAAGGAAAAGCTCCCTTTTAGGGGGAAGAAAGCTTGAGCAGCACCAAATATATACTTCTACTGTACACCAAAATGATTCTTTTTCCCCCATAGTGGTACATCTTTTACAAGTTGAAGAAAAAAATACTAAATTAAAGATAGTTCTCTGCTAATCACACAAAATCTGCTCCATCCTGACTCACTGGGTTTCCTCTTTCTGACACTTTTTGACTGATAGGCCAGAAAATCATATTTTAACATGAATCATCTTCTACATTGCAGTCAAGAACAAAACAGTGAGGTAAAGGAAATAAACAATGTAATACTGTAAATAAAGAATGTGGGCTTTTACTGATGAGAACATTCTGTTCTTGATGGTATTTGTTTTATGAGCTGAAATGAAAAGGTTATCTCAGCATTCACACACACATCCCTGTAAAGAGAATCAGCTAGTAATCACACACACACAAGCACACACACACACAAATAACAATTCCGTTTGCCTTCTCATAAAACATTAATTAACACATCCCAATTAAAACAGGCCCAGCCACTCAGAGTAATCTCCAAGGCGATTTGAATCACAATGAATCTTTGAATTATTATGCTGATATTTTCTCTTCCAACAGCCCCTTAGAATCACCAGGGTGGCAGCAGATGATGGATGGAACGTTACAGTGCGAAAAATCGAGTACATATTAGATTTACTCACCCTCGAGCTTTGACCCTAGAAATTGGGTCCATCTTCATTAATAAGTTTGTTTGATTATTATTATATTCTCCAGACTAGAATTTCCAAATTGTGTTTTCAGTTTGTGCAAAACCAGCACGCTGCTCTTCTTCAGCTGCCAGCAGGACTCGGAAATGTAACCGTTCCTTCATATAGCAGGAGATCAATAAACATGTTCCAGGTCATAATTCACACTGCCGCTGGTGTCATGAAGCAGCGATGAGGCAAACACAGTGGCCGGCTTCAGTATGCAGCGAGAGCCTCTCTGAAAGGCTCCTGTAGCCTCAGCCAAAGAAATCAATGACTCTCATCCTCTCTGCCAAGAGACCCTCTCTCAATTTTTACCTTCCTCCACCCCCCCCTTCCCCCACCAACAGGCTTGAACCAGTTTGACTTCCTCAGTCAGCAGCCATTAAAAATGCATTAAAGCGTATAATGGCATAATTAGATATTAGTCCCTCATCTGTTATAATTACGGACACACAATTCTTTTCAGCAAATTAGTTAAACACACAATTTCCGATACCTCAGATCAAATCGATGCAAATAGGAGGGAGGGCAAAGGTCGTCAAGGAAAAGCAGCAATCTTCTTTAAATAAATGAAAAAGCAGGTTCAGGGACCTGTGATGGTTAAAGATGGCAATATTCAGGTCAACTACAACCACTAAACCACTACAAGCTAAAAACGTGCACATTGTAGGATTATCATGTGATTTCACGCCCGTCTGCTGTGCAGAGGTATAAATATAATCCTATTACACTGAAGCAGGGTAAGTTTTAACATTGCAGATATGTTTAAAGCACACTTGGATTACAGGAAAAAAGATGGGAATCCTCAGTTTCAGGTAAAGCTTGACAACCACCCTCTGACGATGAGAGTTCCAGGTGTCAAAACAGGAATTAAAACCTGTTAATTGCATCTGAATTCTCCCCAGAGCTCCCACCAACCAGACTCATCATTTCTAGTTCTCTCTGGGGTCAAACGGTGTCTGCGGCTCGTATCTGAGGGCAGACCTGTTTCCTGGTATCAGAGGAACAGCTGCCAACAGCAGCAAGAAATAATCTCTGAGCTTTTTCAACCATTTGCGGTTCAGTTCAACCCAAAGTCAGACTCGTGTTGTCCAGCACCGTTTCAGACCAAATTGATGAAGACTGGAAAAGTCACTTTGGATGTTGCAGTGAGGAAATACATCTTTATGACCTCAGCTGTGGCTGGAAGAAATGTCATTTGTCTCATTTTGGACACTTTTAATTTCACCGATACACTGATAAATATTCGTCTGCCCACCTTTGTAATTACGAATGAGAGCAGAGAAGGATTGAGCTGTGAGAAATCAGGAAAAACGGACTCCCCATATTAGAGCCATTAGTGATCCTGTCCCCGTGAGAACTGCTGCGATGACCAGGAAAATTACAGATTTAGAAAGGAGACGGCCCATCTCGTCAAGGCCGTGGTCATCTGTCTCAATCACAATCATCAGACTTAGCTGAACACCTCCTGACGGCCCTCAGGAGTAATCCTCCCCAGCATCACTGGATAATAAGCTGTGCCACACAGACCTCCTTCAGTGGCGAGACACATGGAACACCAGCTGAAACGGATGTCACTCGGATGTTCTGTCCACATCGGAGTGAAGGTTCACCTGTGATCTCCACCTTTTGACATCCTGTTTCCCTCACAGTCAGCAGTCTCCCTGTAATGATCCCAGACCTTCAGAGGGGCCGGCCTCTTAGTTCAAAGTCATGTCAGAAGTTTGGCGTGAGCACGGGTGAGTCCGAGGTTGTTAGCTGTGGTTAACCAACCAGGTTTACTCTAATGATCACCAAACAGAAATAGATCAGTTAAGAGGTCAGCATGGAGCTGCTGCAGCCGTGGCAACAGCAGGACTCTTAACTCTGTCTGTCTGTCTGTCTGTCTGTGTCTACCTCCTGAGTCTTGGACCCAGCGGATGGAGATGCTCCAGCCTGTGTGCTGGGCTGTGGTGACCTGGACTGGTCTTCTGCCTGCACAGACCCCAGCACCTCTATTGACTGTTGGGTGTCACCACGTTTGCCGTGTCTTTGTGCGTTAACCAGCAGACCCTCTGTTGTGCCGTGTGCTCAACAAAGGGTGGAGGCAGGACCAACATGGTGAGGCTTTTCTGTGTGGTCACTTGTTATTCTGATCCTGGTAGAGTTCAGGTGCAGCTCGGTGACCTTTGCCCTCACAGGCCAGGCACACGGGCCCACGGCTGCATGCCTGGTTTGAGAAATATGTGCAGAAGTTCTACCTGAGATGTGGAAGTCACGGAGGGCATTTTGCTGTGTATTACCCAGATGCCTCTGCACACCAGGGTCATCGTGGGGATTGTGAAGTTGAAGTTAAAGTGGGAGTCGTGCGTCACATTTTTCCATCTATGCTGATCTTGACCTTTTTTACGTTTTATTGTGTCAGAAGCGGATACTGCTGCCCTGGCTGTGCTGTGTGTGTGTGTGTGTGTGTGTGTGTGTGTGTGTGTGTGTGTGTGTGTGTGTGTGTGTGTGTGCGTGTGTGTGTGTGCGTGTGTGTGTCTAGCACAGTTTTAGCTCCCATTTATCACCTCCACGGCTGATGTACCAGGATAAGGTTGTAGATTCAGATTCAGATTCACCTGCTGCAGCCAAACAGTGCTGTACGCACACACACACACACACACACACACACACACACACACACACACACACAGATGTCATGTGTGACCCTCCATGTTTAGTGGGAATTGAACTGTGTTGCTGGAGAAACATTGCACACAAAAAATGTATGTTATTTAATACAGCATAAAAGTGTGGTTCAGGCTGACACGCTAAAGAGCTGAAACCCTTAAAAGAGTCATTGAACCTTCATGATTTCACACACACACACACACATGAACAGATGAAGGCTGACAAACATGGATGGTTTTCTGTACACCTCAAGACCACCTCCAGGTGTCTTCACCCCGTTATTTTGAGAATTAAAATGAACAATGATGTAACAAAATTCTGCCTCATCTCAATGCTTGTGCTAAAGCCCACCACTAACCCCTCAAAATAAAGATGTCCTGGCTTCTTTGTTTAGTTAAAACTACGAGGTCCACATCCAGATCACACTTCCAGGATGGATGTGCCTGCTGTGGCTGGCTGGTGTGTATCTGCACCATCAGGCTGCAGACCTGGGGAGGGGGACTGTTGCTGTGGAACCTCGGACCGTCGTCCGTTCTGCTCAGTTGGTCGTCATTGGCAGGAAACGGAAGAAAGTATCAGACTCTCTGATTCAGATCCTGATGTGAGAGCAGATCAGGCTGAAGACCTCGCGGTCAGAGCATCAACGGGGCCCAGTGAGGGAGAACCGGCCCAGATGTTGTTGGGATGGCTTCAGGCCTGTGGTGATGAGTCCACATGTGACGCTGGATGTGCTGCCAGATCCTGTCAGGCATCCAAGGACAGAACCTGAAAGGCAGAAACCAACCTCCAGGTGACCTGCAGTCAGCCTGTGATCCACCTGTCATATTAGTGCAGCACCTCTGGAGCATCTCCAGGACTTTACAGCTGCTCTCCCAAAATTAGAACCAGTCAAACAAGAGTCAAAACACTCAAACAAACAAACAAACAAACACAAACAAAGATCAAAGCTTAATAATGATCTGAAACGCACTTTATAATTTTCACATGATTTGGTGTGTTTGTGGTTTCATTTCACAGATAAATAAAATTAGTTTGACATTAGTTTTATGCTGGTTGTTTTTCTCTCTTCCTTTTGTTCGTTCTTCATTTCTTCCCCCCTTACTTCCCCTCCTCCGTGCCCTGTCCAGCGGGTCACGCCACACTGCTCAGTGGATTAATTGTGGTGATGGGAGAACCTCCCCGCTGAGGCTCGGCGGGCTTGTCAGAGGCGATGGCTCAGAACTGCAGGGTGACACAGCGAAGAGCTCCACTGTTGGCAGGAGCCAACCTTCCCCACAAAACCAGCTGCTTTGTCACAAACCAGCAAGTGTCACACATTTAAAAGCTAATCACAAGGACAAATGCAGATGCACAGGAGTGATCTTATAGTCGGTCTCACGATGCCTTGGTATTGTCCTGGACTAAGCCACCTTTGTGGTGGTAGCTGGTATTTTGCAGATATTGGTCGACTTGAAGACTTAGAAAAGCCGAGCTGCTGAGTGCCGCAGCTTCTAAATATCAGCCGATATTTGATTCAGACATCATGAAAGCAGAGAAAAGATGAACCTCTGTTGCTATGCCAATCTATCTTTGGTTACAAGAGGAGGTGCCAGCTGATGGTTGGTCAATATTTATAGACTTTTAGCAGCATGTGTTTCGTGCACATTTGTTTTCTCCTTTATCAGTTCTTTATCCTCTTTTTTTTGGGGTCTTTTTCTTTCATCTTGTCATTATATTTTAATGCCTTGCGCTGACCCAGTTAGCTTCACTGTGCTAATGTCCTGCAGGATCCATTCAGGCTTTAGGAAGCAGCCACTGCCGTGCCTGGTGTGTTCAGGGACCCTCTGAAAACAGGCACAAGAAAAGCGTGCTGATTAAAATGTGGTCAATCATCTACATTACCATAACAGTGTATTCAGCAGGAATGTTCAGATGCAGCAGGCTCGTTCTTCTGAGCTTCAGGAGAGATTGCTGCCATGAGGAGACCAGTCAAAGTCCTGTTGTGGACGTCATGGACAGCCAGTCTGATTTAATTATGCTGGACTGTCCCAGTATGGACTGGTAAAAAGTATTAGGAATGATGAGCCTTACATTTTTAACCCGACTAACTCACCGCCTTTTAAGAACAGATGTTTTAATGAAGGACATGGATCACCAAATTCCATAAAATTTATGGAATTTAAGTGATCCATTTAAGTGATCCATTTAAGTGAAACCTGATCAAAACTATGACCTCATTCATGCAACTTTGAAAAGCAATACATTTTCTTTTTGCGGGTCTTGGCTTTGTTTTGTCAGTCTGACTGAAGGTCATATGACATGAATGTTAATGGTACAGAAGAAAAAATCAATTATGGTATTGTGATCATTCTGTGGTAATTTACACCTAATGTCAATGAAACACTGATTCTAACAAAAAGCTCATGAGCGAGCCACAAGAGGTTAACGTTTTTCTAAGTGTGTTTTGCATTAATTTCTGTGCCTATTTTGCTCAGGACGGGCTCTGATGAGACTGACGGACAGGAAACTGGAGCGAATGGGCATCATGCAGGAAGCTCAGAGGCAGCACATCCTGCAACAGGTCCTGCAGCTCCGGGTGCGGGAGGAAGTCAGAACCCTCCAGCTCCTCACACAAGGTAGACATTTCAGCATTTCAGCCTTTGAAATGAGTACACGGTGTTCTCACACAAGCTTCAAACCGGCAGCTTTTCAGAGCGCACGCTGGATCTGCAGCTCTCACGGGTAAAGATTATTCACAGTCTCCTGATAAATATTCAGATCGTTTACACTGCTGCATGTATATGTGTGCCATCTGTTGTCATGCTGATTGCTGCATTGTTTTTAAAGCTGCCAAGAACTGTCAAGACACTTCATCAGAAATGATTAACAACCACCTGTCTATCTATCTATCTATCTATCTATAAACTAAAATAAATTAAAATTAACACATTTCCATTAAAAATAAAAGAAATTATCAATTATCAACTTCTCACCAATATCAAGAAGAACTAAAATCTGATAATTCTACATTCACACAGGGTTTTACAGCCAAAGGTGAACTTTGCTCCTCGTCTGCATGGAGCCTTCGCTGCAGCTCCCTGTAGTTTTCTCATTTCTTTCCCTTCACTTCTCACTTTGCCCAGTTTACCCACTGCTGCACATTTCCTGACCACCTCCAGCCTCTGTTGCCTCCTCTCCCTCTCTCTCCATGAGTCTTGCTCTCACATGTCTCTTCTTCAGACGCTGACCTCCTCATCAGCTCCCCACAGCTCTTGGCAGCAGCACCACTTCTGTAATGGCTCGGTGTGCCTTCAGACCTGATAGATCACACATGTATGACAGTAAAGGTTTGATTATATCAACTGTAAGTGATGGTCAAACCAGTAGATCACTAATAATGTGTGTGTGTAGCTTCATACTGTGTATATAATGTGAATCTGATTTTCAATATTCACAACATTTGAGACGGAGGAAATTGCTGGTCAAACACATTTTGTGGAGAATAAACTGGACGGAGCCAAGCTAGAGTTTTCCCCCCAGCCTGAGGCATGTTTGCTCGCTCTGTGGAGCTGAGCAGGAGAAATGAAGTTAGGAGGTGAGTGAGCCCGGTGATGAGAGGACGAGGATAGTTAAGCTGGAGGATTGGTGGGAAGAGAGGTTTGGAAACCCCATCAGATCTGTTCCAGTTCTAGTTCATCTAAACACGTTTAGACAGAAACAACATCCAGGATTCACTTTAATGATTAATGAAAGTCAAAACTGGTTAGACTGAAGATTCAAAGGGGATAACTTGTGTCATCATAACATGCTCCATTTCACTTTCTTCATTGTTTCTTTCCTGTCGCCATCATTTGCCATGTTTTTGTTTTTTAACCTTACCTTACCTTATAACATAATCAGGTCAGCACTGGTGCAGTAGGAGGGCTGATTTAACTCAGCTGACTCTAACTGTGTTTCATACCAGAGCGAACACAGGTGGTGACTCCCAGCATCACTGTCAGACACAAACAGTCTGGAAATCTGGAAATCACCTCCAGTTCCTGGATCATTCCTTGGACTTCTCTTCAGGTGGAGGGAGGCTGGGGGCTATTCTTTAAAAGCCTTACCACTAGAGGGCAGGAACGCTGCTGTAGCTTTAGTTGCAGTGCCCTTTAGAGTTTCTATACAGTCCTGCAAATGTCATTTATTTCCAGTGACCATTCAAGGACTGAGAACCTCAGCTTTGTGGAAAGCTGTAAAGTATATATGGATAATTAGCCTATTAGTCTTAAGAGGCTTAACAGGAAATGTAGCCTCACAATAATCAGATATAAGTGCTGCCTTGGATGTATTTTCCTTTACAGGTGTGTGAATGATGGCTGTAAATATGAATAAGATACTGAAGTTCAAACACATTTCAGATGTGATATAAATTGAAGTCGGTTACATTTTCCCCAAATAGATGTCATCAGTGAAAACTGAGACACTTACTCCAGCTACAAGGTAGTGTGAGAGAGTCAGACAGGGCGAGAGACATCCACTATCACCAAGAAGAGAGAGTGCAAACGAGAGCACTGGAGCGAGCAAGGTACACAATGGAGTGAGAGGGGAGAGTGAGGTGCTGTAATTACTGCAGTGTACCCAGACAGAATTAGCTGGACGGCAGTGATTAACCTTTAAGGCTCGCGGGGCCACAGGAGGGAAATAATTAGATTCCCCCCTCCCTCATTC
The DNA here is from genome assembly GCA_911728415.1 of Lagocephalus sceleratus. Lineage (NCBI taxonomy): Eukaryota > Metazoa > Chordata > Actinopteri > Tetraodontiformes > Tetraodontidae > Lagocephalus > Lagocephalus sceleratus. The sequence continues at coordinate 3,376,817 of CAJVRN010000219.1, read as the reverse complement.
TCTGTCAGAGGACAGAGGAGAGAGGAGGAATGGAGGCTCATCCCTTTTTCCTTTGACTGGACAGGGAGGGATTGAAGTGCTTTAGAAAGTGATACCCAAACATACAGTGGTGGAGTTCTGAGCGGATTCAGCCTGATGCTCTTCATTTCTGTCCAGATAGGGTTTGGTTTACTTGAGCTTCAAGAGTCAAGATTTTGCATCTTTAGGACTGTGTTGATGTTCGCTCTCATCTATAAGTTGAGGTTGCATCACAGATCAACATCTGTCACATACCATAAGGGTGGATCTGACAACCCAGCCTCAGGACCACAAAGGCTGCCTCTGTCTTTGAATGAGTGTGTCCATTTTATGGCTCCGGGGTGGCACCCCAGCAGGGTGCATTCACCTTCCTTTTTGTCTTTCATTGGTTTCATCTTGACCAAAGAGCACAACACTGTGGTTATCAGGGTTGTAGGCCACTAAGACACCCCATGTTGAGATGTCAGAAGGTTTATCTCCCCAAAATATTCTTTCTGTTTTAAGCTATTCTTCTTTCAATGTTCATGTAAAAGTAATGAACAGTTTTACAGAAAATAGACATTTGTTTTTGTGTTTGACATTTCAGTGTAGGATTTAAAGAGCCCTTTGTCTACAACTACATTTTTGTGTCTAAAGAGAGGAAATTAAAACAGATAAAATCAACAAAAAAACATTGTAACATCAACATATATCAGAAAACAGCAAAACATGGAGAGAATTTTAATAAATATGTTAAGCAGGGTTTTATTAAATGATTTAAAAGAGATACCAGTAAGGATGACGACGCTTTTCCTTTCGGTGCAGGTTCCCCTCAGACACAGACTAACCATTATATGTTTTATAATAAGCTTTAATAAGAGCATCCATAAAACAACAAAGTTCTGTCTGCAGCTGAAGAAGAGCTCAAATCTGAACCTCGTGCCTGTCTTCAGATGGATTAGTGTGAGCTATGGCTTTGTATTAACCTCTGTGACATCACACAAAGTCAGAATAGGAGACAGAGCAGAATGAGAGCTGTGATTAATGAGCTTGTTTTCTTGATAATAGCATTTACCAGTTCAGGCTGTTTAAATTCCTCCAGCGACTGTACCACATCTCTCTAAATGAACACTAACGTGAAGATTGGAAACTGGTAAAACATTGCACTCTATTCTCCTCCACAGAAACCTAATTTTAATCTTCTTCTGTAGTCAATTTCATGCTTATAACCATTTCAGAGTTTTCAATAACGGCTCTGTGTCAGTAAATATGCCATTACGAGCTTGTGAAATCATTGCTCCGAATGGAAAGTTGAATTACACAGCTGGCAGAGCTGAATGGAAGCTGGTTTTTGGAGGATTGGTTGCTAATCTGTGAATGTAGACACCGGCTTGCTGTTGATGCTTCATTTACTGCAACAGAGACTTATTTGAAATAGAAGATGGAGACTTTAAAATAAATGAGACATGGCTTCTCGCTTCCAGTCTTCTTCACTGTGCATTTGAGGCTTTTAGCTATTAGAAGTTGATGAGAAGTTTGTTTGCAGCCGTCCTGGACATATCTTTCCAGTGGGCTGGCTGTTTATTGGTCAGAAACCCCTGTAGTGAGCCGAGTCCTGGTCCAGCTCTTCTGGCCTTCTGGCTCTTCTGGCCTCAGCTTCTTCAGCTGTCACATGGTGGTTAATCAGGCCTTACCACACCTTACTACTGCTACTAGGGCTCATGTTTCCGTTTTCCTGTAGACAAGTTGAGCGTTCCACGTGGCCTTAGTTCAGTTGGGCTAGACTTTTGGCTTTATGTTTGTTTTTTGACCCCTGGGTCGTCATTACTTCTGGACCTTGAACATTTTGTGAGGGACCTGCCCTTTGTGGAATTCAGACACCAACCTGGGACCGGCCCCCCAGCATTTGATGAGTTAGGCTCCCACCCATTCAAGGACAGTTCCTTGACATTCAAAAGCAATTAACTTTGCATTTACTGAAGGTTTGTGTCTATGAAATATTATCAGCCTTGGTCATAAAAAAGATGGTGAAAAGTCATCTGCTGGGGGTGCAGTTTGAGAACTAAAGTAAAGAGAATGTGTTCACCAGTCTTATCTTCTGTTCACGAGCATGACCACTCCTGGACTCTTCACCAGTCCAATGAGAGCAGGAACACACTCACTCACACAACATGGCTGCAAACAGGCTTTCTGTCCTTGTGTTTGGGATTGTACCAGATGATAATCACACAATTTCTTCATTTTTATCTCTGAAATCCTCTGACTTCAGAACCTCTGAACACAGTGCACAGTTTATTCTTCATCTCTTATTCTTATTCAATTCAGTCACGTGGCTGAAATGGAATATTTCCTCTTGTTTGTGAGACCTCAGAGAGCTTCACTATCTGTAGTCTGTCTTTGTGACCGAGTCAACATGTGAAAGTGAGTTTTTACCAAGATCGTGTAGAAAAACTACTTTTCTTGATAGAAAATCAACTCTAAACAAGATTCCTGACAAACCTTCCAATTAAGCAGTTAGTAGCTTAAAGCCTTTTTTGAATAACTTTACACACGAGCACCATTTACTCACACACTCACATGATAGCAACTTGAACTGAAATAACATCCTCCATTACAGCCAGGCAGCATTCAGGCACTCCACATCACACCGGATTTTACCTAAAAGAATCCATATATGATGAATCAGTAGGTTGTTTCCCTACCTGAAGAAGCTTTTGTTAACTCTGCAGACATTTCTAAAGGGGAAAATTGAAATTCTGACAAGTTGGAAACAGCAACAATGGTTACGAGACACTTTATTGTTACGACATGAACATAAAGGCACACTCCTCTCTTCATGGACTGAGTCCTGATATATTTATACTGACATACTTTTAGACCAGGCTTGATGTTGGTGACGTGGCCCCTCAAACCTCCATCAACAAGCAATGGCTGTTTAAGCAATAAATATGTAATTAAGTTGCTACTGTGTGTTAACCTGTGGTCAGTTGAATTAAAGTGAGTTCAGGATTCATGTCTTTATTAAGGCTTTATTCAAACATTTGCTGTGGTCCTTTAAGACATCCTCTGTAGCAGGTGGGCAGTGAGAGCTCTCATTATCCCACCGCTCTCCTCAGGACCCTGGCCACCATGGGGCTACTTCCCCTTTAAACCTTCCCTGACTGCATGCAGTCCTCCCTCCCTCCCTCCAGTACTCTCTCTGTTCTTCATCTCTGGCTTTTCCTTGCTTGAAGCGAAGGTCAAATTAAATCTTTTTATAATTTCCTGTCACTAAGATTTCTCCCTAAAGGTGCTCCACCTGCATCTCAGGGAATTAAAGATGTCATTAGGGTGAAGACTAAGTGAATAAATGATGGTGACGTGTTCTCATTTAGGTGTCTATATGTGGATGTATACAGTCAAAGAAAATCATCTGCAGTTTCATTGTTAAAATGCTGCTAATTCTTTGAGTATTACACATGCGGCAGTATAACTAATTAACATTCTGTTTGGGATTAGAACCAAGAACTCCAGAACAGTTCCACATACTGATGACAGGGAGAGAAAACAGGATTCACTCCAGGGAAAGAAGAATAGATTAAAACTGTATTGATGATTTGCAGGAAATTGCTTTGTCACAGCAGCAAAATTAGGCAGGAGACAGCCCACAACCAAAACAAGAAAAACACATTTACAAAATTACAAAAAAAACAACAACCCATCCAGTGTGAGTCCTCCAAGCACGAGAAACTGTTGGAAATGCCTTTAAAGTAGAGGCGAGAAGGAAGGGCAGGAGGTATGAGGAATAAGAACATCAACATTATTCCAAGTTACCTTTTCAGTTACTAATTCTTTGACTTTTAAATGAAAGTGTAGAAGATGACGACTGCTCTGAAGCTCTGCTGCAAACAGGAGACGTAACCCTGGTGATAAAGCATCAGCTGCATTTATCACGAAGAAAGCGGTAATGAAGGGAGCGGCTCCCTATAGTGAATGTGGTGTTCATGCAATTAGTAAATGGAGTCCAGTTGTGTTTGAAATAAGAAAAAAAAGAATTTGCTCAGTGTTTTGAAAAGAGTCACAGTACCCCAACAAAGCACAACCTCCAGCTATAATTCTTCTTGACATACAATGAAGACTCCCACCAAGGCCCCCAATTACAGACTTTCTCCTCAGTCCAAAACACTTTTACACTGGACTGCCGGTCCTCTATTTCCTTTCTCCTTTTTCTTTTTTTCCATTTTTCTTCTGGAAAAATGGCAAAAGGCGAATAGATCAGCTTCAAGGTTATAGACGAAGCACATTTCATCTATCTTCACCCAGGGAGAAGTGAGGGCTGTGAGAATACAACAGAGGCACTGTTACCTCCAAGTCCTGGCTCTCAAGGACGCCCGAGCTGGATGAAGACCACTGCCAGAGACCTGTGTGGCTCCGTTAATGAAGCTGAAAGACAGCCAGAACAGAGCTACAAAAAAGAGGAAAAAACAGTTGGAAAATGATGTGAGAGGCGTTGAAGGAGTGCGTAGGTGAAACTGCTGGAGGGTCCTGCAGTCGTATGTCTTTTATTCTTTCTCAGCACCATTGCAGCAGAAAAACTTTCATTCCAGTTTAGAGCTGTATAAATTCAGATGTAAAATCTGTTGTGTTTCTTTTCAAGTTTGATCCCAACATTTGTACAGTTTAGAAATCTACCGTAAATAGCACCAGATCTGTTTATTATACTGGACTGTGAACGTGTTGAATCTGCAAAAAATTTCCCTTTAAGGAAGTATTTCTCTGTTTCAGGCTCTTTAGAGCCCACATAAGGAACTACAGGTCTTTAGATCCACCTTTCCTCTGCTCAGGTGCTTCAAAAATGAACTGAGCATAAAAAGCAATTTTTATAATATTATGTATTCAATCTTAATGTTTTTTAAGTCTTGGACAAAAAGCAATGGTTCCAACGGTTTAGAACAAAGTAACTTATTTATTATTTTCTCTTGTCCCCTTGTTTCCCATCGTGGGTCACAGGGAGGGTGCTGGAGCCTCACCCAGCTTCCTATGGGTGAAGGCAGCATCACCAGACGAGTCGCAGGACCCTCGGAGTATCGGGGGGGCTCAGAACCTTGCAAGGGTTTCTGCCTGGTGCTCCAAGGATGTCCTGGCACCTCCCCTCACACCATCGATATTTTTTCTGACATGGGAACTAAACCCAGAACCCTCCACTTGTCAGCCCAGTCCCCTACGGACTGAGCTTGGAACTTAAGAAATAATACAAACATGTATAATTTCAGATTTCATGTGAGAAGAGAATGAGAAAAAAGGGCTGTGAAAAGCGTATATTAAAGTTAGGAAAAGGTTCAGACTCCTTGATTCTTCCAGGACTTTGTGACTTGCTGGGTGGTGCTGAATCAGACAGACGTAGACTGGTGGGCTGGTGAGCTGGTGACCAGGTGGATTCTTCATCCATGTTATGGACACCCGTGAGCTCTGTGGCTGGTTGGCCTCTGCGCTCTTCAGCTGCCGCCGGCCGGCAGGTTTCGAGCCCCACGGCGGCTCGTGTGTCACCATGTACCTGCTGTAAAATTGAATTCAGAGGGAGTTCGACCATCAATATACTATTTGTATGGATGTGACATTGGGTCACAAAGGTGGCGTCTCAGCAGAGTCTGAATCCCGTCAGTCATGGAAATGGGACGTGGCAGTGAGATCGGTGGAATATAACTAAACTGACCTCTCAGGGCCGAGGAGGCCAGACACGCAGTAGTTTGCTTTTTGTATGCCTTTTTAAATCAGAAGCAGTGGATACGGTTTCACTGCGGAGCCACATAAATTTATTTATAATGAAATGAGAAGCCATTAAAAAGTCATTGCGCAGGTCGCTGTGCGGTTGGTTCCACTCAGTCTGCCTGACCACCGCCGGACATCCAGGAGCCCAGACAGAGCGGGCAGGACAGGCGCTCCAGCGAGTCAGCTTCCCAGCATTTGCTCACGGTCTTACCAGCTTGGATCAATAGGCACTCTGAGACCGGCCATTACCCCATAAACACGCCTGAGCTCTGGCTCCAGACTTTCTACTCTGCACTTGTAATGGAGAAAGAGAAAAATGGCAATCGAAGAAGTTGCGCTGGTTCTGTTGCCAGGGCAGTCCCTTAATGCATCATTAGAGCTGACACATTAATGTGCTAATATGAGGCTGCTCCCTGCTGCCGGGCTCGTTAGAGCGGTTAGAAAATGACCCAGTTTTGTCAGTTCTGTTGTTCAAACATTAAAAGTGACTGGTTTTACTGGGAGTTAGTACATGTGTCAGGACCACATCAAGTGGTAAGTACTCATTTAGCACACGTTGTAAAAACACGAGGAGCCATCCACCATCCATTCACCTATCCATTCGTTCATCCATCCATCCATCGATTCATCCATTCACCCATCGTGAGTTTTGGAGCTCACACGTGATCATGATTGTCACAGGGCCTCCAAGAAACTTTATTTTATTTTACTTTGTTCCTGTTTTGCATCTTTACATCCACCTGACCTTCAGGTCCCATCTGACCTTCCTGCGTGCCAACAGTCCACTCATACCACTGAATTATATCCAATTATATATACTTCTCCAAGCACAACACATGCAAAGCAGCCTAGATATAAAAGATATGACAATTGTTCCTCTCGGGATTAAATTAGGTTGAAACCATGAAAATATTATGGAATTATGGATTTTGCTGAGCAGACATTTCATCAGGCAGGGAGTGGAAGAACAGGCTTGTGGGGGTTACAAGGGCTCCCAGCAGCTAATTAACACACAAGCACCTCAGTATGCCGTGCGACTCTCCCTGCTAGTTTCGCTCCTGTGCACTGACACCTGGACAGTTCTGCAGCCTGTCAGCCTTGCTTGTTAGAAATACAGAAGAGATGAACAGAGTGGATGGAGGGTTCTGCTCAGCATGTGCAACACAAATCTTTTCATTGTGATGTTAGCAGCGTGTCAATCACCCCCCAGGGAATCCTACATCCTAGTGTGTGCTCGCATGAACAATAATCAAATATGAAATGCAAAAGCAAAATAGTTTTTACTTTAAATTACTGTGTAATAATTTTAGCACAGAGACAGGAGACAACAGAGCAGGAAAGGAGTGCTTAAAGGATAATAAGAGAGAGATACAAGGACGTTCAGAGACAAATGAGGTGTAACGAGTGGGTATAAAAGGAAATGATGTATATTATGCTAGTCTTGGATCAGGGGATTGTCTATGAAGGATTTATGGCATGCATAAGAATGGAGAAGCATCACACCTGATCACCACTGTTATTCCAACTGCTCTCACTCGGAGCTCATGCGTGATGGACGAGCTGTTGTTAACGGCTGTGGGTTGAAACTGTTGCTATTAATAAAGTAACGCGCAGTGCTTAGGAAAAGGTGATGTTTGCAATCAGACGCTGACTGAAAGGAACACAGTCATTTGTCATCTGATTACCAGCTGAATAATAATAAATGCAGCAAGCATGGCGAAAGCTTTCGTAGACTGGATTCAAACAGGAAGTTAATGCCTGCTGAAACTTAAAACATACAGGAGCTTTATCACAATTACAGCACATTAATGTTTCTTTATTCATTTTGTCTGCCTGACTTCTTCTTTGGAATAATGACTTTGGGTCGTTAAAAGTCTGGAAAACTTTTAATTCCTTGGCAGAGTAAATTCAATCGCATCCGAATCTGTGAAAGAATCTGTGTTGTTACTTTATTTTACCCCAGTGGAAACACCAGAAACCACTGTTGTGCATCAGTTTTCAATTTAGTGGAAATCCAAGAGTTTTCTTAACTCTTTATTTCTTTCTTTATTGCCATTAACATATATTATTTTCTTTATGTGAAACTCTAAAGTGTCCACACTGAGAGCTTCTTTGAGACTGAAACTGGATCCATGGTGCTTTCTGGATCGTCCTGCCCTCATAGATAATCAGGGTTTTGTGGGTAAAGCTGCCTGTTTCTGTCACAGCCATGAAACTGTTCTAATTAGTGCTATTGTACTCTTGTACACTCTAATGTCTCCCTTCAGCGCTCCCTTCAGTAAAGAATCCTAATGGAGATGAGTGGCTGCAAATGCAAATGGCGTCACTTAATCGGTGCCATTAGTGTTTCTGTGCCTGATGTCTGCCAAAGTGTCACATGACCATCGCCTTTCCTACTGCAGCTTTTGACTTTTCCAAACTCACAGCCATTAAGCTTGTAGATTCAGTTATCATTCTTTCGCTGAAAATGGGTTGCATTTGTCCTTCCTGCCATTGTGCTAAATGACTTCAATGATTCCAGAGTCCTGCAGGGGGCGGAGCCCAGGTGGGAACAGTCAGCAGGTGCCTGTGGTGGAGGCTCTGTGATCATGAACATGAGCATCAGTATTGATTTCTCCTCTGATTTATATGCTGAACTAAATGTAACTAATACAAGCTTTTTAATCACAACAACACCATGGGACCTTGAGCGTCAGACTTTTTTTTTAACTTCTTTTCAAATGCTTAATAAATATTTAGAGGCAAGAGTTGCCGGAGGGCTTAAATGTAAATGAGATTTTCTCCCTCTCGTAAAAAGCTAATAGTATAATCCTCTGCATGTATGATATTTGCTCTGTGGTTGTAGCATCTGCGTGTGTTTATGTAACGGCTGTGTGTAGTTCATGCTGTAATTACACAGAGATGCCTGTAATCAGACTGATGTGCACACAGCCAGGCTGATGTGCACACAGCCAGGTAGCTGCTCTTTCAACTTTCCCAGGCTTCTGAGCCTTGTGTGGTATGTGCGTGCTACCAAAGAGAGAGGGAGAGGGAGGGGCGGGGGACTAAACTCAGCCCTCCTTTAAAGATTTAGCTGGCTCACAGAGGGGAGTTATTAGAGGCAGGGGCCCCCGCACCTCCAGAAGTTCCACATCAGCACCAGTTTGTTGCATTGTCACAAGATTAAAGGCACTTTTTTTGAGAGGCTTTTTTCACATTATGTGATTGATCTCTCATCTCTCCAGTCTTTCATGCCCCAGCCTCAACTGTCAGGACCCCCCGTCTGTTTTCATGTACTTGCTTTACTGATTTACTGTTTCCAGTGTGTGAAGCAGGAGCTCTATCTGTATTTTGCCACCTTTGACTTGATTATGATTTAACTTCCTCCTTTATTTTCTGGTGCAGCCCTGTGTTGCGCTGGTCAACAGCCCTTTACCCCCACCGGGTGCTGCCCCCCCCACAGGTTCCTGAACTATAATTACAGCTTGTGATTATCCTCAGATTGAGCACAGGAGTGTGTGGCCACGATGCAGCTGCACTCCTTCACTGCTGCTGCTGCAGCTAATGAGTGATGCTGTTAGTTTCACGCTGCTGCAGATTTATTGCCTCACTCTCTTCATCCCTGCGGCCACATTCCTGGATATTAAGAAACAATAAATAATGAAGTTTACCCTGCAAATTCCGCACCTGAGGCCCTTTAAAGATGCACACACCGGTGCTAAATAACAGTTCATATGGAGTATTGATATAATGGTAGCTGTGTAATCCCTCACATGGGAAGCAGCATTCTTGCCCGTTCCAGCTGGGGAGGGCGACAGTAAATCTGGTGTGTTGCACTTTGTGCAAGCAGGAAAGATGCAAACATGATTGCAGTACATCAAAGTTGTGCCTAATGATGAGATGGCACAGATGGTAACACACTCCAGAGGAATGAGCACCGTACATTTACCGCCTCGCTTCAAAGACAGGGCGTGGGGGAGCAGGGGGCTTTGTAGATGAAAGATTTTATCCGTTGCCTCTTTTTTTTGCCACTTTAATAAAGGTTGCAATTAACAACTGCTCTCGGAATTGATTTAACAGACTAATTTCTTTGTTCAACAGGGTCTGTAAAAACAATTTTAGGAGACTAATTATTACCTTGCGATATCTAATATTTTAGTATAATTAATATTAAATTCTAAAATGTTTATTTTATCCCTGAAAACTGGCTATTACAGACTCATTTATGACATTTTGACTTAACATTTTCTGACACCTAAATTAAAATCCAATCATCACAATATAATACACTCTAATCACAATATAACTTTATTATATTAACAGGAATTTTGTTGGATGAATGCAGGGACAGTTCCATGAATCTTATTTATTTTATATAATATCACAGAAAATGTGAAATATTGCTGTTGATTAAAAATACATTTTCAGGACTGCAGCACTCAGTTAACACAGAAAAAACGGAAACATGTGATTCATATAATTTCAGATTCCAGCACTAGAATCAGCCTCAAATTAAACCAAATGAATGCCTAAAACAAGAAATAAGTTGAGTCATGGTCATGAATGATGAAAACTTTGTGTGTAGTTATATTCTATATTATGTGGGTGTGAGGTCATCAAACCTAAATATGAATATAATACCAATAACCAGTGGTGTTCTAACAAAAATGAATATTATGTTGTTACTTGTATAGATTGTTTCATAAGGACAGCTTATTATTAATATTGTTAGCATAATAATAAACAATAAAACATTGAAATATTTGAGGAAATCTTGGTAAACCAAGGGGTTTCTCCAAAAGTGTCCACTGTTGTACTAGAAGTGAATCCTCAGTGAGCTCAGGGTTGGAGTCGCACGCGTGCACCACGATGTTAATGAAACAAGCAGAAACACCCACAAGCCCGGTGGCTCTTGAATCGAGGCACAGCCACCTGTGACAGTTTCACTGCTGTCTAATTTCCCCGTTGTAATATGGTCAGTGCTCCCAGTTGTGTGATTGCGCATGTGTATGCTAATAGCATGAACCTGCTTGCAGAGTTCTGCTGTCCTCTGCTCGCCTGTCACCTGCAGGCGCTTTGTCATTAACCCGTGTGTGTGTCTGTGTGTATGTGTGAGTGTGTGAGTGTATGTGTGTGTGTGTGTGTGCGCTGTGACCTCTAACATTCAGATGATTGTGTACACACCAGTATAAACGCACACCACTGGGTCTCTATAATTATGCAGATGGGAGAAAGTATATGGCTAATGAGCAACACAATCTGAATTCCTCCTCTCTCCCTCCATGTTTCATGAGTCACTAATAGTTTCATTTGCAGTAATTGGTTCCGCCTGCAGCCGTGACTCATAACAAAGGCGCTTGGATGTAAAACAAATGTACAACACCTTCCGCGTCCATGCAGAAAGCCCTTTAGTAACCTGGCCAGTTCTCTACAAACTTGACCTTTCACTTTTCTCATCTCCACCTTCTCCACCGTGTTCCTCTGGTTGATTACAGAGAGTTATGGTCTGTCAGCGTTTTAACTGCCGCCACCATAAAACCGGTGCAGAGAACTCATAAGATGAAGACAGGATGGGAGCTCTGCTGTGGCAGCCATTTACTACCCTGGCAACCCAATATCTTAGTACAGTGCACACGTAAAGATACATGACACCATTCGCTGCAGATATTTACGAGAGGCAAACTTTATAGACAAATTATAGATGTAAAACTTACTTCCATTTGTATGATTGATGCTGAAAACCTTTACAAGAGTAACTAATGTGGTAACCTCGGCCTCTGATGGAATTTTTTTGATTTGTTTTTCTGTAAAAATGATTCTGATTGTAGTTTGAATTATGAGACGTCTTAATGATAAAGGTCAAATCTACCTGGGTTGTTAGTGTAGGGAAGCTGGTGGATCACAGAGATCTGTCTGATCAGTGCTAATCCTCTTCTGTAGAATGAAGGACAGTGCATCCTGAAAGGCTTTGAATGGGAGGAGACAGAGCTTGTTGTTCCTGAGATGACAGGCCATGAAAGAAGACGTGGTGGTAGCAGGACTGCTCAGTGTTGGGAGCAGGTTCAAGGGACGCATACTGGACCAGGTTCTTGGGGTCAGCTCATGTCCTCTGACCAGTGGGACTTTTGCTGTAGGCTCAGAATCATCAGATGATCAGATGGTGATCAATATGATGGTGGTCAACATCCTTAAGTCAGTGTATGAACATTGCATCTAGTGGGATCGAGGTTACGGTTGATTTGACGTTGGTGACGTTGGTGTTGTTGGCTGCTTCGGTTTCCTCTGGGTCAGCAGAAAGACCCCAGGGGGGTCAACGTTATCTGTAAAGGTTCCTCTGATCCACCAGAGACTGCAGCCTGTCTTCATATAGCCTACTGGCCCATGCTGTCATGGCTGAGACACACAGGGGTTACTTTTACTATCTATTTTTATATGTTTATAGTTCAGTGTTTAGGAGAGAATCACCTTTGGATTCATTAGAAAGCATTTTAGATAAATAACAGTTGTATGTATTTGTGGTCAGAAAGGATAATCATACAAAACTCTCAGGAGATTGTGGAATACTAGATACTTAGAGAGGGAAGCATTACGGGTGACTTGAGCTTGCTTCTTTACTTCTTTACTTAATTCACCATAAAGATGTTTGCTGTGCTGGTTGAGTGTTTGTGTGCCGGCCTGGTGATATAAATATCTCCTGACAGGAGTTTGACCCGTGGCACTTTCATATCGATTCAGATGCACAGTTTACTGAATGTTCTGCATAAACTTTATCATCTTTTTCTCATCCGCCCACATCGTTCTTGTTCAACCGTTCGGAGCCAGAGGTCGTGGTGCAGCATCGGCACCTATTTTCCCCTGTCGCACATGGAGCGTTTGATGGAAGGTAACTGACGAGGAGGTTTGAGTGAATCACTCTTTGTTTTGCACTTTGTGGATCCATGCATGCTCATTTGGTCTGTGGCCCACAGGAAGCTGCGTTTAGCTTCCCAAAATAAAAATGTAAAAAATAGCCAGTATTCGGACTTTCCACCAGAATCTGATGATCTCAAGTCTGTTGTCAGAAGGGTTTACAGAATGACCGTCCCTATTTGTAGTTTAAATTGTCACATGTCACATTTTCCTTTTTTTGTTTTAAATTTAGTTGATAAAAAAGTTCTGCCCTTAAATCACTGACAAGTTTATATTCCTGGATCTACAGTGTTCTGGTGAAGGCTGTGTTCAGTATCTGCTCCAATTTAGATTTCTACTTCTTCATCTTCTTTACTTCTTCTATCATCACATCTTTGACTGCTGCACATTCCCAGAATTCGTCTGAGCCGACAGACTCTTCCTTCACCTTATTTTTCCTTATATGTCTTATTTTTTGTGGGTTTGTGATGACTTCTTCTTGTAGGGGTGGAAGTTGTTCATGACTTACTGGAACAACATCATGTAGTTTTAGCTTGTAGCTTTAGCTTTAGATCTCCTCTCCCAGCCTTCCAGGGCATACGTTCCTTGTTAGATGTTGAGTTCTCTACAGATGCCTGGTTCTAAATGTATCTGTGAGTATTTACATTAAATCAGCCTCACTTCTGAAAAAACAGGCACCCTACAACAACCCACACTTTCTACCAGCGCTGCTATTCTTAGTCGCTCCCTCGATGATCATTCCTCCTTCTGCGTGTCCTCTGGGAGGTTTTCTACAGACATCAGAAAAGTGAGGCTGCTGTAATTAATGTCCTGCACTGAGGAGCCCCTCATGACTCTCAATCATAATCTGCCAGGTTATCAGAAGGTGAGACTCAGCTGCTTTTTACTTTCACTTATGTTCTCCTGTCCTCAATTTTCTGTGCACACAGTATACAGTTCAGATTAATAATCAGTTATAAATAGATCAGCTAATCAGTTTACTCTGTATTTAAGGGGGCCCCTGGTTATGTCAGGGTTAATCACTAGCCATCCCATCTACCACAGTGCCAGGAGCCTCCAGACCCTTGGCTCAGGTCTTCACGCACCTTCTCAAACCAGTTCAGCGGCTCAGACCACCAGACTCACCATAATTCACCAACCTCATATAATGAATGTCATATAAATATGAAAGCATCTGTTTAAATTTAACATCTATGTAAGGCTATAAGAGTTTACCCATTTCTTCTTTTTACACACTAGAAATGACATTTAAACAGATTATTTTGAGTTTTGAGTGAAATTTTGAGTAGACAGACCGATTATCTGCACACATAAATCAGTCAGTTCATGGTGGTTAGAAATATGATATTACATCTTTTGTGTGTCAATTCCAACATTTTTGTGTCAAGTAAAAAAAGAGGGAGGAAATTCTTTTGATCACAACAATAAATTAGTAAGACCATGGAAACAAGAGTCAACCTTTACTCTTATCTGATCCAAGAAACAGTTTCGGTTACAGAATTATTATGCAATGTTTTGTACTGCCAGTTCTTACTTTCTCACACACGCACACATGCACACACACACACACACAAACACACACTCATTGTACTGAAAGCTTCAACTCACTGAGTTGCATAAATACTCTGAAAGAAAAAAGAAAGGAAAGATTAAAAACACAGATTAGGCTTCACCAAATCTGTAAATTGTTCACAGTTACCAGATAATTTAATACATATTCATTTCAGGATACAAATATGTTTTAATATATGACTGTTTGAAATGAAAACATCTTAATCCCATGCTGACAGAGATTTCTGCTCATCTCTGAATCTGGAGAAGATATTCCACACTGTACATGGTGGTGTGTGTATTCTCCACTAGTTTACAATGAAGAGGTTCTTCATTCACTATGTTTATGCATATTCATTATATTTTATTTGTTCATTTTAAACTGTCATGTCACTGACTTGTTGCTCTTCAAGCTGGAATGAAAAGAGTTTATGACATTTGCTGATTAATTCATCTTTTTTATCCGTTTTATATTTTACATGACGTCCCATTTGTGACATATTCAACATATTCATGTTCTACTTTTATGACAATTATCTGCTTGTACAGCCACGATAAGAACTAAAACCTTTATTATCTGATTACATCAGTAAAGACAGATTTGTACCATTTTCATCATTGATCATCAATACCAAATATTTCTGAAAGAAATCAAGTAAAGAGCGTACATTTGTCTTTTTTTATTTACAATATATATTTGATTGATCACATCGTCAGTCATCCTGGAGATTGGAAAAGAACTTTGTGATTTTCTGGATGTCGTTTGCTGGGAGGTTCAGGAGACTTTTTCTGCAGTTCCATTGAAGAAAGACTTCATCTTCTACAATGTCTGCTTCAAGGAGGGCAACGAAAAACATCCACAGAAGATCTGCAGAGGCACAAAACGGAGACGTCAGTACTGATGCTTCATTCTTTATCTTTTGTGTAGTTACAGTTACATGAGAGTAATCAACACTCACTTGGTGGATGTCTCATTGAGACCACGAGGTCCTTCACAACGTCCAGGACCTCCAGCTGCTGGTGGTGGTCCTTCAAGTATCTTTTCAGGAGACCTGCTCTTGAACAGAGCTGTTTAAAGTCCACCTTATGGACACGACCTGAAACCACAAACACTCTTCATCACACCACTGCAGTGGAACCACGGATCTTCACTGAAGCACAACTTTAGAGACTCTTTCTAAAAGGGTCACTGATGGACTGGACACATTTACGTTCTTCATGGTGTCATTCATACTCACCGAACACAACGGCTGTCTGGCACACTGAAGTCACCAGAGTGTGGACAAACTGTTTGGATGCTCTTTGTCCTTCACTGAGGTTCTTCTGAAGAACGAAACAATCAAAGTGTGACCACTGTACCAAATTGGAGTGCGTTTATATGTGTGTAAAGACGTTGAGCAGGAGAGGAACTGACCTGTATCCACTCAATGACCTGCTGGTTGGTCTGTCCTTCCAGCAGGAGTTTGTCCAGCTGTGATTTGAACTGTCCAGCTGTGAGTTCTGGACGTGGAGGAGAAGGAGGAGGAGGCCTGACGGAGACTCGGTGGTCATCCTTCTTCACTTTTGTCTCAGACCTGTCACTTGGTTTCAGTGCTGGGCTCCTGATAATCGGACCTTGAGGTCTCACAGGCTTTTCAGGAGCCCCCGTCCTGCCTTGTGCTCCTCCCACTGTGGTCGGGACCATCTCCCTTTTTTGCTCCACAGTGATTTCCTCATGGAGCTGCCTGATCTTCTTGGGACCCTCTTCTTTCCGACGAGGGGCCCAGTTGTTCTGAAGATAACAAGTTTGACATGATTAGTGCAGACACGGTCAAAATGTTTAAAAAAATTATACAACTACATGAAATATTAATCTTAGATAATATTTACCTTTCTCAGATCCTGAACATCTTGGAGCAGGAAACTAATCCTTTTCGAAGTTCTGCCCTTTTCGATTATTTTTCCAATCTGTGACAAATATTCGTCCATTTGAGACTAAAAAAAAAAAACCATTCACACGGTTAAAACTCCTTAATAGACATACAAGGATGTGTGTGTGTGTGTGTGTGTGTGTGTGTGTGTGTGTGTGTGTGTGTGTGTGTGTGACCTTGTTTTTCTCCATTTTCAATCCGATAGTCTGGAGCAGCTTACAAAGGCCCTCCAGGGACTCTTCCTGTTCATCAGCGAGCAGCTTCGTCACACAACTGTGCATGACTCTCTCCGTCAGGATGTTGACGTTGAAAAGCTCGCCAATGAATTTCACGTTGCCGAGGAAACGGCGATGAGCATTATTTTTCAGCTCTTCCAGCTCCAACATCTGGAGGTCCCGATCAGCTTCCTTTGAGAGGAGATCAGAGTCACTTTAATACACATGTGGGCAGCGTTTGTCTCCAGAATCTAACACACAAACACTAAACTGAACTTTACTAATTAAATTAACGTTATTCTCTGACAGTCTTCTTACAGTTTTTGCTGAGTCGAGCTCCTTCTCCTTCTTAAGAACCTGCTCGTCCGGCTGTCTGTTCATAAACTCGTTCTGACAGCGAACGATGAGAAGTTTCAGCAGGTTCCCGTGATCTTTTGTCTTGTCTGATGTTCTGTTCAACTGAGGAAGGAAAAGAAAAAGCAAAAATATTGAATATCCCATCAAACAGGGAATTATGTGGCCCAAACAGAGCCGGGCCATATACTGAATGTGTCAGCTAAAGTCCACGTGTACATGTATATCTGCAAGTACTCTGTAGAGTACTCAAGTACTGCTGATGCTGTGAGTAACTTACGTCCATCAGATGAAGGCACATCTTGGCGTAGCACTCGCTGTAGTGCTGCTCAGACACCGCCTTCTTAAAGATCAAGTCAATGGCACCCTTCAGCTTCTCCTCAGTGTTAAAGCTGAGCTCAGTCACCTGGTTGACCAGACGCTCAAACTTCTCAGGTGTGAGTTTGTTGAGGATGGTCTGCAGAGTCCTCAATGTTTCCTCTGTTCTTAAACTTTCAGGATCCTTCACGTTCGCTGCACTCCGCCTGGGTTTCCAGGCGTTCTCCGCTTTGTTGAGGGTCACATCTTTGTTAAGAGTGATAATCTTTCTCTGACCCTGCTGAGGGCTCTGGTTGTGGAATGGTGATGCAACAGACTTCTTCATAATGGTTAGTTGTTGAGAGAGTTCAGTAAAATGATCAGGTTGTGGTCCCAGTTGGTTGTTGATATCCAGTGGTGCTGGCTTGAGCCTGATATAGACACTCATATAGTGTGCTTGTTTGACATCAAAGCCTTTTTGATTATCAAACCATACTGTCAAGTTTTAGTGATCTTTAAACTGTTTTGATCTTATTGACCTCACAATGAGTGTGTATATGCACACACATGTGTTCTTCTATCTTTGAGAGGACATTTGTAGCCATAATGTATTTTCCTGGCCTGTACCTTAACCATCCAGACTAACACTGACCCTGACCAACACACACACGTACACACACACACACACACAAACACACACACACGCACGTACACACATATTCACACATGGACAAACACACACATCATCATGAAAGTCATTTCTAGGCAGCAGAAATGTGTGTGTGAAAACACGTGGGTTCTGAACTCCTCATAATCAGTTGGGGAGACAGAGACTCTTGCTACATTTCTGTGTGTGTGGGGCTGTGTGTCGGGGGGTCACTCTTGGACATATATGAGTGTTGGAAAGGGGTGGTTGGGCAGGGTCTCCTGTATTAGCAGGACTGTGTGAGAGCCAATCACATATGAGAATTTATACATGTGTATGAATATTAATGAGGCCTTGTTGTACTTCAGGCTGCAGTTGAGGGGTCACTGTGCTAATATACAAAAAACACAGGAAATGGGTATATGTGTATAAAAAGGACTTGAGCAGAAATCCTGGATTTGAGCTCCTAGCACCTAAATAAGCAGTTCTGTGCAATAAAAATTAATCCAAAATATCTGGGTATTGTTGCGTGTATTCATATGAAAAGTCTTGATAAACCACAAAAACCAACACACACACACACACACACACATGCACTTGGTCCCCTCCCACACACGCACAAACACAAATTCCCATGCACACCCACTTCTTTGCTCTCATAATATCTCACTTGCATTAAAAAAGAAATTGCACCTCCATTCATCTGCAGCTCAGTGTTACCATTGACAAAACCGAGATAGTGTACTGACAACAATGGACCTCCTTCCTGTTATAGGATGGATTTAACTTTTTATTTTGGGAGTAAGCTCATTCTCTGAGAAATGTATTTGTTCATTGACCGCTAGTTTAAATGCACACATCAAGTGTAGGTGTTGCAGTTTGTAGAATTATACACGCAGCCTCGTTATTTGAGCACAAGTATCTGGTACTGTTCTCATTAACAAAAGAATATTTCTCCATATTTAAACTGACAGGCGATCCTCTGCTCTCCATTAGCCGCTGGTGTACAAGAAGCTTTAAATTAGTGTGCTGTTTATGTCCAGTCCTCTGGTGGTTTCTTTGTCCTATTTTAAATCTGTCCTCTACACTCATTAGATCTTCATGAGTCAATCACAATCCTCTGCTGCTCTTATGGACTCATCTTCATCTGTCAAATTAAGTGAGTGATTTGTTAGCTAAAGTCTAATTCAGTCGTTGGAGTTGTATTTTAAACAGTCGGTTAGAATGGCTCCCATTTCACCACTCAGAGACGACTCACCTGGGCTGGGTTGGACTGGTGAAGAACCAGGCCCAGGACTTGATTTGGCCTTTTTTGGATGTGAATGTGCTGGATATGAAAGTAAGAGGAGATGGATTTACAGCAACTTAACTGTTGTATCAGTACGAATGGCCTGGATCTTTGATGTTGTTTTGAGATAAATGGCACGAGCCTTTCCTCAGACTCTTGCAGCACTCAGGGAAGATGCAACTTTGACCTGACATAATCATCAGTTGTTGTTAGGCTCAGCTCTGGAGATGCCATCTGTCCTTCTGTACCATCTCATGGGGACGCTGGGTAAATGTCAGGCAGATGCTTCAAAGTTCATCGCAATACACCATAATATGACACAAGGTGGTCATTTATACGTGCACATGCATCCTGAGGCTTCTGTAGATCCTGAAAGATCCATGAGGTAGAGTTTCCTCATTGGCAGCCCTTTTTCCTCTCTCTTTTTTTGCAAGGTCCATCAAGAGATGACCTTTGCAAATATCAGGTCTCTGTCAAAATTAAGTCATGCAGCTACATGCTTTAATTCTGAGCTGCAGCCAACAGCACTGACTTATTCATTAAATCCGTATTTACAGCCCTGCCAGGTTAGACAGACGGCACTTGAGGTCAATTTGACTCACTGTCTCGTCTTTATAGGATGTTTTTCATCCTGCACAAGAACATTAGATAATGGTGAGACTGCTCCCTACACACTGCGTCTCTTGTAATCCTTCGGTCTTCATTTTCTCTTTTGAGCGCCAGCACCTGTGTCACTCCTCTCCTGTGCTGTGAAACTTCCCCCTTAAGCCCTTTTTTCTGAAATGGCCTCTTGTCTGCAGCCAGCACACCCAGCGCTGCAGCACTGGGTCTATTAAGGTCCAGACCCAGAAGGTTATGATGCTACGAGACCGTGAACTCAACATTTACATTGAACATGAGGAATCTCTTCCCATCTCTGAAAAGTGTTGTGACATTACTATTGGGCTGGAAATTTTCAAATACTAATTCATTTAAAAGTTCAATGTCTTTTTTTATGGTTTAACCTTAATAAACAAATCCAAAATTAAAGCATTACCACTAATATTTACAGCAAACATGATTAAAGTGGGCCATATTTACTCTGATGTGAAGCCTGCGGCCTCATGTACTAGTACTTGTGTACACATAAAAATGTGGTCTACGTCCTTTTCCGTACTGACATTCAGATGTATCAGATGTTACTGGAGCGGGGGAATGTGCAGTGCACCACGCTAACGTCTTTGCTGGCGTGTGCACATTTCTACAGATATTGTTTCTTTGGGGACACCTAGAGGTTGAAGCTGGGAAACAGTTAATAACATGAAAACAGTCTTCAGTATGATGTGCACATCTTTGACAGACTTATGGTGGATAAATTGGTGAAGAAGACTATGTGAGCAATGGCAGCATTGGTATTGTTGGACCACACAATCCAACTCATATGAGTGGATTTACTGGCTTTTAAATGAGCTGATTTTGTTTTCCATGGCCAGTGTAAGTGCGGCTGTGGCCAGTGTTTTGTTATTTCTTTGCTACCTCTGCTTTTATGGATAGTTTTGTCTCCATTTAGACTACATCTATTTGCACTAACAGGGCTCCATCAAATAGTGCAACCAGTGACACAGCGTACATAGTTAATTAATCCAGTCTTTATATTCAAGAGTTTAGTCACTGTAAAGGCTAATGTATATTACCCCAAGTGCTTAACCTGTTGAAATGCACGGGGCAAAGATACACATCCATAAAAGTGAAGAGGTTTCCAAGAGTACAACACAGTGAGGAGCCAGGGGACGTCTGTGCTCCTCTCATGTCCCCTCACCTGCTGTGGGCAGAAATCCTCTGCTTAACATCTACATTTATTTTATTTATACATTTTTTAGTTCGGTATGTTTGGGACCCCATGATGCATTTAGCCTCACACGTGATCTCTTATTCCTTTTTTTATTTTGCTATTTATCCTTGTCGATAGGGTACCAAATGAAATATGCCTGCACTTCATTGACGATGATCTCAAGGTCAGACTCAGGGAAATTTATTTTTTGTCTTCTGCTCACACTGATGATCACACAAATCTCAGGGCCGATTCATGATAATGTGCTCATTTTTGCATATTTTTCATAAGGGAGGAGCTCAGTACTAGTGCATCTATGCTCAATTCCACATTGATCAGGATGAGCAAAAGAAACATGCTTGGATCCGTGTGTACCCACAATCTGATACACCAGATTTGTGCGTACAGCAGTTTCAACATACAAATCTACACGTCTTAGTACATGAGGCCCCTGGAGAGCAGGATTGTTTTTTTAAATGTAAAACAAAAGAGTGAGAGAAGAAAGGAGGCGACCTCTGTGAGAGATACAGTAGTTCAACTAGCATCACACTCCAGGGAAATCTTACCAGCAATAGCCAAGCTGATGTGTTCTGCTCCATCTTGGCCTCAAAGAATTACAGTACTATCATACAGAGTAGACACCCCCACCCCCCCCCCACCCCAACATTTCAGCCCTGACATGTGCTCTCACTGCAACCTGCCTTTATTTAAAACAGGCCAATATGATATCAAAAACCAGTTCAATGTCATTAAATGTCAAGCAGGTTGTAGGAGATTAAATAGGAGATGATGTAGTATGTAGTATCACAATATAGTAGTCGTCACCTTAAATGGCCAATTGTTGGATAATAAGATGAGTGAAACACTGTATCTTTTTTACATATATATAATAAAACTATTATGTACTGAAATTGTAAAACCTTGGAGACACGTAAGAAGTCTGCCTGTCTGTCTGTGGACACTAAACAGGTTTATTAATGTCATCTTTCACAGCTTCTTTGAGCAGCAGCCTAAACCAGTTATGGACTGGTTTCATCCGAGACAATGTTAACGCGCACATGTGTGTGTGTGTGTGTGTGTGTGTGTGTGTGTGGGGGCACGTGTGTGCCAGCAATAAGGTGAATAACCTTTTAACCTCTTGGAAAATCACTGTTAGTGCTTCCTCCTCATGCAGGGTGTCTGTGTTTGCCTTAACAGATGGAAAAAATATTTGCATGGAAACATTTGCATCAGTCTAATTCTGAACGTCAAACCCTGGGCAAAGAGATATGGCCTCAGTCGGGGACCAGTAGAAGCTACTGTCAGGGGAGAGATAGTAGTTAAAAAAAAATATTCATGTTAGAAGTTTTGATATATATTTGCAGCTTTTTGATTATGTGTATTCGTTTTGTGCAGAAAACCTGTTTTGTTCCATCAAACTGAATCTGTTGGAACACACACACATGCTCGCAGCCACACACACACACACACACACACACACACACACACACACACACACACACACACACACACACACACACACACACACAGACCCTCTTGTGTGCCTTTCACCAGAGTACATGATGTAAGTCAGTGCAGAAGATGAATCAGGCTAATGAAGCACCAGGGAGAAGACTCCAGAGTTTAGATGGTGTCAGCACTGGTGGAGGCAGAAAGTCAAACTCAAATCAGGGGAGGTCTCTTTTTTAAGGAAAGTCAAAATTATCCAACTCGCTTCATCCTCAGTGAAATGGTAAAGAAGACGATCTTCAGACGTATACTGTCATATCTTATTCTGTATGCAGCGTTTTTGCCAGTCACATTACAGTTTCATAATGTGCCTTTGGAAGTAGCCTCTTATATCAGCTACCTTCGGCTCTGAATACTGCTCTCATGAATGTGACGTTTTCATCCTTTTTCTATCAGAATCTGCTCTGGGCTCCTTGAGAATATGTGCAGTCGCTCGTCAGATAATCTGATTATCAACAGAGCCCTTTTTAGTTTTCCTACCTGGAGCTAGCTAATCAAAGGTTAACACCCTGAGTATGAGGGCGAATGAAATTTAAAAATATGTCCATATGTTGATAGTATAATAATGTAGTAATTATAGTATGAATAATCCCACATCAAACATGTCTTCAGTTATTTTGTAGCAGTGTTTTAATGACTGTTATTATGCTCAACAACACGCACACACTGGCATGACCATTGCTGTGTAAAGGACCGGGTCTTTTGTAGAAACTGGAGGTTGTTGGATGTTTTGGATAATGTAGAATCCTTCAGGTTCAGTTTTTATCTGTTTTTTTGTTCTTTTTTATTTTTCACTCTTAGCAGCTAATAGCAATTCCTAAAGATATTTAAACATGTGTATTTTTTTTATTTGAATTTTGAAGGAAATATATAGCATTAAAAACCAAGAAATTAAAAAAACAAATGTAAGAACAAATACGTCATTGAAACACATCATGGAAATTGCAGAAAATCCCAATTGACACATTTTCTTCTGCATTTGATAAGGTTATCAAAACGCTGTAAGCAGTTTATTATTATTATTAACAGTGGAATAAATCAGTGGGAAGGAGAACATCCACATTGCTGAGAGTAGGAAGGGCAACTAAAAGGGAACCATAATTTTGCTGTAGTGCACTTGAGCAAAGTGAATCCTTGTAAACAGTGGGCTGACCCTTCGTCCTCCACTGGAGAGTTGTACTCGTGCTCCCATCTCCACGTTCCTCCCACTAGAGACCACCCAGGGGTATCTACATTCCTCCAAGTGTCACTTCTCATTTCAGCATCTATCTGAAATATTCTGTGTATGATCTCGAGAAAGGATGATGCAGACATGATGATTTCATGTCTACTTTTGCATCAGTGAAATCAGTTCTAATATCTTGATGTCAATCCAAATCCCTCAATTAAAAGCACATTTATGATGAGTTATTATGCTAATGAATAGTATTTAGTATAGTAATTACTCAGTGAATGTCATCTATTTGACACTATTAGACACTTTATTCTATATCTGAACATATTGGATATAAAATGTACAGATTGAACTCTCTCTCTCTGTATATATGTGTGTGTGAAGTGTATACTTAAATATATGAAGTGTATACTTATAATGTTAAATTCCTCCTTTCCTCTCATTTGTGAGCATTGCATCTATATTTCAGTGTTTTTTTATCACTTTATCTGCGGGTGTATTCTCTTGCAGAGCCTCTCAGCCAGGCTGCGAGTCTCAGCATAAATCATTCCCACTCCATGAATCTGTAATGTAAACCAAACCATGATTATTACATGAAATGTGCAAATGTAAGACTAATATATGATCAGGGACTGGGATGTTCTTTATATTTATAATGGAAACACTGCAAATGTGGCTGCAAAAAAAAATATATTTCTCATTATTAGCATATTTCCATGACCGTTACATCCCTCACCCCTCAACATTATGTCTGTATTTGATAGATGTGAATGTATTTTTAACGTTTTCACGTGTGTGGGTGGAGCTATGATCAGGATGGATGGGTGGGCAGCATGAATATGAAGATGATTCACTGAGGAGCACAAATAACCACACATTAACATATTAACTGCTATTCTCTTACCGTGAGTGAGTATAACAATATTACAATGTAGTTTTGACTTATGCAATATATTTTCTTTTGCCACATATTTTAGCTTTTTCTTTTGCAATATATTTTCTAATAGAGCAATCGCTATCTGGATCATCTGTTACTATACATCTATGTATTAAGGTAACAATTAACTTAGTTTGCTTTCATTTGTTGCTCAACACACGCCTGCCTCCCCTTCTGCTGCCTTTGTTTCCATAGCAATGACAGCAGCCATTGCCCATCTCTAAATGTATGGAGCTGTGTCCGTCATTCTATGTACCAGCCAAGAACACGGACAGTTTTGAAAGCAAAGTTCTCAGAAGCGCTGGGGTGGGGTGACCCATGAGGAGGTCAAAGCAATCTCTTGGTAATCAGGGTGGCTGGAGGAAGGTGTACCCAAAGTCACACCTTTCACTGGCCTCTGACAAATGCACTGTGAACTCTGTGTGTCCAGGTGAAGGTTCGGTTAACCCCCACTGCCATCACTGCTAAAGGATCAGTGAGCACTGATACACTCCGGAGTTTTCCTGCTCCTCAATGCACCATCTCTTTCCACACAGTAAAAGTTGCTGATGACAAGGAAGGGCTTGGGTCCAGGAGGTAGTTTAGTGCATGTTAAACAGCAGTGCGCTGCTCATTATTCAGGGGGAATACATTAAACACGAGGAGGAGGAGGTGGTTACACACACTGCTTGCTGCCATGTAACCTTGGGCTGCAGAGGCCGCGGTGAAGGTGTGGAATTGGGGGGGAAATGCCAGAGGGTTTTCAGGCCTTTCCATAATTAATTGATTGTCTTTCTTTGTGTTACTGCTCATGTGGGATCAAACACGCTGCAAATAAACCTGAGCAGGTCCATTATCAGCCCAAACCCGCCAACACTGTAGGAAACAGCACGTCCTCACCCTAACTGGACTAACAGCATGGCTCCCAGAGAACGGGCCCTCCACCATGATGGCAGAAAGCAAAACATCAGAAAAATGTTTCAAGAGGTTTTGCTTCAAATGAGAATTTCCATTACTGCGTCTATTGACTATTTTTCTTTTCGTTTTATGTGTTTTTGTTTTCTCTGCTTGTCTCTCCTGGTCTTATCACTCACATCGATCCTCCATTTTTCATGGTCTCTGTCGATCATTCCTGTTGTCTCCCTTTTGCTGACTAAAATCAACCACATCAATATGAGATTTTTGGTTAATGGAGAGGCACAGCCACTCTGTCACACTGCTGGTGTGTCTGAGTTTATTTATTTATTGGGATTCTTTGTGTGTGTGTGTGTGTGTGTGTGTGTGTGTGTGTGTGTGTGTGTGTGTGTGTGTGTGTGTGTGTGTGTGTGTGTGTGTGTGTGGGTCACTTGCTGTCAGTCTAATTCCATTTTTTTGGCAGATGTGGACCTGCTGTTCCGCCTCAGTTTGAGTTTCACTGGAGCTTCAGTTAAAGTGAACAGGCTCCTGGGAGAACACTGGGGTCCATCCATCAGGCTACAGACACACACACACACACACACACACACACACACACACACACACACACTTCAATTCCAGTGACTGATGGAGGGGTTCCTCACTATACAAGAATGCTTGACAGCACACGAGCCAGTCTCTGAAGCCTGAAAGCAGGTACATACATGCAGGATCCCAAACTAACTGGATCCACTCTGATTGCAGTGCTGAGGACAACCTGATTATTTGGATTCACACTGGTTCCACCTGCTGAAAATTACATTTCACGGAGATTGACTGACTCTATGTTTGAATGCACCTCCCAAACAGAGATTGCCAAACTTTGTCTTGGCTTGTTCTGCTCTGTTTATATTGTTTCCACCTCAGCTTTTTTATGGCTATTAATCATAGTGGCATCTCATTTTTGGTGGTTTTCCTCGGAGAGTGTGCAGAATGTCGCTGTCATGTGACATTAACTCTTCGCCTCGTGGGGAATAAATATACTTAGGCTTGTGTGACTTCTACATGGCAGCAACACAGAGCCAGCCTCTCTCCCGTGGTCATAAATGAAATCTAAATGTTTACAGCTGTGCACAAAGACCAAAGTGGAATATGTCTCGCGGGGCTGCGGTTTCCACTCGGCTTTGGAGGATTTTCTATTTTTTTTTCTCCTCCGGATTGTTGGAAGTAATGATATTTTGCCTCGGTACAGCTGCTGAAGTAAAATAAAACCCTGTGACTTGCACAATCACCAGGAAGAAATCATACTCGTTACATTAATGAGGAAGAACTCTGGATTTTTCTGCATATTTTAAACTGATAACATACAGGAGTGTCAAAAAGCATGGACAGTATGGAACAATCCAAATGAATGTGAGTGGCTCTTTATTCATCCTAGTCGGTAAACTTCCCCATGTATGTGGTGAGTCCACCGTGTTGATCAGCAGTGTGTAGTTTTGTTTCTAAAAATAGAATTACAGACCATAACTCAAAGGAAATTGACAGATAAGTTAAAGTAATATCTTACTTCAAAGTCTTAGGAGTTGTTTGGTCACTGCTTCTGATCAGATCAGACATCGTCAAGAATGCAAATGAAGATGTTTGAATTATTAATTTCTCAGAGCATTTGAAGGCCTGACTACTCTCAAAATGGATGTTTATGTTCCCACATCTCTTACATATTTAAATGGTATAATTTTGACCATATTTGACTGCAGAGTATAATCAAGTCAGAATTGTACACATTTTGTGTTATTTTTGTATATTTAAAAATTTCAAATGAATCAATCGAGATGAGACTGAGGTCCAGACTGTTCATGTCAACATAAATGTGGTCACTGCATTTAGTGTAATTATTCTGTATCCTCTGTGAATTGTGATTTTACACAACCCTTTCTTCCATGACTCACTCTTCACTTGTTTTCTGATGATAAGTTGCTGCTGGAGGCCTGACTGAGGACTTTGTTATTATCCCACAAAAAGACAAACTTTACTCACTGTGCTTCATGATCAACAACATTAATTTACCTCTTGTCTCACCTTCTGCGAGTGTTTCATGTGTTGATGATGGAACCATCTCCATTTATGGCAAGTGTCTCCAAATTGCCTGAAGAGGCTGCTTGTGTAATTGCAGGTTTGAGATTTAGACCACATTCATTTCTGTGTCTTCTACTCACAGCATTTGAGTGATTGCTCTCCAAAGTGCTGGTTTCATAGCAGCAAAGGTTTTGATTACCACATCACATTTACACCTTGATTAAGATCTTCAAGTGGTGACTAATTATCTGGCATTTACTCACCTTAAACTGAGGAAAGGCTCGAGGGAAGGGTGGGATACAGAGAAACAGAACAGAGGGAAACATGATGATGATGATGATGATGATGCAGCTGCAGCAGATAAAAATGGGGAAAGAAGGATCGACAGAATCTAAGTAGACATAAAACTGAGGGATGATGCCAAAAGAGACACAGCCTGAGAATTACAGCAGCAGGAACCTCTGACATGTTTATTTTTTCTGCTTGAGCAGATTTTCATCTCCGACAGTGATGACTCCTATGGAAGGAATATATCTGCAAATCCCTTTGAAGGAAGCAGAAAATATATCACACTTGACTGAGTTTGACTCCTGGAAAGAGCAATTATTCACCTTTCATCCCTTTTTCTGGAAATTTACAGGATAAATCTGACTTTAGCAGGATGGACTTTTACCGTTTAGTGTTCCTCCAAATGGAAATTAGCCTCCAGAGATGGCTAAAACTGTAGCTTCTCACTTTTGGGATAAATGTTACTGAGGTCTAAAGGTCATGTCTAAGAGGATGCTGGAGAAGCAGCCTGGTTGTGGTTTCCCTGTAGGGCTACTCTAAAGATTATCAGTGTGGCAACATTGTACATCTCATAATAATAGAGATTACAATTTCAGGCTACAGATTAAGCAGTGAAAGGAACTATCAGGTGAAGAGCTGAATTTGAGTTTATTAATGAATATTGATCCCAACAGAGTGTTGGTGTTCTTCAGTACAAGGATGAGTCATGTTCAACCGAAGGATCCCAGAGTGGGTTTCACCATTAGACCTGAAGCATGACAGATTAAATAACTGTAGATGCCACTTGGGCCGGGCTGCGTGAGGGTTCTGGCTCCAATGGCCATCACTCTAATAACTATGTGCTGCATTCAGGGTAACTTTTCCTGTCAACTTCTGCTCAGGCCTAACAATACATCTTTACTTCACTGTTTTGTTCTTCCCTTCTGTCTTCATCTCCTCTTTTGTTGCGACTTTGTCAGAAATTGATCCTTTTTGCCTCCTAAAAATCACAGCTTGCGCTCGGCCATCACTCACACCAGTGGATCTCCAACAGGACTTGGACATAAAGAGCCGGTCGTGCTGCTTAATTTGTCCATCAAACGTTCACAGCCACAGTTAAACTCACGGGGAGGTCTGAATTGTTGTTTGGTTTAATTACTGAAGCTATTCTGCTAAAGCAGTTGTCATATTCAGATATTTTATCTGCTCCAAGTCATGGCTGCCCATCCATGAAAGCAAACGGATTTTCAGCCAGTCATGAAGAGTGAAGGACTCATTTTTAATGAGAGCAGCTTCACCTGCAGGAGGTCATTAAGATATTCACTCAAGTGCCCCTTCACCAAGAAACACCTTTATTTCCATGACGCATTTAGTGACACTTTTAAGCAAGTGTTGTTACCTCATTCACTGGATTTTAGACACACACACATACAGACGTTTTTCAAATGCCTGTAAAACACAGATGGGAAATGGTTTAACTTTTCCTGGTCATTTCCAATGCAAACTCCATTGTTCCATTTATAGCAGCTCTGCATGAAGCCGCAGAGAACACTGAGGCTGCATCAACATGCCTGTTTGTGCCACTTAAATTAAATCAAAATTTTTGAAGGCTTCTTACTATGATCTCATGAGCAACATTTATTGGGTGTCATTAAAGGAGATTAAGTAAGAATATTAAACATTAATGTTTATGACATTAATTTCAGATGCAATTATTACTGTTATTGATGTGCTACATTTCTGGTCAGGTGCACTGTGGGAGGGGGGAGTTTTATTTATTTTAGTCTAATTAACAGAATAAAAATATGATCAGCAACAACTGACTGAAAATGGTGGAAAGGTAAAAATATGAAGTTAGTTTAGCAGCTCGTTCTGCTCCCCCTGAATGAAAAAAGATGCTCATAAGGAAGAGCAAGGAAAGCACCACAGGCAGCCACTTTGTGGAGTGTTGTTAAATGGATCTGAATTAGCCAACATTCAGCTGCTATATTGGAGCTGACTGGCCCACAAAGAAAACACTAAATGCTTCAGTGTTTACTGTAACCTTGAGTGTTGTTTCGGTGCAGCAGGACAAGCAAACCTGAACTAAATACATGTTAGAGTGTTTTTCTTTGAACTGCGGATCTGTTTATTAGTTTTACTCTCTCCATCTGGCACCAACGTTCGCTGCACTCATTTACAGATGCTGCATGGAGCCCCTCTCTCCTGATCATTTGTATGCCTCCTACTTTTCTCACTCTTCTAATTCTTTCCTTGATCTATTCGTTCTTCTACTTGTCTTCTGCTCTGTCTTGCCTGTGTCTCTCCATCTGTCTGTACTTTTTCTATCTTGATGTTCTTCCACGCCAAAGCCTCCTCTTCATCCTCCTCCTCCTTTTATTTGGCAAACAGTTGATTGGTTATTGGGCCTGTAGCAGATGTTGTGTGTTCTTGGAAGAGCTCATACCTGAAGATTTCCTGGAACAACATTCCCAGGAAGTCCACCAGGATAAATGAGCATAACATAAACTTCAGTATTAACAACCAATACCCAACTTTGTAGAACACCACATTTCTATTTTACATTGATAACTTGTCCTCCAACAATTGGATGGATGGATGGTCTATTATTGCTCTATACATAAAATAAATAAAAACAGTCATCTACTGTTCTGCTCTTTCCTGTAAATGCGGAGAGGTCAGACCTGATCCTGGTACTTCCTGTTATACTCCCTACTTTGATTTATCCTGGATGGGTTACATTTCCGTGGCAACAGTGCCATTCAGTACCCATGGCAGATGTCTCTCACTGTGCGATTAGTCAGCATCGAGTAGGCGGTGAAAACAGGTGACACATTTATTTGCGGGGTGTGAGCAAACGAGGCTTGCATTAGTCATCGTTTGTCCAAATGCTGCTCCTTCTCACTTTTACATGTAGACTTGGTTTGAAATCTGAATGGCTGCCTGTGTTTTAGGAGCAGAGGTCACTTTCCTTATACTCCAGTGGTCCATCCCCATCATAAAGGTGGTCCTTCACATCCATCCTGTCATCACTTTTTTAATACATTTGCATTTATAAACATTACCAACTCTATATTGTTAGATGACTATCAGATATATATTTTTAATCTTAATTTACAGTCAGTACAGTGAGTAGGTAAGTATGGTGGTGCATCTTTTACTGTTAAGATGGTCTCCTCACAACAGAAATGTAGACATCTGGATAAATGACCCAGTAACACCTTGATTATAGGAAATATGCATGTTATATATATACCACTCACATTTCATTTAAGTGGATGAGAGTATTAAACAAACAAATTGGAGTTATATAATACCTTTACCTAATAAATTGACGTCTTCAGTTTTGGCCAAGGTTTATTTTATTTGACATAAGTCTGTATATCGTACCATAAACAGATTTGCTACAAGCTCACAGCTGTGACAGGTTTCCATTTATCAGTTATCAGCTTTTCATCTTAAAAACACAAGATGGAATGATGACTCCTCAGAATTTGGGTCTGAGAAACAAATTAAAATATCTTTTTCTTTTTATAAATTTTGAGAGTGTTTTTATTAAATTTAGTCACAAAAAATAAATTAAAAATCAATGGTGGTGCATTCTGTGTCAGCCGCTGGTTTGTTTTCAAGGCTAGCTTTTATTGTCAGGGTCAGCGTTACTCTGTCAGCAGCTTGACTTTTTTACATAAACATGGTTCATTTGGTGTTATGCCTTCATTTGGAAGAAAAAAGAAAGTTTCTTCAAAAGCACAAGACCCAATCTGAAGCTATCCCCCTGAAGGCCTTGAAAAGTCCTGATTTTATTAAAGAGGGTTATTTTAAACATGTTGTGTTCCTGTGAATGCCTGTTGATCCAAAAACTGCTCAATAACAGAATATAAAGTTTTGAGCATTGTGTATTTGTGGTCTGTGGTCTGGCTGGGACAGTAAAGTTTATAAATGTATGTGTTTTTTGTGCAGTTGTACCTTTTGGAAATGTGCATCGTTCTGTATGTCACAGCTTCCTATATGCCCAGGATCCACAGTAGGGTTCAGAAGGGGCCAAAGCTGTGTGATTTGGGTGCTGGGTGGGGGCCAAGACCCAATCCTCAGACTGTGACTCTGGCTATGGGGACAGGGAATGTCACCTTGCTGGGAAGGGAAGAGACAGAGCTAGTGAGGAAGGTACTGGCTAGAGATAGTTGGGCTCACCCCCTCACAGAGTCTGGGCTCTGGAACCCAAATAGTTGAAAGAGGCTGGAATATTCTACTCTGGAGTTGTCTGCGGTGAGAGGTGGCAAGCTGGTGGGGGCCTTCTTGGGTGTACCTGGCCTTCTTGGAGGCCCTGGGAGAGGTACTGGAGGTGTTCTAACTGGAGACTCCATAGTTCTGTTGGGGGACTCAGTAGAACTTTCATGTGGGCGGCTACTATGTGACCTGGAGGGGTGTAATTCAGAGGAACAGCTTCCCCGATATGAGCCCAAATGGTGTTTTGTTGGACTTCTGCCACTCACAGTTTGTCCATAACAAACACTATTTTTGAGCATAAGCGTGTCAGTGCACGTAGCACCAGAACATTCTAAACTGGCTATCAAATGTCTTTGACTCTTGGGTAAGGAGTGGGGCTGAGCCATTAGCTGGATCTGCTGGCAGTGGAGGAAGCTGGAAAGACTTGTTAAACCCAAGCATATCGTGAGGGTCTGTTGGGCACATCTGGTAGAACTCTCTACCAGGAGGCCTTCACCCCCTGCCCCACCCCATCCAGGAGACCATTGTCCAGATCCTGAGGGAGGCTGGAGACATTGAGTCCGTGGCTGCGTCTCTAAGGCCACTGGTGCCTGTCATGCAGCAATCCTTGAGCCCCATTTTGTACATCGAAGGCAAGGGGTGCAATCAGGCTCAAGAAGGGGTGCTATCAAGCCTGGTTGGCTTGGGGAAATCCTGATGCAGAAGGGAGTGGCAGTTCGTGTGGTAGCCAAATGAAAAACTCACAGGTCTTGGAGAACTGTGGGGAGTGGGCTGGGGATATTGCCATGCGGTAGAAGGAATACCTCTAGGAACTCCCACTGGCATGCCTTCTCTGGAGTAAGCAATGGCTGAGGACCCAGAGACTGACATCTTCATCACTCAAGCTGAAGTTACTGAAGTAGATTGGAAGCTGCTCAGTGGCTCTAGGAGAGAGCTGCTGGTCCTCCACATTGAGAAGACAGCTGAGGTGACTTGTGCATCTCTACCAGATGCTCCCTGGTTGCTCCCTCAGGAGTTGTTCCAGGCATGTCCCACTGGAGAGAGAACTCAGGAAAGAATTCAGGCCACTCTTAAGTGACTGTCATTCAGCTGGTTTGGGAATACCTTGGCATCCTCCCAGAAGAGCTGGAGGGAGCGTCTACAGAGAAGGAACTCTGGGCATCCTTGCTGATAGTGCTGCCCCACGACACGACATGGATGGATGGATGGTGTTGTTTGGTGTTCTTCACTGCATTTCTAAATTAATCCTTGAATCAATAAACTTTCAGCTGCCTTGGGATTAGTCTTAATGATCCTGGAGACTGATCGACTGCTATCAACAGATTTGACTGGCTAGCAAAGGTTTTCCCAGAGATAAAATAAAAACATAAATGAACTGGATATACTGGGATATTTGCATAAACCTGACAGAAACACTGTGATTACCCAACTTTTACTCTGTCGAGTACATTCAAAAAGACAAGTTTTTGAGTACTTCCTTGTATGAGACACAGAGCTGCCATCAGTCACCCAGTAGCAACGGCTGTCACAGCTCTGTTGTCATATTTGGTGTAATGTTTAATGTGCGCGCTAACTGCCTCTCACTGCAGGGTGCACAGGACTGCCACCCTTCCAGCAGCAGTTGAATTGATGGCTAATGAATGTATACACTGGTTTCTTCCTACGTAGCACATATGTTGATTAATATTCATTAGAGGGTGCTTCATTGCCTTCAGATTCTCTGTCAGTATCCATTGGGACCTACACACCCTGACATTAGCATTATATCCATATACACGCAGCTGGTTTGATGCAATGCATGTTCAGCTGTGCAGAGGGTCAGGAGGCTTGCTGTAGCAGTGGCAGATAGAAGCTCCCTGTTGGGAGTCTTCTCATGTATGTTGACCCCCAATTGATAAATACACATTTACCCACTACAGCAGGGGTGGCCATCCCAGTAGTACAAGAGCCACAATCCAGCAGGTTTTCCTTCCCACTGGGTAGACAACAGCTTTCCCTTAGAATCCTCGTTCTTGTTCCCTTGGTAATCGAACTGCTGTTCCCGTAGGACTGTGTTGGCCACTCCTGCCCTACAGGGTCAGTAAGCAGCACTGATGCACATGGGTTCATAAACTCTGCTCATTTATATAAATACATTTTTATCTTTCAGCATATCAGAAATGTCCATGTTGTTCATCAGACAAATGTTGCATTACCAATGCAATCATCTGTCAACAACCTTGAGAAAGTTTTTGTGCATTTTAGTAGACACAGGAGTACAGTGGAATGTTTACTGTTTTAATGACATTTGCATTTTTCACACGTAGAAAAACTCAAATTAACCTTTAAACTGAAACTGAGAGGTGTGATGATACATAATAATTTATTTTTTTATCCACTTGAAGCACTTTTCATTGTTCAAATGGAATATAAATGAATGCTTGAAGGGCAAAAGTGTTTATTCTTCACGTTTTGTGCTGACATTGAACAATCTCATGGGGAAACTCTAGAAGAGACAGCAAATACGAAGTTCTCCTCCCACAACAGATGACATGGCTTGTGGCGCTGCAGCCACAACCATTCTGTCTATTGAGTGAAGGAAATAAACTCCTCTTTAGTGCCTGAAGACACTCACTGCTGAACGCTGCTGCTGTTATCATTATCTGGTCTTCACTCCTCTCCCACACAATCTGAATGCTAACAATCTGCTCCTGTTCTCTGGGGGCTGTTCACATGTATTGTGGGGAATCTATTGGGAATACAAAGGTGAATAATGTGATGTGACTGGGGACACAAAATGTGCAAAATAACCCAAAGAGATGAATTTCTATCACAGTTTATCAAGGGTAAATACCCTCTTTAGCTCCCAGTGCTTCAAATGCATCAAATAATTTTTATATATATATATATATATATATATATATATATATATATATATATATATATATATATATATATTCAGCATATCACCCTTCAAAAGATTTCATACTTTAGTCACTTCTCTGATTATATATCTAATCCAGATACCGATGATCATCAATACAAGTGGGAAAAAAAATACAAGCGACTCAAAAGTGACTCAACCAGTAAAAAAATAGACTTATTAATGCTTTAGTGACTAATGCTGCATAACACTGTCAATTACATCTCCATCAAAGTCTGCTAAAGCATGAAATAATGTATTCAGATTATTTTTAGTGCAGCTAAACATCCTAATTGTGGCTTGATCTTTGGACTTTTCACACTGCCTAAATTTGCATTTTAGTTATTTGTGATGAAAAATATTGTATATTTATCTATATTTAGCCTGAATTTTGTGAGGAAACTGGGCACTGCTCAGCAGCGACATGTGGCAGGGTCCCATCACACTGCCCCCTAATTTATGGACAAGTCAGGCTCACAAATGAGACTGGATTAATGTTCCAGAGCCTCCAGAGCTGATGCTTTTGAAACTCCTTTCTGGCCCACTTTGAATGTCAGCAAATTATTCTGCTCCGATCCGCTGCACAAACATAAGGCACGGCTAATTTACAATTTAGACTAATCTACAATAACAATTGACTGCAGTTTGTGTTAGTGGCTGTTAAGGACCAGATAACAGCGATACAATGACAATAAAAGCACAGTGACTGAAGTATACACAATATGGAGAATGTGGAAAACACAAAATGAAAGAGTGCACTTGAAGCTCAAGTGCCTTGAAGTTTAAATGGGTTCAATTATGGGATGAATAGCAAAATGCATGCAGGACATATAACCAGGATGAAATTTGATATGTTATTCCACTGGAATAACATAACCCTGACTTCAGTTGGGATTTTCAAAAGTAATTGTTTACTTTACCTTAGTTTTTATATTGTTTCTTGTCTTTTATGTCATACAATGACGCAATGAATTTGACAAAGCTTTAAGTTGATTTGCAAAGAGTTATAGTCATTTTTTAAGATTACAAACCCCTTTTATCACAGTTATCCTGCTCATTAATGCCTTTTGAACTGTGTGCGATCAGGTACACAACAGAATTGTGCTCAGCATATATTTAGGCTAAAACAATCATTAAACCCAGTTTGAGATGTATTTTAATCTCACAGCTCACAGATACTTGGAATGCTCCACAGAAACATTTTGTCACCACTGCTGGTCTTTTCATAGTGATTAACTGGACAGAAATTCAGCTTTTTCAGAAAATAGTAGCCAAATGTTCAATTTTAGTTGAATTTGAGCTCACATGTTCACGAATATATAATTGAATATTGCAGTACTAATACTGGCTACCTAATAACCAGTGGTCGTAAATGGAGATGATTAGACTGTGTCTTTCTAAACAATAAACAAAATAACAGAAGCAGCAATCAATGAGACATCTGTCTCACAACACCCACATAGTAACAGCATAATTGTGTCCACACTGCAGATCACGTTGGCATCACTTGAATGACTGAGCATATGCAAACTTGCCTACATAATGGGACCAGTTGTTTGTTTGTTGACTTGACATTTATTTAATTACCAGACAAGGAAATTAGTTTTGACTTGAATTCCCAGAGCTGCTGAAGGAGAATTAAAGTGTTTCCCAAAGTTTTCAGTGGAGAGGAAAATATAATTTTCCTTGAATGGTGATTGGTTTTGTCTCTGAAAGAGAAAGAGGAACGCTTTGGCTCGTCATGAGTAAATCATCTGAAGGAAGAGAACAGCAAGAGCTTTACTTCTTTAATGCATTTGGCATATATGGTGGTATATATATTGGAGTTGAGCAGAGTGTATATATTATTTCAGTGCTGCACTTTGGTGACTGAGTCCAACTGCTGAGAGCTTATTCTTTGTGTTGTCACTGCAGTGTGAAAGAGAGTAATGATGCCATCAGTGGAAATGGTGCCTTCAGGGACAGAACAAATGCATACGTCAGATTAAAGGGAAATTGAGAAAAACACAAAGAACATGTCTTTACTTTTTCTCCCTCAGCAGCTTGCTTATGATAATTTGTAAGTCATTTTATTGCCTTGTGAAGGTGACACGGTGCTTCAAACATCTGCACACACTTGAAGTAAAGATCATTAACATTCGGAGCACATTGGCACATTTGCATCAAGTGAATATTCTACACTGATGTATTTGCTTCAGAACATTTAGATAAGTTACTATTTTACCAGGCTAATTGCTGCATTAACTTTTTTCAGCCCGTGGGTTATTAGTGGAATACTACTTATGGAAATAATACGTTGGAAAGCTTAGTGCCTCACTGCACCATCATGCAGATTTTACCTCACGCTGACTGAAATATCAGTCCATTAGGACATCTGTCGAAAGGCCTGTCCCTGCGTGCCACATTCCCGGGGGCCAATTATTGGTCACTCACAGTTGACCTACAGTTGATCTTGTGTAACATGTTTGTATATTATTTTATAAGAGATCAGTTCAATTCAAAGCTTGTAAAGGTCATTCACGCTGGATCTATAAATTGAGGGTTACCTGTTAACGGCTGGACTGAAAGACTGCACAGAGGCTCAGATCATGACAGCACAAGGACAGACTCAGAGCACCAGAGTGATAGAAGCTGGGATCTACCACATCAGGCAAGATCCAAGGTGCAGGCTGAAAGCCCGTGAAAAGCCCCTGAAAGAATCCAGCACGTAACAGCAGGGTGTAAGATGCTAGCAGGTAAAGTAGAAGGATGCAACCAAGTAGCTGGTAGAGTGTACAGGAACATCTGTATCAAGTACCACAAAGACCAATGAGCCATTGTAGCATTGGAGGTTTTGGTGCTGTGAAACCCAAACTGAAATAGTGGCTGCAAGAGGTCCTGGGGACAACATCTGAGATCTCTGTCCAGAAGAGTACAGTGCTAGGAACAGCTGAGATACTGAGCAGGACCCTCCAGATCCCAGACTTCAAGAGGACCCGGGCTTGAAGGAGGAACAGACCGCCCAGGGAAAAGTTTTAACTGCATTCTTCAATTTCTCAGAATGTATTGATCCACATGAGGTGCTTACATTGATCCAGAATATATATGAACCAAGATTTAACCCTGTCAGGTCTTTAATCAGATTTGAGCCAAATTTGATTGTTCATTTTTTTGTTTGTTTTCTGAGTAAAGTCCACAGCAGGAAAATTTGTTATGTGTACAGACAATTATGTTCATGTTGTGTTTGAATATCAGCTAATTAAGCATTCAGCGCATCACCTTAACAGTAAATAGAGTTATTGTTTTAAGTAAACATCAGCCAGAGTTGAATCGGTGTCCCTGAACAGTCTTTAACCTGACAAACACGCTGATGTGTGCTGGACACATCTCACTGTGCATCTGTGGTGGATGATCTCAGGGTTGGGACGGAGTGCCACCCTCTCACCACAGATCTGTTCACAGTTGGCGAGGGAAGGAGGAGAGAAATAAGAACCTATCACTACTCTTGCTAAGGGAAATGAGAGTTGTCAGTGCATGAGCCATTGTGTCATGTGAGGTTATTCACAAGGAGAGAGTAAATATGATTCCTCCCCTTACGCTACTATCTACAATGTCTCTGCTGAGTCATCACATTTCAATAGAAAAACGAAATCCTGTGAAGACTGATAATCCCCCTTAACCTCAGCCTCAGAAACGCTCACCTTCAGAGCAGCAACTGCTCCTTATTGTCTGGGCCCTTTGAGGTCTCTTACATCTCTGAAGAACTGAAGTGCTGTTAACTTTGAACACGCCTACTCCCGTGTCTTCATCAGACAATCTATCTGAGGGGAATCTTTTCCTCCAAGTCAGCTTCAAGATGCACTCAACAAGCCAATTGTTAGAGCACATTGAATAGTACTTCATAAATGCCAATACACTTGGAAATCTGTCTTAGATTGAGCATTTGTCATTTCCTTTGAGTTCATTCATTAATGTCACCCCAACAACACATTTAAATGTGGAAAGATGGTGGGTTAAATCAACTTTGGTGTTCTGCGGTTCATTTAAAATGATGGATTGGTGCAGATATTTACAGTATATCATGAGAATGAGCTACACCGAAACTGTTAATATTAATATCCTGTGACTACATTATCATCTCACTGCACTTAAAACTAGTTATAATGAGCAAATCAAAGCACTATAATTCAATCAATGATCTTATCTTTACTTGTAATTGAGACATAATTGTGAACACCATATGCTCACCATATGTTATTTTTTAGTGCCTTTAATCATGTTGCGTTCTTTGTAAGACAATTGTGCTGAGAATTATTGACCTGACTGATGAAGTTATATTGATGCTGGCCCAGCCATAGAGAAGGACTGAGCACCAATAAAATCAAGGAAGCTGCTGTTATATATCACACGAAGGGCTGTTCTGCAGAGTTAGAGTCTCCAGCATCTCAATCCACATCTGCTTTAAAGAGCACCACGGACATGAACATGAACCGATGAGTTTCAAACACACGTGAAAATGCTGTCATGTGTCACTTTTAGTGGAGAACAGAGGTTGTTGGGGTTTCAGTATCACAAATGTGTGCAACAATCACTTGATTTGTCCCTGTGTGGTTAAATCTGTGTCCTTTTGCATGTCGAAAGTTCATCCATCCTTTCCTGTGATTTCTGAGGAACACCTTCATTAAAGTTGCCTAAAGGATTGTTGTGTGTTAATCATGAGCCCATATTGGTTTGTAAAAATATAGCTGCAGTGGTACATGATAGATGATGTCATATATGATATCATCAGCCTTACAATATATGGCAACATCTGTGTCTCAGTCGCCCACAGTTGAACTCTTCTGTGTGATCGTGTGGAAGAGTTGCACCATGTGACCAGAAGCGGTGTGGATGGATGGAGATGTTCTGAGACGTGAAAAAAAGCCAGCAGGTTTCTTAGGGAGTGGGAGACTGAGAGAGGCACAAAGCAAAAACAAAAAGAGTATGAGAACCAGCTGACTGCAATAAAGTGAGAGATGTGATGAGTCTCAGACTGCGATGGGGCGGCCACAGTGGTCTCGGGGACACAATACTGGATGAAATATTCCAGCTAAATAAATTATCACTGCGGCTATTTTTAAGCTGAAGTGTAAATGCAGTAATCTTAAAAGCTGCAGAGAGCCAGGCCTCAGCAGCCACATCTGGGAATACAGCTCTGAATATCTCCCCCCCTCCTCGCCCGCCACTGCCTCCCCCTCACACTTCACTCCTTACAGTCCTCTGCATTTTCTAGCATGATCTGTTTCCTGTTCTCTCCTGTGTCTTTCATATGGTAACGGCCTCCATTCCGTTCAGAGTATTTTGTGTGAACTGTACCCTCTTTGGGGTCTCTTCCAACTTCTGTTGTAATAAAAGCGAGCCTTGGAACGTCCCTGCTTGGTGGAATATGTCACTGCAGAAGTAGGAAGATATTATTAAGGCAGAGCAGGTCACCCTATATCTTACACTTTCTCAGCTACTGCGTAATATTAAAGTCTAAATTGCTTTATTTCCCATTCCTGTGTGAAAACCAAACATGTTATCGGGTTATATAATCAGGGCCTGAAAAGATTTCAGCAAGCGGATGTTTGTGTTGACTGAGGCCAGTTTGAGCATCTCTAACTGCAACCAAACCACTAACCACCCACGATATGTAAACCTTCCAAATAACTTCATCAGTGTGAATTCATCTACCATCTTTCCTGTTAAACACCATCAGTTATGTGTGTTGAAACTGTCACACAGACACAAACGGGAGTCCGAACCAACGTGCCTGTTTAGAAGCCCCATTCCTCTATCTACTGCGCAGCATAAAATAGACTAATTTCCTTCACCTCGGTGGAATTTGCTGATCTGGGCGGTATTTGAAGAGATAGATGGAGAGGCAGAAGAAACTTCCCCTCAGTTATTTATGTTGTTGAGCAGGCAGTTTTGCTTGGAAGTGCAGAAAACCTATTTTGAACACTCAGAGGGGGATGAGACCCTGTAAATCTGAACCCAGGACCCTTCAGGATCCAAACTGAGATACCTGCAAGGTGCTAGTGCCCAAATCGCCTCAGAAACAGCCATACATGAACAACTACATCCACAAGCATGAGCTGCAAGAGGGATGTGAATGTCTGAGTTTTTACTTTGAAGTGGCAAATATGCGAAATCACTATTAACAATTCATCACTGTGTTTTTCTTTTTGTTTTTTTTTTCCAAAAAAGCAACTATGTCGACAAGGTTGAAGAGAATGTGTTTACACCTGCAGTGAAAATCTTCTAAAGTCTCATGAGGAAATGTGTTATTTCTGCCCAGAATTACAATGCAGTTCCAAAAGATTCCAAAAGCATTTCAGTTTGTCACATGAAAACATCCCACATAGAATTTTGTTTATCTGGATTTACAACACAATTATCCATCTTTATGTTTTCTTTATTCCTGTTTTTTATTGTCCCCTCACATGTCCTATATTTAATGGTCTAATAGGTCGCTGCAAAAGGTCACTCAACTCATTTTCCTTTTATTTTGTCTGTTCAGGACATTTATTTCTTGCTGATGATTTATGACATTGAAGCTCAACAGAATTTTACTTTCTGAATGGTTTAGTGAACCGTTTCATCCCTCGCAGACACAAGGGATTATGGTCCTGCCACTGATGAGTGATCAGGATTAGGAGGGCTTTTTCCAGGATTTTGATTACAACAGTACACACCTTTGTTCCAAGCTTCTTTATAAAAGACCAAAATACCCCCTTCTCTCTACTGTTACAGTCATTAAAAGGCATCTTGAAGATTTCTGCTTTAACAAATGTTGAGGTTGTAGATGATTGTACCTGAAATTCATTTTATCTTGATCCCACAGGTTTAGTAGTTTCCATTAGTACCGTAGTTTCTATTACAAATTTACACTGATTGTCCCTTTATGTGGACATAAAAGATAATACTCAGCTTTTATAGTTATCAGGTCCCGATAAGCCTAAATAGCAAAGAGAAATTTATGAAATATACCAAAGATCAAGTTTGGGTCTTAGGAGACTAAAAAAAGAGTAAGAAATAAAAAAGAGGCAGATGAATATCCACTTCTAAAAGTTTCATGTTCTTTCTCACTTTGTACATAATCTAAGATGTTTTAAATTCAATCAGCTCCATGAATTTCAACTTGTCAATATAAAAATAGATTGTTCATCTCGTCAAAATATCCAGCATTATTATTCTGCTGACTAGTCCAATAACACACCTAGAAATTGTGTCCACTAGTTCAATGGTAATGCTGTCAATCATTATTTCTACTTTTTTTCTTGTTCCCAAAAAACATGATTTATTTTTATTTAAATTGTTATCTAAGATGATTTGTTTTGAACAAGTTATAACTCTTAATTTCAAGCTTGACATCTTTTAAAATCCACTGTAGTCCTGCCCATTGCCAAAAGAATATGTAAATATTATACATTTCAATGAAATATGGAAGAAATACTTTTGCACCTTGAACATGTCCTCAGGAACTCCACAGGTGATTTCAAGCAAGATGAATTTGCATACATACTGATCTCTTAGTTAAACAACTG
Organism: Lagocephalus sceleratus; assembly: GCA_911728415.1. Classification (NCBI taxonomy): domain Eukaryota; kingdom Metazoa; phylum Chordata; class Actinopteri; order Tetraodontiformes; family Tetraodontidae; genus Lagocephalus; species Lagocephalus sceleratus. Next base: position 3,334,601 of record CAJVRN010000219.1, on the reverse strand, counting down.
CTGATACCTGACTTATCTAATAATAAATTGGGCTTGATGGTATCAAAAGCTTTTTTTTTAGATTAGTATTCATTTTTTTCAATTAATTGCAGTACCAAAGAGAAATTAACCTTCTGTATCTACATCCACACCAACTCTCAGATATTAAATTATACTTAAAGTGAAAACAGGTCTGTAGTTACTAAAATGGTCTATTCCTGGACTTTTATACAGTTGTGGAATTACTTTTGACATGTTCATTTTGCTTGGAAATGTATCCTTTCATGAAATAGTTTAGTGGAACAAGAGCAAGCAACATGGCAGGCAGTGCTGCCTTTGTGTGCTTTTGATGTGTGAGTGTGTGTAGTTGTGCGTGTGTGTGCCTGCCTGCATGCATCTGCAGTGCTTTTACAGTTGTGAATTAAACAGCAGAACATGGTGTTAATATTTGATCAACATTCTCTCTTGGTGATGTAAACCTTGTAACTGGCCAAATTAATGAGTGGAGAATAAAAACAGTGGTTTCCTCATGTTCGCAGCAACATACATGCACATAAGTCACAGTTACACACACAAACATTTCTCAGAATTACAATTTGTATCTGCACACATTCCACTGGGGTGTCAGACAGGCCTTCGTGTGCACGTCAGTTTAATTCGAGTTGAATGATTATAGTAATTATGCCAAAGAAAAGCCTGTTCTGACTAATCTGTCCTTTCCTCTGCCCGGGTGCAGAAACACTGTTGGCTGAAGAATTAAAGAGTTACTCACACAGATTGACAAATATGTTTGTATAAAGGTGCAGTAGTGCCTGCCTGCACGATTCTGTAGCAACAGTTCATCAATGCTGTGTGTGTGTGTGTGTGTGTGTGTGTGTGTGTGTGAAAAGGTATTTGAAATGTAGCTGTTTGTTTCTGTAAAGTATCCTTGAAATTAAGTTGTCAACCGAAGAAGTTCCGGTGTGTGCATAAGTGTGTGTGTGTGTCTGCATCTGTGTGTTCATACTCACATATCTGCGTGTGTGTGTGTGTGTCGGGGGGGACCAGTGTCAGATAACAGAGGAGGGTGGGGGATTTGGTGAATCTTTGGGACAGGCTGACAGTCTGTCAGGGGCCTCCCACGACTGGAGAGAAATCAGCCTTTTGTGGTGTGTGGTCCCTGTGCAGCGATAAGCCTCACACTAACACACTCCGTGAGTTCACGCGTCTCTGTGTGCACGCTGGGGAGGCTTTGGTGGTGCTTTCTGAAAATCCATGTAACTTCCACAATGAGGTTAAAGATGACAACACTTGAATTCATTTTAGCTCAACAGCACTTTTACCTCTTTCCCTTCTTAACATTTTCTTTTTTATCTTGGAATTCCACCTCCTCTCCTCCACCTCTCACCTCCTCTCTTCCTCTCCTCTCCTCTCCTCTCCTCTCCTCTCCACTCCACTCCACTCCTCTTCCCATCATCTCCCTTCCTCCTCTCCTTCTCCTCTCCTCTCTTCCTCTTCTCTCATCTCCTCTCCTCTCTACTCCTCTTCCCATCCCCTTCCTTCCTCCTCTCCTCTCCTCTCCTCTCCTCTCCTCTCCACTCCTCTTCTCTCCTCTCCTCAACTCTCCTCTCTACTCCTCTTCCCATCCCCTTCCTTCCTCCTCTCCTCTCCTCTCCTCTCCTCTCCTCTCCTCTCCTCTCCTCTCCTCTCCACTCATCTTCCCATCCCGTCCCTTCCTCCTCTCCTCTCCTCTCCTCTCCTGTCCCCTTCTTCTCATCTCCTCCTCTCCTCTCCTCCATGGGGTCTTTAGTGTGTTCTTTGTCTTCAGGTGATCTTTCTGAGTTCTAAATGTCACTCGTCTCTCACCTCTTCATCTTCCTGTGTCATCCTCGCTGCCCTCACTCTGCATCAGAAATGTGTGTGTGTGTGTGTGTGTGTATACACATTTGACAAACCCCTATCCACCTCTTTGTACAACGCCTCGAAGCTGAAGACGTTGAATTGATTTTCTCATGCCATTTTATAATTATGTCTCCTCTCTCTTTATTCATCCTCCTCTATCCATCTCCTTCTCTCTCTCTTTTATCCTGTGTCTCTTATCTCAGTCCTCTCTTCTTTTTTTAAATTCCATCCCTCTGATCCATTTTTATGGCTCACTGTGCTTTGGCTTGTTATCTCTTTTTCTTTCTCTCTCTTTCATTTTGTTTGATCTCAACTTCTTAATTTCCTCTTTCATCTGCGTCGCTCTGGATTGAGTTTCTCCCTGCTTCCTGTGATGGCCATCATCGTTTCTTCTTTTGCGTCTCTTGGCAACAGAAGCTTCATGTTGTAGGTGTGTCCGTGCCAACGTGAAACAGAAGTTATTAAAAGCTTGAGGACAAATGCCAGCAGTGTCCTTTGTCCTGACAGCCAAAACTAGAAGGGGTTTGTTTTTTTCAGACATTATTCTGTGTTTTTATTTATTTATTGATTCATTTAATTTTTGGGAGGGAGGTGCTGAGACTGATCTGAGATTGCTCTTTCCGTCTCCTTAAGCTAAGCGGTGTTGATGTCCCTGCACTAGATGATCAAAGCTGTTTCTATCTCTTTGACCTCTCTCTGTTCATTTCATGTGTGCTGACTCTTATTCTCACTGCTGTCTTTATCATCTTTGTCTCTGCAGCCTCTCTGGAGTGCCCCCCGTCTTCACCCTAACCCGACAGAGCAGGGTTTCCCGTCCTCAAAGGTGACCCCCACCTCATCAGCATTCACCCAACATGTGACTTCTTCAAGGAATCCCGCTGCTTTGGTATCTGTCCTCGTCTTCTGCAAAGACAGATCCAGAAAAAAATTCAGCAGACTGATGCCTTCTTCCAGTAGAACCCACAAGTTCCAACTTTCTGTTTCCTTGTCCAAACAATTCATCACAGCTTCCTGAAATAAAACCAGCTCTTTCCATTAGAGGTTTCACATTTGCAGCCAAAGCTCCCCCAGCCACCCCCTCTCCCCCCAAAGCTCCCCCAGCCACCCCCTCTCCCCCCTAAGCTCCCCCACCCACTGGAACACCTACTCCACCATCACCAGTGTTTATGGGGGTTGTAACACCTGATGATACCAAGTAGGGACAGGTTCTGTTCTCACTGTATATATTAGGCCCAGCTGGGTTTATTAGTTATCATTTAGGGAGTCACCAGACCCAGACGTGCCACGGCCCGGCCAGCTCAGTCTATGTCAGTTCACACAAAGTTGATATTTTAGATCTCTGCAAATTATAAATATTTAAATGTATTCCAATGCTAATTCAGGAAAGTGTTGAAGAACAGTTTCAGGCTCCTTACTTTCGCATGTCCTTTGTGGTTTTCTGGCAGTAGTAACCAAAACACCACAGATCAGTTCCATTCTGCTCTTGGGCTTCTTGGTAGATGCGTGTTGTGCCAAAAGGGGTTTTGATCAGTGGTTACGAATCATTTGCCAAACAGCAACAGACTAAATGAACGCTTTGCTCCCGTCTACTGAAATATCTTGTTAAAGGAGAAATGTCAGCTCATTTTTTTCTTTATTTATGGGTGAAATTATACTGACTTGAACCAATGTTGTGTTTCACTGCACCCGACCAGTTTGATAAGAATGATTGGTTTGTAGCTGAATGTGTATCTGGTTTCATCATATATTTATTTTGAATATATTCTTTTTCTCCTTTCTGTTTCTCAGTCATAACTTTTTATGTCTTCCTGTGTGTAAAACTGTTTCTTTCTCCAGTTCCTTTGATCCAGTCCAAAAAGATCCAGACCAGATTTTGGCGAATTCCTTGGTCTGCAGGACTTTTCACAATTTCTATTTTGGTTTGGACCAAACTGGAGTCCTTAGCAGACTACTTCTGGGTAGAGGCATCCTGGGGCTTTCCTGGCTCATCCAAGCACAAAGAATTTGCCAGCATCGGTATTGGCTGGAAGGAATCAGACCTGTAATCATCCACATGTAATCTCATGGTCAGTATGTGGCGCGTTAGCTCCTTCACTTTGATGTGTTTTCTCCCATGAGCACTTTGCTGGCAGACGACTGAAGGCTGAGAATGTTAGGGCTGCAACGATTCATCTCCAATCTTCATCTTCCATTCCTCATGAATTTACCCCCAACTGCAAAACTTGGAAAAGGGCATTGTAACCACCATCAAGTGTCCATCCTGCTCCTCACCTTGTGCTCTCTTTGTATCGTCACTGCACCTTTAGGGTCAGCGGTAAGAAAACAGTCTGGGATTAAAACCTGTCGTTGCTTCACACCCATTTAATCTAAAATGTGTCCTGTGAGAGACAACGTCCACAAAGGAAATTCCCGCTTTGCCCCAGCCAGTAGGTAAACCGAAACAAAGCAGGCGGGAGCGCCTGAGCTGGAGCAGGGATTTAGCAGATTTGACTTCTGCACCAGTAATGAGAGAAGAAGGAGAAAAGACTTAGGCAGATAACAAAATGAGAGCCCTTTTCATTTCCTTCCCTTCATATCGCTGACTCTTTATTGCTCTGTCTGCTTTCCATCTCAGTGCTTCGTACTATTTTTAGAAGCGATATATTGGGGGAAAAATTATATATATATATATATATATATATATATATATATATATATACACACACATATATAGAAGGTGTGCAGTGTGTGAAAGAAATACAAAAAAAGTAATTGTCTGCAAGGATTCACAGTATTCTATTTATCTCTGGATGGAGAACTCTGTCAGTGTGAATAATGGCCATTCACTGTTGATATTGTAGCTACCTTAATTGCACTTAAAAGCACATGTGTCCATTTAAAGCAAAGCAGCTGTTTCTGGGACCGTCGTTGTCTTCTTCTCTGTATCTACCGTATTTGTCTGAGTGTATTCTAATACTATGTAGCTCAAAATAATGACCTCTTTATTCAACTTCTGATGTCCAGTGTGATTATTTCTCAAAACATCTGGAGGAGAGGGATGCATGAAGGGTCAGCGTGAGCTGTTGTCGTGGTAACGATATCTTTCCTGTCCTGGGCGGGAGGTTGCTTTAAAAAAGGAGCATCAAAAGGGGTCAGCATCGGCCCCTGAGAGCCACTGCGCCTTAATGGGATTTTATTTGTACAAGCGTCCCGGTGTGAGCAGCCATGCTTTGTTTGGATGGAGCCGATAGGCTAATGCAGCCAAATCCTGCAAGCAGATTGAACAGTATTGATCAGTCAGGATTTACAGTCGGTAGCCAGGATTACAAGAGCTTCAAGGAGAGGGTTTGTGTGTGTGTGTGCGTGTGTGTGTGCGTGTGTGTGTGCGTGCGTGTGCGTGTGTGTGTGTGTGGGTGTGTGTATGTGCGTGCCGTAGGTGCGACTGTCACATAGGAATGGAGCCGTTCTCTCTAAAACACGAGTGGCTATTTCATGGTCCAGCGGAGACGCCGTGTCCGTCTCCGTCAAGTCCAGAGAGGAAGACGACTGAGGTTTCCGCTCCATTCAGAATTTCTGCTCATCATCTTCGCAGAAAACTGTCAGCGTGCAACAAATGCAACTGGTGGCTTTTGGGTCTGCAAGATCCGTGCAAATGCAACAAAATCAGATGGCCAAGTCCTGTTACAAAGTTTGCATTTCATTTTTCTTCCTGTCTTGTGTGACCTCAGACGACCAGGCCTTTATTCTACTGCATTTTCACTTCCTTTTCCAAGCTGGACAGAATAAAAATGACTTCATCATTGACAATATAACTGTGGCTGTGCTTATGTGTGTGCCGTGTTGGCAGTAATATGATCCTAATCATGTCCAACCATGATTTTTTTTTTTTAACCTTATCAAATGACACAGTTGCCTCTCAACTTTTAAAAAGTCAACACATTTAGAGGAATGTGAGGAAAAAGAAGAGAATAGTTCTGTTATTGTTGCACAGCCAGCATTCAGCTGATCCTGGTGCTCATCACCCATGTCCTCCACATTCCATCAGAACGTTAAATTAGTGGCCAGTCCACAATTCCTGTGAGCATATGTAATAAGAGCACCGCTGATGGAGCCAACGGATCACAGCACATTATCAGGTGTCATTTTAAAAAACCTACAATGAATAAACTGCTAAATAAAGTCAGGTGCATGTACATGTTTCTCCTCTCACTTATCTATCGTTATGTGTGACCTGCTTGACTGAAGGAACATTATACAAAGAAGGTGTGTCTTGACCACCACACCTCTGAAGACAGACGGCCACCACCTTCACTAGGAAGTAGAGCGGTTGTGATAGATTTCTATAGGAGTGTATTTGACATTAACAGATACAATCAGAAGCCTGTTCATTTGTTCAGAAGACACATGTTCCTTAAATCTAAAGAGAACACAGAGGATCACTTGCCTGTGACCCACTTGAATTAATTTAATCAGATTTGTGATTCTGGCCCAATATTACGTCAGGATGGTTATTCAACAATATCCTTAACAACAATAATACATTTTAAAGCATTTCCTAACCAGTGCAGCTGAAAGAGAAACTAACCACCAACTAACCTGACTGTCTGCTTTAAGTCTGTATTATTTTTGATCTTCTTCTTCAGACATGAGAAAATCTGTCTTTTGTGTTCCTGGATCCAGTCAAACCAGCTCAAAACCCGCCAACAGTGCCAAGGTGTCGGACCTGCCCAAACTGGCTCACATGGGAGTCTGGGAGTCATTTTCAGAGGTTTACTGGAACACTGATACACGCTGTGCTGTTACACAACACCAAAACACACACAATATTATTGCACAAGATGTACTGGAGATCCTCTTAAACACACACACACACACGGTCACACTAAATCCAAAAAGAAGTGCAGCAAAATGAGATGAAGCAAGAAAAAACGTTCAGAATTTCAGAAATATAAGTAGCAATAATTTAAGTTTAAGTTTTTCCTTTGTGATTTATTATAAAAATCATTTAAGTCTGTTGATGTTTTTAGGTGGTTTTGTGCCACTTTTTTCTTGGTAAAGACCAACAATCATGTAAAACTACCATCCGATCAAAGTTAGACACTGAGGTTTATAGCACATCAGGAGCAGGTAAACTTTTCTGATTGGAACTGAAATTGATCCAGATTATGAAAGATTTTCTTAAAAAAGCTACTTCAAGGTAAAGAACTCTAAAAATGAAACACCTCAGCTTTTTAATCGAGCTGCTACTTTTTTTTTGCTTTTAGTAACATGAAAAGAAGTCTTAAAAGCTGTCTTTAAATAATCGCACATGTGCTTGAAGATAGAATGTTGCAAAAATAGCCAAATATGAAGCAAGTATAAACCTTTCATGTGTGATGCAAGAACAGGTGTAAAAACAAGCAAGCAGCACTTTAATCAATCAAAAGGGAAGACTAATAACACATAAAAGGCGTTTCTCTTTTTCCACTTTGCAGTCTTTGCGGTGTCGTCAGTAATAGGTTCCAGCGTAACTATGCTGAAATCAGTGAAGGGCTGAATCTGCCCTGAAGTCCTGCGTAACCACAGAGACAGTGGTGAAAACACGGTGACGCATGTGCACAGTCGATATGCTGACTGAATTCTTCAAACATGGAGGTAGCTAAATGTTCCCATTTGAACCTTCCTGTAAACTCCCGGTGTGGTCTGGTCTGGTCTGGTCTGAACTGGTATTAAGTCCAGTACCTCACTGGTGGCTACACTCAGCTTCATGGGAAGAGAGAATAGACTGTAAATTCTTATGTAATGTGTTCATGGTTTGTTGGATTTATGTATTATTCTTTGCTAATAGCGCCCTTCGTATCCACACATGTTAACAGCTTCCTCTGTTTCACAGAGACCTGCTTATTGGACGATCAAATTATTAATGATTTATAAAGCTGCGAGTTGATGTAAGATATCAAATCCTCATCATTAAGTGTCGGCTGGGATTGAATCCACACCAAAGCTGACACATCTCTGCAGACATTATGCAAAGCCCTGCAGCTCAGCCCGACGAGAACCTCTTGAAACACGCTCAGGTAATTACAGCTCACATCTGCCAGGTCCTCCGCAGCCCCGCTGGTCCAGCTCATAGTTGTCGATCTCTGCCTGCACACGCTCTTCTGTTCCGTTATTTCGCTGCCACACGGGAGTAAATAAAGAGCAGAGTGGTCCATAAATATGTCAGTTTTTATGACTCTTCATGATGATGTTACAAGGTGTGAAACTAATGGAGGGAAGTTCAGTCTAGACGTCACTGAGATGAGAGGGGAGCACCCGGTGTTGCAATGCCTTAGAAAAGAGTCTTCATTTGCTCCTCACTTCAACTGTAGAGCACATTGTTGGTTATGAATGTTCAGGTTAGGTGCTCACATCAGCTCTGTCTCCTCACAGTGAGAAGGTTGTGGGTTTGAATCCCCTGGGAGTCAGGGGCCTTTCTGTGTGGAGGTGAAATGTCTTCCAGGTGTCTGTGTGGGCTCTCTGGGTTCTCCAGCTTCCTCCCAGTCCTCAGACAGGCAGAGATGGGGGGACTCTAAATTGTCCGTAGGTGTGAATGTTTGTGTCTGTGTGAAGAAGTAGTAGTTTAAATTGAAATGCGATTTATTTTTCCTGCTGTGACACCAGCCGACCTCATTTTACTGACAGGAGGGAATCTGGTTGTAATTGCAAAAGGCTAATCACACTGAGGTCCCATTCTGTGACAGTGACCTTTAGATAAATTGGAATTGAAGCTTGCACAGTTACACACAAACACACACACACAAACACGCGCGCACACACACACACACACACACACACAGTTGTACATTTGCTCCACGTAAGCTGCAGTGTGGAGGGTGGGTGGTGATAGAGGCGAGGGAGGGATAACGGGAGTGAGTGATGAAGAGAGTGGGAGAGCTGACAGAAAATCTGTAGCTGCGAGCCCCCCCGGCCCCTCCTGAGAAGCGGTCCAAACCCGGGGCTGGACCCACCTCGCCTGCTGGATGGGGCCTGCACCCTCCATTTCCTGTCCTTCCTGCCGTCTCTGTGCCTCAGCCTGGGCGTTCTGCTTCTGTCCATCACTCAAAGCCCTCAGTTTATCTCAGTTTGACAGTTTCACAGACACTTTTTTTCTCTAATCTTGTTTTTTTATTCCTGCTGATCCTCCTACATCACCTTCTGTGCCCCCCCCCTTTATTCATCGCTATTACATCCCTCGTCTGTCGGCTCGCTTTGCGCGGCCCCCCTCTGCTGCGTGGCTCGGCCTGCATTCCCGTCCCTCTTCCTCCTGTTCCTCACACGCAAACAGGCGGCTGCATGAATTAAACATCAGAGGACAGAGAACCTGCTGAGACGAGACCAACACTGCTGCTCAAATGTGACATGATTTCTGTGTGTGAGTGTGTGTGTGTGTGTGTGTGTTACGGGGTTATGACGTGTGTGTCTTTTAGATTTGATAGTTTTCTGAGAGAAGCTAAAGCTGTGTTGTTTTACCTGCTCCTGTTTTTCTTTCCTTTATCTGTGTTTGTTGTTTCGGTCCTGGTTTGTGCCAGAACCGAACCGGCCTGCTCCCATATTTCTTTTCCTTGCTTTCATTTTGAATCTTTTATTCCTCATGTGTTGGTTCCCTCTCACCTGCAGCTCTCTTCTCCGCTCGCTCGCTTCTTGTCACGATGACTGATAAAAGAATCTGACTTATTTTGGGATGTTGTCTGAGCCAGTTCTATGTTATAGGATCTTTTAAATGTATTTGTATCTTAACAACATAACTTAGAACATATGCCTGCGATTTAGGTCAGAGTGGAGAGAAATTCACCCTCATGAATGTCCCTTTAGTTAATGTTTACAAAAATGCACTTAATTTAATCAATGTGTTACAAAACCGAGGATAATCATCCGGATAACAAAAAACAGCAAATCTTCATCTATTTACTTTAGTAGCAATCATGTGAACACTGTAACTCAATTCAACTTAACTGTATTTATACAGTGTCTGTTGCAATCAAACAGCAGAGGAGAGGAGGAACAGAGGAGGAGAGGAGAAGAGAGGAGGAAGACAGGAGAGAAGAAGAGGGAAGGATAGGAGAGGAGGAAGAGAGTAGAGGTTAGAGGAGGGGAGGAGGAGAGGAGAGGAGGAACAGAGGAGGAGAGGAGAGGAGGAAGTGTGGAGTTGAGGAGAAGAGAGGATGAAGAGAGGAGGTTAGAGAAGATGAGAGGAGAGGAGGAAGAGGGGAGGTTAGAGAAGAGAGGAGAGGAGGAACAGAGGAGGGGAGGAGAGGAGAGGAGGTTAGAGAAGAGGAGGGGAGGAGAAGAGGAGGGGAGGAGAAGAGGAGGAGAGGAGGAAGTGTGGAGTTGAGGAGAAGAGAGGAGGAAGAGAGGAGGTTAGAGAAGAGGAGGGGAGGAGAGGAGGAACAGAGGAGGAGAGGAGAGGAGGAACAGAGGAGGAGAGGAGGTTAGAGAAGAGGAGAGGAGAGGAGGAACAGAGGAGGGGAGGAGAGGAGAGGAGGAAGAGCGGAGGCGGGGGAGGCTTGGGGGAGGCAGATGTTTGTCTCTCCTCCTGTGGTCTTGCTGCAGCAGCTGATAAGTGTTCTGTCCTCTGCAGATTCCTGCTGATCTGCGTCTCTCCTGCTCTTATCTCACACGCGTCAGGATCACACTGGAAACTTCGTGTTAAGTGCATTTTTGCGTGAGCATGTAAGTGAGCACCAGGCAGGTCTCCTCTCCAGCAGAGGACTTTCTTCTTATCGTTCTGTGCTGATTCCGCTCCGACCACGCTGACATCTACACGGTTGTGAACTTCCTGTCCTGACTCTGTGGCGCCTGGCTGCTGTTGGTGGTTTTATCTTTGGCCTTGTTGCCACGGCAGCAGAGGATCATGCACTTCTGATCTGCAGCAGTAACCTCTGACTGCCTAAAAGCAGATGGAAAACCCTTAAAATTGAGCACTCCTACTCACTGAATGGCCTCCTGCTGGATTTCCACTTGTCTCATGGTTTTAACCTGCACATATATGTATTCATATACATTCACACCTGTGGACAATGGGGGAGCTCCAGTTAACCTCATCCCCAGTTGTCCCCCCCCAGTGTGTCTTTGGACTGTGGGAGGAAGCTGGAGTATCCAGAGAGACCCCACACAGGCTCAGGGAGAACACGGAGACTCACACAGAAAGACCCAGCCTCCCAACGGGGATTCAAACCCAAGACCTTCTTGGTGTGAGGCCACGGTGCTGACCACCACGCCAGCGGGAGAACTGTCCACATGGAATCTGATTCAGAACCACGGGTTCAGGATATTATGGTTTGTATTACAGCTGATAATGCACCATTACCATTTTTATTCAAATGATGGAAAAGGGAATTTCTCATTTTCAAATCTGTATAAATGTGATATGAAATAGTATTTTTGTGAGGTTTTTGTAGCCACTTAACACTAACAATGGCCTCCATTAACTCCAGTGTTATATTTATAAAAATGATTAATGACTTATTTTTAAAATACCAAAATTATGTTATAAACAATCACTTATAATGAATCACTTCCCTCCTTTTATAGTCACTCTACTTGTCATTGATGTGGTTAAATAGAACCAGATGTTTTATCTGGGCTGCTTCTCCTGGTTCTGCTGGTCAGCAGGGTTCTACTGGTTATCAGGGTTCTACTGGTCAGCAGGGTTCTACTGGTTATCAGGGTTCTACTGGTCAGCAGGGTTCTACTGGTTATCAGGGTTCTACAGGTCAGCAGGGTTCTACTGGTTATCAGGGTTCTACTGGTCAGCAGGGTTCTACTGGTTATCAGGGTTCTACTCTTTTTCAGGGTTCTACTGGTTATCAGGGTTCTACTGGTCAGCAGGGTTCTACTGGTTATCAGGGTTCTACTGGTCAGCAGGGTTCTACTGATTATCAGGGTTCTACTGGTTATCAGGGTTCTACTGGTCAGCAGGGTTCTACTGGTCAGCAGGGTTCTACTGGTTATCAGGGTTCTACTCTTTTTCAGGGTTCTACTGGTTTTCAGGGTTCTACTGGTTTTCAGTGTTCTACTGGTTTTCAGGGTTCTACTGGTCAGCAGGGTTCTACTGGTCAGCAGGGTTCTACTGGTTATCAGGGTCTACTGGTCAGCAGGGTTCTACTGGTTATCAGGGTTCTACTGTTTTTCAGGGTTCTACTGGTTATCAGGGTTCTACTGGTTATCAGGCCCTCTCAGGCCAGTACTCTCTGTCAGCGCCTCATCCAGCTGCTCCACCACTCAACATCAAGAGGCCGAGTTATTACCACCATGTTTATGTGTCAGACTGAGTCAATTAAACCTCTGATGGCAGAAGTGGAAGAAAAGAGAGAGCGCAGACTGTAAACATTCCCTCCCTCAGGCTGCATGAGCGACTGTGATCTTGAGTGGATGCTTCTCAACCTGCTCTTTTTCAAAGTCGGGACATGTGTCGGTGTAAATGTGCTGTTTTCTCTGCAGGTAGTGAGAGAAAAGGAGTCTCCCCCCTGAGCTCAGCTGTGGTGGAGCCGGCTGGAGCCCCTGCTGTGGACCAAGATCTTGAGGTGCTCCAGGCAGCAGGCGCCACGGAGGATGTGGGGCTGCTGTGAGCCCGCTCGTTAAACAGCCTCGCGCCCGACCTTAATGATATCCACCGGCATGTTTCCCATCTCGCCCTTCTTTTCACTTTCCACCCCCCCTCCGGGCTGCCCTCCGTTGCTCCTTCTTTCTCGCCTCTTTCATTTTCTGCCACCATCTGCCTCTCATAGATGTGTTTGGGCGACCCCGTCTGCTGGAGCACGAGGGGAGAGAGGCTCCGCCGTTCTTGGCTGTTAATGAGCAGCGGCTCTGCGTGCCGCCGCCTCTCACACAGTCAAAATAACCGACACATTTCACACTGCTGGGCCTGATCTGTCAGGTTCAAGGGTGAGCAACTTCGCTGCGGAGTGACACCAAACATGGAGCAAAAAAGGGTAAACAATGAAAGCGTAGAGCAGAAATAATGATGTAAACGCTGTCTTTCACTAGAAATCCAGCTTGGCTTTCACTTGGCCTCAGATCCTTCACGCTAAAGCAGACTGAACTTTACCCTCGATGGCGTTTCGTTTTCCTTTCCTTTCCCACTGGGACAGAAATTGTTTGCTGTAAAAAAAAATTCTTTTGCGCAACAATTAAGGCTGCGTGTCCTCGGCTGACCGGAGGAATAATTGAGTCAGAGGTGGTTGTTTGTCAGGTCATATTTGTCTTATGAGTTGATCAGTGACAGAAAGCGAAGGTTTACGCTCTGCAAGCAGCAGCGGGGGACCAGCTGCAGTGGACCAGGGGACTTTGGACACTTTTGATAAAACTCAACTGAATTCAACATAACTCTGCTCAGTTTTTTTTTTGTTTGTTTTTTGGTTTGTTTTTGTTTTTGGGGGGTTAATGTAAAATTAACTTCAGATAAAATTAAAATTTCAGTTTAATAAATTATTAAACTGAAATGAAGAGAAACTCTTCATCCTCTACTTTTTGTCTTCAGTGAAACTTGTCTTATTCCCCTTGTATCTTCTTTAATTTTTGATTTACATTCCTTCCCTGTTTATTTATCATTTATCGTCTGGATCATCCTTCCCTTCTCTCTCTCTAATCTTCACGCCTCGATTTATTGCTGGTTTTGGTTTCCCGTCTCCATCAACCCAGGATGTTTTTTCTGGATTATCCATTCTTGCTGCCAGTCTGGATTTGTGCTCCCGCAGGCTGATCCTCTGGGTCTGTCATGTCCTTGTGGTTTGTGTGTTGTGTCGAAGGATTTTTCTACATTGTCAACATGGCGAAGGGCCTTTCTGACAATTCCAAAAGAAAAGAAAGCATAGCAACCAAACAGAGGGAGGAGAGGAAGGAAAGGGGAGGAAGCACAAGGCTGACGTTCATGAGACACAATAGTTCTTCCACAATTAACCCCCGAGGCAGCATTAGCAGAATAATACACGGTTTATGGGGAAAATATAAAAAAAACATGCTCCAATGATTAAAATGAGCACCTGTTTGGAGGCTGAGTAGAAGCCTTGACAGGCTTAAATGAAAAAGCTGCCAGGCTTTGGTCATTTCCATATAGAATATTGGCTGAATGTCACAGTGAAGTCCAAGTGCAGGGAACACGGAGCCAGCAGAGATGGAACCGGGCTCACAGGGCAGCTTAAAAACAGAAGCTGGCAGAAGAGCCACTTTCAATGTTCTAAGACAGACGTGAGGACGTGTTGGTGCAGGCTTATCATGTTTGTGCCAAACACATAAACAAACCAAAATGCATGAGGAGGCATTTGTCACATAACTCTTGACACGGGTCAAATAACACCTGAATATGAAGCTACATGTTATTTATATTTACATTTATCATGAAGACACATTTCATCCTTCGATGAAGGTCACAAACCAAATAACCTGAGTTCCATCTCCAGAGTTGCAGGAGGCTTAAAAACATTTTCTCTCCGGCCTCCTGCACAGAGTCCCTGGCTTTTCTTTAAGTGGAAAGGACATATTTGTTGCCACAATGAAGCATCACCTCAGCTCAGATGAGCCCGAGGCTGAGACGAGGATGAGGATGAGGCTAAGACTGAGCATGAGACTGAGGATGAGACTGGGAATGATGGTAAGACTGAGGTTGAGAGTGAGGATGATGATGTGATTGGGACTAAGGCTGAGGATGAGACTGAGGCTGACGCTTGGCTTAGGTTAAGGCGTGAGTGTGTGTTGGAGTGTGTGAGCACAAACTGGCATCTGTTCCTCTCAGTCAAAGCAACAAAAGAGCTGACATCTCCTTCACGCCTCTGAGGAGGAACTTACAGAACACAACGGCAGACACTTCCACTTTTCTCTTCACCATCCTGCACAATAACCAGAGATGACAACTATTCTTCTGTTGCCGAGGAGCTGCGCTGTGGAGCATTTGCAGCTGATTGGCTTAGATGTTATTTGCATAATGCGTAGGCCAAAATAACTCTGAACAATAACTGTCTGAATGTGAGCGGGCAGTCTGAGATCTATGGGGACAAAACAGTGAATAAACAAAAATTCTGGTAACAAAAGTCACTCTGAGCTCCTCGTGTGCTTCAGCCAAATGCCTAGAATGTCTCCTTGCCCACATTGTCCACATATGAATCCTAATCTTCCCAATCTGAGTTATTACCACCCTGCCTTATCAAAACAAATAACCCAGAGCCTCTCTGCTCTACCAGCATCACTAGAACCCCGGTGGAGGTGTCATCGTTGGCATGCTTGTGGGTGTGGGAGCAGGGTGTGTCCCCGCAGCCGTGTAGATATTTCTGTATCTTTAAATGTGTCTAAATGTGTGTGAGGCGGAAAAGCAGTCCTTTGTGAGGTCAGTTGGTTGGTTGCTGTGACGACGTCATGGGCTGGCCCAGCCCCTCCTGCCTGTTTTATTAACCAGGCCATCATAAATAATGACAGCGTTCACACCACAGTGTGCTCGTGCACGGCCATGAAAGAGGTGAGCGCAGCAACGCAGCGGTGTTGGTGGATGAGTTCATCCTCTGCTCTTATGCTCAGCATCTCCTGAAGCTTCTGTTGTCTCTGCTGTTCATGAATTTTTCTGGTTGTTCCTCTTTGATTTTCCTGCTAATGCCTGCTAGCTTCCCTGAAGCTCCCAGTCATGAACTACACTTCGGAAAAACTTCACACAGCTTTGTCCCGCTGTTCCGCATTAAAGACACATGCTCTTGTGCAGATGGTGATTTTGGGCTGCGACTTTTTCGTGCTGTTGAAACAACGTGAACCTGAGCGTTGGAGTGATATTCCCAGCCTGCAGGTGTCCATCATTTCTCTTCTTCTTTCATGCAAAGCTTGACAGTGTTCTCTCTTTAAATATTGCTTTTCTAAATCAGTTGGATCTCTTCATTTTTGCAGTCATGTGCACTGTGACAAAGTTGTTGCATATATTTTGATTTAGTTAGTATTTTAATTCCCACTCCAGATTTAAGCAGCTCTTCAGTTTTCCTGTGGCTGGTGTACAAGAACGCTGCTCTGTTGGGAAAAGGATCATTTTCTCATGTTTTGGACTGAAAAAGCGAGTGTTAATGTTCAGTATAATGACCTTGCATTTCAGCGTTACAAGGGTGTCTGCATCAGATCATTAACTGCAACAAATTATGATGAATTTCTTTTTGATGACTTGCTCCTTCTACAAATTCTTCTTCATTCTATGATGTAAAATTCATCAGCAAACATCGTCTCTTTAGGTTTTAGGTACTTCTGCACTGGGGAGATTAAAATGGTGCTGTCTGTCTGTCTGTCTGTCTGTCTGTCTGTCTGTCTGTCTGTCTGTCTGTCTGTCTGAAAGCAGGAATGGAAAAGTGCACAAGCCACCAGCAGGAGGTAAATGGGAGGTGACTGGGAATAGTGGAGGTGAAGTGGAAACACGGACCTGACAGACACAGCAGCTGGATTCTGAGCAGTGATGACAAAAACAGGACACTCAGCATGTCTGACACAGTTATAGTTGCAACTTTTTATTGATGTCCAATAATTCGCACATCAATTCTGGAAGCTCTGCATATTTTAGGTATCTAAGCTAGCTGAAACATCCTGGAGTTACACTTGGAATGATAATGGACGAGGCAATAACAGCTCCAGGCTGCATCACTTATCACTATGGTAACTACTGAATCTGTCAACTAATTTGTGATACTTTTCACTTTTAGTGTGAGTGTTACGACACCCAAGATTATAGAACCATGAAGAATTTGTGAAGCCAAATGTCATGCTGATCATTTGGGACTCATTGTGTTAAATGTACCACCATAGGTGCGTGGTGTCCATTCTTGTCCTTCATTACTTTGAAAGTTCTTGGTATTAATGATGCATCTCATCATTTCCAGATAATTTTAGATTCCATACAGGTTTTATTTACCAAACTGCATCTGAAAACATCTTTAACATCTGAAGGGAACAAATATATTCACTTGCACACTGAACGGCATGTAGGACTGTTTGTAATTTTAAATGTGAAACTTGAGTCACATCATACTGAGACAGAAAAAAGGAGTGATGGAGTGATTCCCTCTCCTCTCAGCCAACAGGTTACATGACACAAATGAGAGTATGACTTTCATCCTCTCATCAATCCCAGTTTCTCTCATTGGCTGACTCTTAAAACTGCTCTTCCATCATACGCTCATCTTCTTCGCCTCCTGCCTGCTCTCCTCCTCCTCCTCCTCACCTCTCCAGCAGCACTTTGTCAGGACTTACTGTGATTAATTGCTCTTCTCTCTTATTAAATGGAGTTCAGGTTTTACCTGCTTACATCTTACGTGGGAAACCTTGTGATGTGTAAAAATAAGTTTCCTTTCAGTCTATTATATACCTGCGATATGAACACGTTCCAAAAATATTGTTAAAGACATGTTTTTTTTCTTCCTGCTGGGATCTGGGTCACCCTGTGAGCTCTTAATATAGTTCATACATTTCTGCTTCACTATACATAAATAACAACTATTACAGGAAAAATATACCCTTTAAACTACAGATAATCACATTATTGTCTCATTCACACCCTCAACCAAACTAAAGTATCACTCAGCCCATTTAAACTCCACCATTATAGTCTTTGTATTTTTTTATTAACACACAGAATTTATATTTTGGCTAATGCATATTGCAATTTTGATTCATCACAAGTCCAACGATGTAGTTGTGGAACAAAGGATAGAAAAAGAAACTACACATTTTGTTAAATAGCCAAGTTTGAGCTGTTGTTAAGCTTCAGTATCATTGTTTAGTTCAGTAGGGTTAGAAGGAAGGGAGGTGATCCACCAGGACAAGGAGGAGAAGACACAGGTGATAGACAGGAGTGAGAGCAAACAGCTCCAGCCGAGGACCTGGGCCTTTTTATTGTTCTCTGCATGACACCGACTCAACGCGGCCTCAATAAGTTGTTCAACTCTTACTCTTTTCGGTCCACTTTGCCGTCGGTCAGTTGCAATATCCTTTTATTTGTTTCTCTTCCTTTATTATAAGTAAATCCCAAATTCATTTCCCTTGTGGAATCTCGTGGGGGCCTCAGGCACACACGCTCTCTCCCGCTGAATCTCCAAACAATGGTTCAGAGATTCTTGTTGTTTTTCTACTGGACCTGCTCTTAACGCTGCTCCTCCACCAGTTCCTCTGGTCTACACCCCCCCCCCCCCCTCACCCATTCTCCTGCTAATTTAGTCTCAGCGGAGGTAAAACGATTTGTTCCACATTTGGCACACCTAACAGTTTTCTTACTCTGGGGCGTTCCTCTGCAAAATGTGTAATAACCTTAATATGAACATAGCGCATGAAGTGAGGAGATTTGGGGGAAAGCTGTGCTCAAATTACAGTACTTACATTTTGACAATTTGCAGAGATCATTGGGTGAACCTGCTGTTGCGAGTGTGCATGATCAGATATATTATAGAGAAAACCAAATAGTGGCTCAGAGGAGGCTGAGGTGGAGGAGAGATGCACGCTGAGAACAACAGATGTCTGCTCGGTGTCTGATTGTTATCTCCGCCTGGTAATCCACATCTCCATCCTCCAAGTGTGTCATCAGGACGGAGGCTGTTGTTGTCTGTCACCGCTGCAACTCAGATTCTTGATTTGTTAGACACAACTGCAGGAAATAAGCAGCAGGGAAATCAATAGCTAAGGTAGAAGGTAACCCCTGTGTGGCCGCGTGGTGGTGGCAGCTCGGACAGAGGCAGCATTAGTAGCATTGATCCAGGCATGTTTGCTGTGTGTAAGATGCACGTATGTTCTTGCTCTCCATGTTTTCATTTATAAATATGCATGTCAATGACAATAAAGATTAGATTATATTCTGTTCTATTCTTCTGGAACTTGTGGACACCAGCCCAGAGCAGAGATCACCTACACCCTCACCAGCTCAAGCCCTTCCAGGGAAAGAGAAGCAGAAACAGGTGAGCAGCTTTGCAACAGCCCGACAATAAAATCTGTTTAGCTCACTGGGCCAAATTCAAATGCAAATATGGATATTCTTAGTTCTTCCTAAGACGTTAGCTGGTCCGTAAACACACTATTTTAAATTTAAAACTGTCAAATGGAGGTAAACAGCATCAATGGTGAGCACTGGCACACGATCCAGCTGTTATTAGTCATTTTATCATAAAACACAAATGTTCCTGTCTGGATGAACATGTGATGTACTGCGTTGCTTTTATCAAGGGTGTTGACATCCCTGACAGTAATTATGTCCAATTTGAATATTGCTTATCATTTGATTCACTGAGTAAATGAGTTTACCCTTTTGAGATGAATAATATTACATTCTTTGTTCTTCATACAACAACAGCTTATGTTAATTAACCAGGTAGAATGAGATGGACAGAATTTTTGAAGCACACTTTAGAGGGAAAGTAAGATTTTAGTAAACCATTTCCAATATATAACTTCTTTTAAAAAATTCATAATGTTTTTTATTATTTTATTATATTCAATTTTTTCATTTAAAAGTCATTTTCAATTACATGAAAGCTGAAATTGGTATATATTACCTGCTTTTAAATTACTGATGGTGCATTTAATACCAGAAGACAGCTTTCAGATCCTGTCGGGCTCACATAACTTGACTAAATGCATCTTTTAACATCAGTACGTTTTAAAGCTCTAGACTGTGATTTGCCTATCTTCAAGCATGTGGCAAAAACAGTAATAACCTTTGACAAATGGCCTCCATTATTCGAACAGACGGCACTTCTTCACAGACCTGTAACTGAGATTAGATTAATGGGAGATGTTTGACATAGGCAAGACTGAGCTGCTTTCATCAAGATTGTCTTATCCTCAGATTTAGTGAAGCCACACACTCACATGACAAAAGCACAGCCGCTGTGTCTTCTTCAGTCAGTCAGCCATAGTACTTTATGCCCAACTGCTTTCTTCTCTTTTCTTCTTAGATTCTTCTCTTCCATCTTTATTTGTTATCTTTGTTTTGTCTCATCACTCTCTCTGCTCTTTTTTTCACCTGGTATTTTCATTAAAGGCATCAGCGCACACTTTAACTTGGATGAGCCCCAGTTTCATTGATGTTTTCTGAATCCAGACCCAGGTGATTTACACTGAAAACTCCCATTTTTAATCCTGAGGACAAAGAGAAGAGAGTCTCAAGATGATTTTGTCATGTGAACGGTCTGATGTGTGTATCCCTGAGCTCAGATAAACTGTTAGTGACACCAAAGGGGAGTTATTGGGGAAGTGCCAAGGTGCCTTTGTGTAGTTCTCCTCCATCAGAAGCACTCAAAGTGGTAACAGGTACAGGTGGAGAGAAGAGCAGTGTTTTGTTGCTGTAGCATCACTCTGGTTGTTCCAGTGTTGTGTTGCTGTAGCATGGCTGTGTTTTGTTGCTGTAGCATCACTCTGGTTGTTCCGGTGTTGTGTTGCTGTAGCATGGCTGTGTTTTGTTGCTGTAGCATCACTCTGGTTGTTCCAGTGTTGTGTTGCTGTAGCATCACTCTGGTTGTTCCAGTGTTGTGTTGCTGTAGCATCACTCTGGTTGCTCCAGTGTTGTGTTGCTGTAGCATGGCTGTGTTGTGTTGCTGTAGCATCACTCTGGTTGTTCCAGTGTTGTGTTGCTGTAGCATGGCTGTGTTGTGTTGCTGTAGCATCACTCTGGTTGTTCCGGTGTTGTGTTGCTGTAGCATCACTCTGGTTGCTCCAGTGTTGTGTAGTGTGAGCCAGTGGTGTTCTGAAGCTGTAGCCTGATACAGGTGACTGTTGAACATACATGTGAATGATGTATGATGACCCATCTGTAGAAGACCAGTTTCTTCTACTGGGATACTTTTGCTCAGCAGTTAAAGAAATGCAGACAACTAGCCCACCCTTATTTGATGGACATTTAACTTAAATAACATATATGAGCAGAGTCAAAATATTCCTGCATCAGAATACTGATGTAACTTGTGTAATTACTTGTGCGACAGGAGGCTTTTGCCTCACAGCTGACAGCGGATATCCTGCAACACTGACGCCATGTTTGAGGTTTTTCATCCAATGACATGATAGCTCAGGAATGCTTTGATGGAGTGACATCAAATATGGAACAAACATCGAAGATTAGAAAAACATAGAACCTGTGCAACATAACACAACTAGATGTCCTCCCAGCACATTTTAACTAGAATAAAGATCATATATATATATATATATATATATATATATATATATATATACACATTCATCACATTTCTGAATTTATAATCAAGTTGTAAGTGCTTAACTGAGTTAGTGCCTGTAATTTATTTATGAACATAGCAACAAAGAGGCTGGATAACATACATGTGACTAAAAGTCAACTGACCTACATTAAAAGATGAGGTGTGGCGGTGGTAGCTCAGTCCATAGGGGATATGGAAGGTGTGCTGGTAGCAGGAGAGGTGCCAGCACACCTTCAGAGCATCTTGGAGGTGCCCTTGAGCAAGGTACTCCCCGAAGTTCAGAGGGTCCTGTGACAATCTGGCACTTTGATCCCGCCCTCAGCCATATGAATGAATGAATGAATGAATGACTTTTATTTATGAAACAGGTACAATAAACATTAACCCTATGCAATAGGGAGAGATGCAACATACAAGTTATAGCTAAAACAGTTAATTTCCACTAAGCAGCTGGAATAGGCTCCAGCACCCTCCCTATGAGCCTGCAAGGGAAAATGGCAGACAAGACAAAGGTAAAATGAAAGATAGTATTTATTCACTATTATCCAACAACATTATTTGAGGTGACACATTTTGAAGTGTTTTCTTGACCTACTGTACCTGCTAGCTCATTGGTCAAACCACTTCTAAGCTGTTCACGTCATCCTAAATACTGTTGCCAACCACCAGAGGGGGACACTAGGCCTTGGCCTCACTTAGCGTTGAAGTCAAGCCCTCCCCCAGAGGGTGTTGGAGCTTCTGATGAAATGTATTAACAATTTTACAGCTTGAGACCTTTTCCTTCTGCTGGGAAAATTTCTGAAAAAAAAGACTGAAATTAGTTTCAGCCTTATGATCAAAGAAATAATCTGATGGATAAGAAATAAATATAACTGGAGCATCAGAATGTTTCATCTTGGCAGACATTTGACAGTTACGTGGGCATTAATGGTTTCGAGTGCATGCTTTAAAGCAGAGGCCTTTGTTGCTCACGTTGCAGTAGACTGATGGAGTTGACTCGGCCGTTGTTGATGTGCTGGTGCGAATCTGTGTCTGTTTGTGTTGGCCTATCTGCTTCAGTCTAATTCAATTCCCGTTTAATGGACTGGAGAGATGCTGAAGCCAACAAAGATGTTATTGAACAAGCAAGAATGAAATTGCTGTCATTATACTCAGGCTTCTAAAAAACAGGTTTGGAATTGACCGCAATGAAAAACCCTTAACCAAATGAGCGGGTAAGCAGACGTTTACAAAAGGCACAGACAGCATATTTATCATATCTGACAATATTCTGCTGGATATTTTTAGATCATTTAAAGTATGGTTCAGTCAGAAAAAAACTGTTATTCCAAACTTAATTAAGTTTTCAACTGTGTCTAATGGAGGACAGAGTTCCATAAAATGCTTTTGAATTTTTATAAGATAAAATTCAAGTTAGTAAACTCTTTAAACCTGGATGTGTATTCTGATCGCCTTTAATTTTTAATTCAAATTTTTTTCTTGTTACAAAATCCTTGATGCTAAACTTTGCTGTTATTTGTGCACTTTGAGCTGGTTTCAGAGGAGTGGTCATCACAAGCAGACTGGTTTCTACCTGCTTTTCTGAAATGGGAGTTAGAAGTTTTAATCATGTAATCATGCAAACTCTGATGTAGAATCTTATTCCAAGGTCACCCACATCTGACCCAAAGCATCACTTGCTGCCCCCCCCTCCCTGGAGAGCCTCAGGATTTCTGCAGAGACACAAACAATAAATCGGACATGTGAGTGGATGTAAAGACAGAAAGGTGAAGGGAAGGTGGGCCAGACCTCCTAAATTCAGATAGATGATGACGATACCATCAGCTGTTACGTGTGATACAGACCTGTGAGAGAAAAGTGACTCCTCTAATGAACACTGCATGTTCCTAATAGAAAGCAGCGGAAGAGCACGTCTGGGGTATTAACGTGTTCATTCATCATTGCGCCACGGTGTTTGAACTTGCCAACGCTCTTTCTTCCTTTTCCCAACTCTGTCTTTTGACAGTCTTTTGGCACCAAGCGTTTGGCACCAGCGAGCAGATTCTTTTTATCTGAAAAATATCTTTGTCATTTAATTTCTGCACCAAATCTGTGCAGCTGTTAATTCCACCAGTTTAGTTAAAATAAATAAAGACACTGAAGCTGCACATGCATTCATAAAGACGTTCAAATTTTCTTTCCTTTTCTTGAGAACCATTTCATTGTTGGGTACTTCGGCTCATCTCGCTGTGTTTGATGACCTGAATGTGGTTCCACTGTTGCCGTAGTACAAACGCAATTAAACTGACAATCTGCTTGCCAGATAGCTTCAAGGCTTTTATTTACCAAGTATTATAAGTTACGTATTATATTTGATTCATTTCCTGCTTTATTTCTTCAGTATGAGTCACAGCCTTGACTCTCCACGCTACAAATGCAGCTGATAGATAATCTGTCGGTTGAAACAACAGTTATGGGAAAGCACCAATTTCCGAAACCTGTAAATGTTTGATGGGTGTGTGTGTGTGTGTGTGTGTGTGTGTGTGTACACTCAGTGGGGCGTATTGCATCATCGCCAATGTGTCACTGCGTTCACGCAGATCTCTGTGACTAATGAGGAACTCCCAAACTGTTCTACAGCAAACGGATTTCATCAAACCTGATTCACAACACTTTTGCGCCCCCCATTCTAAACAATTAGGGCACAAATGAGGAGGGAGGAGACACGAGGGTGATGAGGCATACAGGAGAATAGCACCAGAAGACAAACAGGGCTGATCTGAGGAGAAAGAAAGAATAAAAGAGAGGAAGAGAGAGACAGAGAGAGAGAGCGATTGGAAGAGAGAAGTGCCCCCCAAACGGAATGATTAATGAGTCCAGATGTTAGATTTATTTTAGCATGAATCACTGCATTCCCAATGACACAGCACTTCTCCGAACAGACGGAGGGAAACGACTTCTTGACTGTGGACAACAGAAACAAACGTGCTGTGGTTTTCTTTCTGCCTTGATCAGGGTTCTTTTAGCCACAGCAGGAGAGTAAATGGACAGAAATGTCTAAGACATTTAAAGACATTTAGTCCATTTATTCTATATCTCCTTGGGAGGAAATGAATCTCTCCAAGACACAGAGGGAAGCACTTTGAATCTCCAGTTTGCCTGACGGTCCTAATTACACATCTATGATCAAACTGAAGGAAATCTGCTTTCTGGTGTGAAAACAGCAAGTTCTTCATAAAAACTGAACCCTGGTGGTACACTGACTGACTGACTGACTGACTGACTGACTCACTGACTGTCTGTCTGTCTGTCTGACTTACTGACTGACTGACTGACTCACTGACTGTCTGTCTGTCTGTCTGACTTACTGACTTACTGACTGTCTGTCTGACTGTCTGACTGTCTGTCTGTCTGACTGACTGACTGACTGTCTGACTGTCTGTCTGACTGACTTACTGACTGACTGTCTGTCTGACTGACTGTCTGTCTGCCTGACTGACTGTCTGTCTGACTGACTGACTGTCTGACTGACTGTCTGTCTGTCTCTCTGACTCACTGTCTGATTGACTGTCTGTCTGTCTGACTGACTGACTGACTGTCTGACTGACTGACTGACTGACTGACTGACTGTCTATCTGACTGTCTGTCTGACTGTCTGTCTGTCTGACTGAATGTCTGTCTGACTGACTGTCTGACTGAATATTGAAAAGTGAAATGAAAAGCTGTCTGGAATCAGATAGTGAAATTGCTTTTTCTTTTGAAAATATGTAGAAAGGACATCTACTCACTACACTGTGTGTGTGTGTGTGTGTGTGTGTGTGTGTGTGTGTGTGTGTGTGTGTGTGTGTGTGTGATAAATATATGTATTCACATACCCTGAGGTGTAGATTTGACTGCAGCTGCAGCACATTAAGGATACTTTTTGAGCTGTTCAGATCACAGGGGGGGACCATCCTGTTATTAAAGAGGCAACTCATTCATATGCAACAGGTTTACCCAGAAAAAATGTAGGAAACATCATCATTCATCTTCCATCACTTCAGGATATAGGAAACTCCTGCGTGCACAATACAACCAGGAAGATGCAGCCTCGCATACGTGTTAAATCACTGGGCTACCACTGGGTTTATGTAGTGGTGGAACACCAGCATTGTTGTGTAATTAATTATGATTATTTATGAAATTAAGGCACAGAAAAAAATTATTTAATTTCATTTTAGCCAACTTTGGAGGAAATAAATCCTCATATTTTAAAACAGCCTGGCTGGTGGACAGTTTGGTTGACAGTTAATCCAAATTCTCGGAATCCCTTTTATTGGACTCGTTTGTGACTTGCTCAACGTCCAGGTCAAAGTCTGAGTGACAGACGTGTGCAGAGGTCAGATTACAGGCCAGCGGTATGTTAAAACAAAAAAATGGTCTAAATATACTGAATGTATTTTTCTTGTTGGGGCTTTATAATCAGAACTACTTTGTAATAGTACTTTCCAAACGACACTTTATTAGATGCTCAGGTGAATAAAGTGAATCAAAGCTCAAACATTGACCCACAACTCCCAACATGCATGTTTGTTTAACTTAGCCATGAAACGACAGTTCATCTGTTCCACAAACATGTTTGCTCAGGTACACGAATCACATCTTTTTGACGTGTTTCTCTTCATCATACCTCAAAACAAAGTAAAACCAGTACAGGTGTGGTGGTGGCTTACTTCCACCATTCATGGTGGCGCCAAACTGGTTCCAACACACAACTAATCTCTGACATTATCGCTAATTACACTAACTAAAAACACTATGAGTCATTTTTATCATTTCATTATAATCTTTGAATTTTTAAATTTATTTTCCTTTTTGACTAACATTGGATCAAATCCTGTGCCTCAGTGACAACAGGGTGTGTTAGTTTGAACTTTGTCCCCAGCTTATATAAAAAATATGTTCATGATTCTTCTGTATATTTAAAGTGCTATTTTTCATGCAAACAAACACAATGTTTTAAATTGGAAAAATAATATAATTAGCCAGCATTATTCTATACACTCGATGGACTGGGAAAGTATACAGATTATTACCTTTCACATAAGAAAGCCCTTGAAGGCCATGTTTTGATACTTTATACATGTTTTTGTTGCGCTACGATGCAGACATTTCTCTAATGTTCCCATGTATCACGTGCTAATACCCTATGATTAAAATGGGCCAGCCAGCAAACGTCTGCTGAAGCTGTTGTTAACTTCTCATGTCAGAAAGCTCATTTGGGTTGCTAAGTGTAGCCGTGGCACTGCAGCGCATCCTCCAGCAGTAATAAAACATAAGAGCCTCTAATGTGGAGCAGCAGAAGGCAGCCGGGGCTCCGTCATCTCTGCAGCTTAGTGGAGGCCATCCATAATTAACCCTGCCCTGTCAAGGCAGCAGTCACAACATGTCCTCACATGTCACTCGAACCTTTTTTTTTCTTACTCTTCTTCCCTGCATCATTTTCTCTGCCTTCATCTCATCACCCAGATCTGTCGTTTTCTGAACCAGGACCGCTGGCAGAGCGAGCAAAGCGAAAGGCTTTGATCAGCAGTGGTTCCTTGACACCATCGCTCTCAAATGGGTCCAATGACACAGGGAGGAAAATGTGTTTCTCACTTTTTGATCAATGTAGTTCGTTCCCAATATAGACATCATGTTTGCATTACTGTTTTGAGTGATGAAACTTAAATGTTTAACATGACAGTAAAAAGGCAGAACATTGGTCCTCATCTATTAGGTAATTTGAAATGCAAGTAAGTTTCTAAAAAAATGGACTTTAAAAAAAGTATTTACAAGTACTTTAACACTTGACATTAACTACATTGAGGAAGTACTTTAATAACTTGCTTTTGACTAGATCATTATCATGCCATTATATGTAAATATTGCATTTTTGCATTTTTTTATTAAGATTTTATTCTCTGTGCTCTGGATTCATTCAGTGTAAAACCATAATACACCATAAAATAAAGATTTTATTAATTCTAGAGATGAAAAATGAGCAATAAGAATGTGTGAAAGGCAGCAGAGGCAGCAGGGGGTAACGGTGGTGAAGGAAGTCAAAGGGTCAGAGCGGCTAAGTCAGCCAGGAAGAGAGAAACAGGAACAGAGCAAGAGCCAGTGATTAAAAACTGAATAAAGAAACCTCATCTGTCTATCTTGAAGTATGAAAAAAAAGACTAATCAAATGTGTGAATGAAAGAGAGAGGTGAGGAGTGTGAGGCTGGAGAAGCAGATGAGGAGCCATATGAACAAAAGGAGAGTGAAGGCAAACCTTCAGCAGAGTGCAGAGGGGAAAATTAATCAAAAATGTGCTTTTAGCTTCAGCAGCATGGCTTTAGGAGTTCCCCTCAGCCCTGTGTGAATGTGAAAATGCCTGATAGCAAAGGAAAACATAGGAGCCACCTCATTTTCTGTGTTGATACACTAAAATCATGAAGTTAACTACTAGAGATTTGTGTTGTTTACAATGCTGATGTAAAACTGAGCAAATGTTCAGTTCTGCCCCATTTATTGTCTTTTATGAATGATCTCATAAGAATCATTATTGCAAATGCAATAATATTTATATCAGGGTAATTGTTATATTTCCTGTTAGATCACAGTTCATTTTTGATTAAATCGTTTCAACAGTTCCTACAAAATTCACACTTGTTTGTATCTGAGAAAGTGCAGTTTAAATTTTATTCAAACAGCTTTAACATTTCCTGTAAGCCTGACAGTGGTATTTTTCCAAATATCTATTAGTAAATTGGAGACATTTCATTTATTCTTATTTTAATTTATTGTGTACAGTGGGTCTGTATTCAGACCCCTTATATTTGTCACTGTCATATTGCAGCCATTTGCTAAAATCAATATCATTTTGTGTCCTCATTAACACACACAGCACCAAATATTGTCGGAAAATCGCAGACTTGTAAAAATTTCTGCAGATTTATTAAAAAATAAACACTGAAATATCACAAGGCCATAAGTATTCTGACCCTTTGCTCAGTAGCCAGTAAAAGAGCCTTTTTGAGCCAACACAGCCATGAGTCTTCTTGGGAAGGATCCAACAAGTTTTTCACACCTTCATTTGAGGATCTTTCGCCATTCCTCCTTGAAGATCTGCTCCACTTCAGTCAGGTTGGATGGTGAATGTTGGTGGACAGCTAACTTCTGGTCATAAAAACTCTGGGAAGGGTTGTTGTCCAGGATGTCAATGTACCAATGGCTTCATCTTTCCTTCAATTGCAACCGGTCGTCCTGGCCCAGCAGCTGAAACCACCTCCAGCATGAAGCTGCCACCACCGCGCTTCACTGTAGGGGCGGTGTTGGGCAGGTGATGAGCAGCACCAGGAGGGCTCACACATACCCCTTAGAAATAACACCAAAATGCTTGAGACCCTGAGAATTTTGCTTCTCAGGGTCTGGGAGTCCTTCAGGTGTTGTTTGGAAAACTCGAGGTGGGCTTTCATGTCCTCTGCTCGGGGAGAGGCTTCCAGGGGCCACACGTAAACCCCCGACTGGCGCTGCACTGATGGTTGTCTTTTTAGAACGTTGTCCCATCTCACCACTGCATCTACAGAGTTCAGTCAGAGTGATCTTTGGGTTCTTCTCTACCTCTCTCACCAAGGTTCTTCTCCCCCGGATGCTCAGTTTGGTCAGAGGCCAGTTCGAGGAAGAATCCTGGTTGTCCCAAACTTGTGCAATGGAGGTTTTTGCGTAGCCTTGGCCAGATCTGACCTTCCACTGTGGGCTGTAAGGTCCTATACTGACAGGTGTGTGCTTTTCCCAGTCAAGTCCAATCAATATAGTTAAGCAGAGCTGGACTCCAATGAAGGTGTAGGCCCGTCTCAAGGGTGATCAGAAGATTTGGACAGCACCTGAGTTAAATATACAAGTGTCACAGCAAAGGGTCTGAATACTGATGGCCATGGGATATTTCACTGTTTATTTTTTAATAAATCTGCAAAATATTCTGGTTTTTTTTCTTAAATTATTGTTTGCTGCATGTGCCTGAGAAAAATGAAATTAATTGATTTTAGCAAATGACAAAGATGCGCTCTGAAAGACCCACAAATATGGCAAAGAGTTAAAAATTTAAGGGGCTCTGAATACTTTCCAGACCCACTGTATGATGAATATGTGGGCTACTTTAGCCAAGTGAGAGAGAAAGCTTTGACAAAGACAATTGAGCCTCCTTCCATCGTCCAAATATGGGGTTAAACTCTTCAATTTTCTCTATTTCATAGCATTAAATAACAAGTTACTAATTGTGTATCACGACAGATGGTAGAATAGATGCTGGAATGAAGACTGTTTTTTGTTGAATTTTCATTTAGACATTACCAACAACAGGTTAAGAGGACATCGCAAATGAAGACAGATTATGACAGAAAATTATCTCTTAATTCGACCAAATGAGTTTTCTATTATACAACAGACAGCGGAACATGTTGCTTCTTTTCGGTTGTTCTTGTCTTAGTGCCTGTGTGCTGAAATGTGACAATTCCACCTGTGGCTCGTACTTTTCGTTTTGACAGAAACAATCTGTTCTGTATATGTTTCCAATTTGCTGGTTGTAGCACAATATTGCTCCTCCGTGTTCACGTTGGGAGCACATTTCAGCAAAACCCACATTCTTGTTGCAAGCCTCCTAAAGGTCAAGGGCTTTTGGGAAATGATGCTCAGCAAAGGTGCTGTAACAACACATAGATTTGTCTTGCATTGTATTTCAAAATTAATTGCTGTGGGATTTCATTTAATCAAGTCCAAAATCTCATTTCTTTTTTAAAACAGTTTTTTTTTTTTTTTTTTTTTTTTTTTTGTGAAAGGTCCCTGAACAGCCTTAAAGTGCCTGCCTGTATCAGCTGCAGAGAAGACCTCAGCACTCACATGGACCTGCAGCTTTTCTGTTCAGCTTTCAACCATGTATGTTCCTCAGGCCTTTATTGACACACAATAATTCAATTTGCCAATAGGACTCTGGCTGAGTTCTGACTGCTGTTGACCTGCTCACAAGGCTCCAAGAAAAGAGAGGTGGGTCTTTCAGAGCACATCTGTGACTTTTCACACCAGTCTGGAACAGCATGAGCATAAAGAGACAGCATCATGTGGAAGAGGGCAACCTCTAAATACTTTGCACTATTTTAGGTGTAGTGAAGCTACAGAACACTTCAATTTACCATGATGTTGAATAATTCTGCTCCAACATAAACACTCTGCAAATGAATTCTGCAGATGTAGTCAGAGCATATTGATACAGGGGAAACTGGGTTATAGTTCAAAGGGCCAATTGGAACAGGAGCTGCTCTGATCTTTGACAGGCGAGTTAGAACATTAACATTCACCCTGCACAGCTGGGCTTCTTCCCTGCTCAACCTCAGAGATGCACAAAGTTGATACAGTAGATGCATGGGGAAAGTGAAGCATATATTATTCTAAGTGTATTTGTGCTTTTAAATATATACCGGTATATAGTGTGTATATGTGTATATCAGTATATATCAAACTATAAAGCCTGACTCCCAGCTCCATCAATGTTTCATAGCATATGAGTGTGGCTTGCCTGCTTAATTGTAAATTAAGTGGATTATAATGCACAAGAGTCCCTGAGGGAATTAGAGAATCTCTGAATGAATGCAAAATCCTATCATACTGTAACCAGCCATTCTGGCCCCACTGCAGCATCAGCACTTTCTGTGGTAACGATAGCGCTCTGAGCGCCACTGAATGCTGCAATTCCTATAATAGCACAGTAGCGTTAATGAGACTGACAGTCCTGTTCTTCCAGCTCCTTTAAGTGGGACCAATGCATCAAAAGATGGGCATATTTAGCTGCAAGTGTGCTCAAGAGGAGGTGCTTAGAGCCACTTAGCCACTGGAAGTTTTTTTTTTCTCATCTAAAATAAACACAGGTAATATGTATATTTTTCCTTAACCTTAGGATTCAAACAATGAAGTGGTGAGTGTTTGTTTTTTTGGGTTTTTTTTTTTTTTGGTTGGTTTTATGAAATGAAAAAAGAACACACAAAAAGAAAAAAAATACACAATTTTCAAATGTAAAGAAAAGTATTGTGACAAAAAGAGATTCTGATTCTGAATTCTGATTACAAATTACAAGTTGCTGGTAGCTGGACCCCAGAAAGATTTCTCCTTTTGAATTTCAGTTTCTTCAAGACCAAACAGAGTTAAAGATTCCCTTTTTGCAGGTTTCCTTTTTTCCACATGTGGCTTCAGTTGCCTTTCACCATCTAAATCCTCCAAATCAAAAAGATCCACCTTGAAAGAATTGTGGTGGATAACAAATGAGGCAGCCGTGGCAGGGATTCTGTTTTAATGAGGACAAAACCCTATCACCACATCTAACCTGAAACGCTTCATTTGCCATATGCTGTCTGCCAGCAGCACATCCCAATAGAATTCCAGGGTTAAAAAAACCTGCAGTTTCAGCTCAGCACACTGCTAACAAATGATGGCCTCCCTCCCACACCCCCTGACCGTTTAAACCCAGCTCCGTTTGCCCAGAGCAATTTCTGCTAAGGAAGCTGAAAGGTCACTTTAAATAAATAAAGAAACTGGCTGATCACTGTGGACATCCTACACATGGAGTGAGCAGCACTTTATAAGAGAAGCCAAGACTACACCATTTAGCAATCAGTAGCCTGGAGCAAAGCATGAGGCTGCCAGTCGGAACAGAAAGTCCAGGTCCACATCCACTCCCACTCACTCGCCTTGGCTGCATCAGTCACGTTGCTCTTTTAGCTCAACTTCAGCCACGTCTGTCACTGCACCATTTGCTTTGAGCTGCGGAAGAAACAGCTGGACTGCTTTTCTCAGGTTTTACAAAAGGCCGGTGTTTTCACTGGGAAATCACTACCATATTCTGTCCTCAGCAGCTTTAAACCCCTCATGTTTACAGTCAAAAAAGACTAGAAAGACGTTATCAGGAGTCAGATACCTGGAAAAAGTGGGGTTGTGTTCTGCAAAATATTTAAAGATAGCGCAACCAAATATTCTTACTGGATGCTACAAAGCTTTAGGTCAACTTTTGCAATCAATAGTTGAACCCATCTATAATTTGTTACAAGCAAATCCTGACTGGCTACAAAGGAATGAAGTGAAAATTCTAACAAAGAAAAAGGAAGCTGGCAGGTAGTCCATGCTCGCAGCCTCAGTCCCAGCGAGCGGTCTGGACTGTTGTCTTTGAGCTTCTGCTGCTCTGAGGCGTGTTCTTCTGTTCCAAACGGCCTGATGGCCCATTTGTGTTCCATCCCAGTGAAGCAGGAGAACTTCCTCTCATGACCTTCAGTCACAGTTTGGTTGATAAATGTGAGACTGCATCTGCAACTTTGCACCAATGAAGCACTTGTCCAACGAACTAGACTGCACATTCACTATGGTTGCTTTTTGGATAACTTTTCCTGGTTATCCTTTTTCTGGTTCATGTTTTAGTTTTGTTTTTTTCTGAAGATGAAAGCCAGATCACAGCTCCTCTGTTTTCATTGGTTGGCCCAAACCTAGTTGGTGTGCTTTAAAAGCACCAGCACACACCACAAGAGATACAGTATTGTGTGGGTCCTCTCTCTCTCTCTCTCACACACACACACACACACACACGCGCCAGGAGTCCAGCTGATTACGTCATCAAGCACACTTTATCTGCAGCTGATCAGCAGCAGCCTGAAGACTCTCAAAGGCTGTTTTGTCTTGCTCTTCCCTCAAACTCCCTGAACCCTGAGATTACCCTGCAGCCTTCGGTATTTGTTTACCATGGCCTGAATTTGCACATCTTTATCACAGCTGCCGTCACTAAGGGGACGTGATCTTCAGATTTGCATGAATATTTTTACTAGAGCTGAGTCTTGTCACAATCTCAATGTCATTAAACTTTGGAGTTTGTGGCAACTAGACAAATCTTACATTTTTTGTTGAGTTTTAAGTGTTTTCTGATTAGTCCGAAAATCACACTGTGAATTAAATTATAAGAATTACACTAACTCACTGATTCAATGACATACATTCCAGCCAAGGAAAAAAAGATGCTGTTAAATTACACATAATATCCACATCACTAAAGTTTTGGTTTATGTAGTTCTGCTTTGCAAAGATGCCACACACCAGCCAGCATCTCTTAAATTACTTAAAAAACAACAACTTTGAGTGACTCTTTGGAACAGAATGTCTTTCCCACTGATGTTGAAAACAGTCTTGAGGAATCTTCAAAAGAGGCACAAGTGTTGTTAAAGGACCCTCTGGGTTGTTCAGTGAATATTTATTCTTCAGAAAGTTAAATTTATAGCAATGAGCTTAAAAAGTGGGCCAAATTAATTCTATCCTTCTATTCCATCTTTTTTAAGATCAGTTGTTACTTGGCAATATTAAAAAAAATAACTTCACTGAAAGTATTAAGCAAACTGAGCAAAAATCTGAAGATCAACAGTTGGTGTTGTTCTCTGAGGAGAAGCTTTTTTTTCCCTTTCTTCTTCTCTGGTAAGAAATCGGTCACTTCCTGCACTGTTCATCTTTGACATTCAGGTCAATTTCCTGTCCGCGCTCATGCTGACACCAGGATTTAATTTAGAGGGAACACGTCAGACCGTTGCTCTCCTCTGATTCTGGCCCAAATGTTTGATTTCTGGTTTCCCAGCTGGCTGGGACTCCTCGTCGCCTCGCGCCTCAGACGGGCTGCAGTCCTCTGACGAAGAGGCACCCACCTCTGAACGAAGAAGGGGGGGGGGTTATTAGAAGCGTAAACAAGGAAAAAATGAAGATGTAATGTGAGGCAAAGGTCACTGGACAGACTGCCAGTGTTCACCACTGCCACGCTAGAAATGTCCCCACACAGCTGGCAGGAGAGGATGGACGCGCCTGGCTGCAGCTCTGCTGGGCCTCTCCCCACAAACAGCCCCTAACGCACTCACAACGCCGTACACATGTTGAAGACATCACAACCTCGCTGCACTGGTGAACTGTGGTTAACTGGGGAAACCATCTAACCATCTGTCAGCCTCCTCCTCTAGACAAAAGTTTTCTATCGTTGTTCCCTAAAGACAAAACAGATGCCCTCTGGGTTGTGTTTTCTGTATCTAAAATGCAATATATTAGCATTTCTATTGCCATTTTATAATATGAAGCCTGATAAATAGGCTGGATCACATACAATTTGATATAATACGCTCCAGGGCGTCCTTTCACTGGAAAAATGTCTTTTAGGTTGCCTGATCAAAATGCAGTAGTCTCCTTTATGGTCCCAGTACATCATAGGATAAGGAATGAAACGGTGTCTCGGCTGCCTTTAGGTAGATCAGCCGTGAAAAATAATTCCATTTAAGAATTTCATGCAATTAAGAGCCAATTCCTCAAGATGTGAACAATAACAGGAGCCAGGGGAACTCGACAAGCTTCATTTGAAAACTTCATGAAGAACTTATGAGAAAGGATTTTTTTTTTTTTTTTTTAAGATCAGAGAGAGTCTGCTTTTTTAATCTTACAAATCAACAAGACTCCCCTTCATGCACTGCTTGGCACTGAGTTGAGCATGACAACTAGGAGGACAGGGGCAGCCCCCTGGAACAGACCACCCAGCAGCAATGACCATTCAGGGGACGCTTACTGGCCTGTCTCCCAGTCATCCCGGCTAATTAGCAACCCTCTTTTTGAGCTAATTGACCGCTAAAAAAAACGAGAATGGCCTCTTCAACCAACCCGAGTGTTGTTCCTCGGCATGGCAGCGGAGGGATTATGTGGGTTTATGTGGCATGGTGACACTCAGCGTGAGGCGCTGCTCTGCTATCCATGTGCTCATCACAGGGACGGCCTCGGCTCTGACTTTGACGTTGAGTAGACGCTGGGACCAGCGCGCTCAGGGGCTGACTCTTAAAGTCTTTTTCTCATTAAATGTCTTCGTACATCTCGATTGCATTTGGCTTATTACACAACAATGAGCTCATTATTTGCAGCAGATGTTTGTTGCTAGAATATCGGCATAGCTGCATGTTTTGCGAATAACAAAAGGACTTTAGACTAGAACTTGAGGGACGCTGGCTCCTACAAAACTCCTTTCCAAGCTGTGATACTCCTCAAAAGGGGCGCTAATAAGCATTGACCAGGTCGCAGCCCTTTTGCTTATGTAAAGCATGTAAAAGGTAGAAATACAAAATATAACGAATGTGCTTAAAGCAAATGTGTCTTCTTGTAACTTGATACCATTTGGAGATGTTTCCATCCTCCACTTGCTGCTCACAGCAATACACACTTTTCACAGGGTGCCAAGACTTTCATGTGGTTTCTACTTCTGCTACTTGTGAAGAAGAAATGAGAACGAGAAAACGATTCTTTCTGCTGAAAGTTATTGGTAAATTGTAAAAGAGAAGGTATAGTTATATCGAGAGGTTTTGGTCATATAGAAATATTAGACAGACTTAAACGATTCACAGTATAAAAAGACTGTTTACTTGATACGTGCACTGAGTTTTATTTTCCATTTCGGTAAAAATGTAGATAAAAACAATTGATTTCTTTGTGGGAAAACATGCTTCTATTTTGTGCAAAAATGTGGATAAAAAATATTGATTTCTTTTTGTGGAAAAACAGGCTTCTATCTGCAAACACGCGTGTTTTTTTTTTAAAGGCGCACCGCTCTGGCACGGCCTCAATGCCACAGGTGTGCGGTGAGAATGAGACGCTTTCACACCGCAACGAGGTCAATAAGTGGATCACCTGAGAGCCCCCATCGCGGGGAAACGCTCTCCCTAATCCGGAGGCGTCCAAACTTCCACTGATTCGGGATTAGATAATTTGCACATGCGGAGGTCTCCCGTGAGTGGCTGGATTGCCCGAAGCCCCGCCTCTTCCGCTCCCCCGCGCAGCCAATCGGCGGCGCCGGAGCCGTCGCTGGGACGTCACGTCAGCTGCCGTCGTGTCGGGATTGGAATGTTACCGACCGACGGTCGGAACAACTGAGCACTCGTAATTGGACGCTGGCACCGCGGAACGGGCTCGCTCCAAGCGCTCCTCTGAGCCCCGCAGCCCGGCCGAAGAGCAGCGCCCGACCGCCGCCTCTGCGCTCCCGGCTGCGGCGCGGCGCTCCTGTGACGCCCGGACGGACATGCAGGGATCCGTGCGGCTGCAGCTGCGCCGCTGACGCCTCCTCCGGGATCTCCTGCTTCTGCCCGCCGGGGGCCACGGAGCGGCGGAGAGCGGGGGGGCACTTGGACTGCCTCAGGGTCCGAGCACGGCCGGCCCCCCCCGCGGGCAGCGCCGAGGTTCCCCTCCAAGCCGGGGCTTGGCTTCGCCGCCGGGAGAGCACTCGGGGACCCCTGCGGCTGCGGAGCCCGGAGCTGGGGGGGCGCCCAGCGAGTCCCCGGGCGGCTGGGGGACGCGCTCGGAAGCGGCGTCTGGCCGCGCACCGGCAGCCTGAATGAGGCTGAGGAGGGGAGGCGCACCGGCTGTGATCCGTGTCCGGGAGGGGGGGGTCGGGGCCAGCGCGGGGCTGAGGAGGTCCTGAAGCCGCCGCCGCCGCCGCCGCCGCCGCCGCCGGGCATGGTCCGAGTCCACGCAAGAGGGAGGACGGGACGCGGCTGGTGACGTCGCCCACATGCCCTGGATCATCTGCTGGATTTGGGAACCGATTACGCTGAAGGGGGGTTGGGGATCCTTGGGGGCCGCCGGAGGATGGAGCGGTGCAGCCGGGGTTGAGACCCTCACTTCAGCACTCTTCACGTTTCTTCTTCGTCCACAGCTCGCCCCCTTTTCTCGGACACATGCAGGCCAAAAAACGCTACCTGATCCTGCTGTCCGCCACCGCGTGCGCGGCGCTGCTCCTGCTCCTGGGTGGAGGTCAGCTTCCAGCGGCCAGCCGGAGCCGGCATGAGCGCGGCCGCTCCGGGCCCCGCGCCGAGCAGCCCTGGCCCCACTTCTCGGACCCGTTACACCCCTTCGTGCCCTGGGACCAGAGCGACACGGAGGACTACAACCTCCACACGTCTCCTCGGCAGAAGCGGGACATCAGCACCAGCGTTTACAGGAGCAGGAGGTGCCGGATGCTCTCCTGCTTCCAGGCCTCCCTGTGCCACAAGAACGGCTTCAAAGTTTACGTGTACCCGCAGCAGAAGGGGGAGAAGATCTCCGAGAGCTATCAGAACATCCTCTCCACCATCGAGGGCTCCAGGTTCTACACCTCGGACCCCGGACAGGCGTGTCTCTTTGTCCTCAGCTTGGACACGTTGGACCGGGACCAGCTGTCCCCGCAGTACGTCCACAACATGAGGACCAAGGTCCAGAACCTGCCCCTGTGGAACGACGGCAGGAACCACCTGATCTTCAACCTGTACTCGGGGACGTGGCCGGACTACACGGAAGACCTGGGCTTCGACATCGGCCAGGCCATGCTGGCCAAAGCCAGCATCAGCACCGACAACTTCAGACCCAACTTT
Organism: Lagocephalus sceleratus; assembly: GCA_911728415.1. Taxonomy (NCBI): domain Eukaryota; kingdom Metazoa; phylum Chordata; class Actinopteri; order Tetraodontiformes; family Tetraodontidae; genus Lagocephalus; species Lagocephalus sceleratus. The sequence continues at coordinate 3,297,166 of CAJVRN010000219.1, read as the reverse complement.
GACGTCTCCATCCCCCTCTTCTCCAAGGAGCACCCGAGGACCGGCGGGGAGAGGGGGTACCTCAAGTACAACTCCATCCCGCCTTTTAGAAAATACATGCTGGTGTTCAAGGGGAAGCGCTACCTGACGGGCATCGGTTCGGACACCAGGAATGCCTTACACCACGTCCACAACGCGGAGGACGTGGTGCTGCTCACCACCTGCAAGCACGGGAAGGACTGGCAGAAGCACAAGGACGCGCGCTGCGACAAGGACAACGCCGAGTACGACAAGTAAGTTGGGGAGGAGGGGGGACAGGGCCGGGGGGACAGGCACGGGGGGACAGGCACGGGGACAGGCACGGGGGGACAGGCACGGGGGGACGGGGCCGGGGGGACGGGGGGACAGGGACGGGGGGACAGGCACGGGGGACTTTTACGCACCGACCGGCGCTCTCGTCCGGCAGACGCGCGTCTTTCGTGCGCTCTGACGCGCGGTGCGTGTTCGCTCCAGCAGCTCTCCTCTCGCCTCTCCGTCAGCAGTGAACCAGAAGGAGCCGCAGACTCGAGAGCAAAAACGAGCTCCAAGCGCCTCGTTCATTTAGTTCTGTTTTGTGCAATCAGTTTATCTGAAATTAAAAATGTACTTAATACGTGTTTTATGTGAAGTGCTCGACTGTTCAGCGGTTTGGGGGAAATTATAAAGTCAAAATATCTGTGCAGTCTTTGAGCCAAGTCGAGATGATTCATGCCAAGTTTTTTTGTTTGTTTGTTTGTTTGTTTGTTTCTTTTTTTTTAGCTGAAAAAGATGCTTTGTTTTCACAATCACAGTGGAACTACTCGCTGAACACTGCACTGGTGGGCTTATTCATTGGCACTGAGACATTGTGTGTCTTGGATGCCTTTTTTAGGGGGAAGCCAGCGATTGTTAGAGTTTGGCTTTCGAAGATCTGATTTATAGTACAGTAGAGTTTGGAGCAGGAGCTCTGCTGTGGGAATGGCTGCTTTCCATCGATAAAGCATTAAACAATTGCCAGTTAAAATTTACTTTGTGTTTTGCTATTTGAACACTTGATACAGCTTTTGTCTATCAGTCCAAGTCCCGTGAGCCTCCTCAATCATCGCCCAGGACCGAGGAAAATGGGTGAAAATATGACAACATATTTGCAGCTGCAGACCTTTTTAACGTCTTCTTCTTTGACTGGGCTTTACTCTCCAACTTACCCCTCCTTCAAAAAGATCTCCAGTCAGTCTTTTAGCTCCTTGGACTCCCCCTCCTTTGGTTTTCTCTCTGTTCCTAGAAAGGAATTCATCCCCCGCCACCTTCCTGCCTCCCTCTGTGGGAGCGCTGCAGCCTGTACCAGGATCTGCAGGAACACGTCTGCCTTGCACCCTGGGCCCGCTGCAAATTGAGTGAAAGTTGATTGTAGGGGGGAGGTTCTGAAATTGGCATAGGAGCTGGGGTTGACCTTGTCGTGACAAGGTTTCTGTGATAAAGGGGCATGTCCTATAGCTACTTATACAGGCTGCATGCCTTCTTATGAGGTGACTTAGTGTGATAAATCCATCATAGCGGGTTAATTATCACCTCTTTTTCCAGGAGTTGGCACCACCTTTTCCACTAAGCCCCCAGGTACAGTTAATTATGTCTAATTTGGGAGGAATCCATTTCATCAAGGTGGTAATTAATGCCCCCCCCCCCCGGGATCAACAACTGTACATGGATTCTTGGTGTGCTTTAATATTGTGGACAGCATTTGATGTTTACACAGTGGATCACATGCTGTCAGCTTCACTTTCCTGTGAGTGACATCAGCGTGCTGTGCATTTATCAACCTGCGCCTTCTGTAAAGCCGGGCTAAACCCGGGCATGTGATAACAGCGCTTGTCGACATTGTTCCCTGCGCATGTGGAGGTGAAGGCAAAGGCCACAGCTTGACAGTCACCTTGTACATATTTCCATAGGATGAGTCAGAAAGCAGAGGAGCGGGGGGAAAGTAAAGAATTCTTTTTTTTTTCCAAACACCTGTCGCTGGGTTGAGAGAGGAAGTGTTTCTCCTTGAACTTGGCTTGAACCTCCAACAGCTTCTTATGTACATGCTGATAAAGCCCCAAAAAGGGAGCGCTGACAAAACTTCACAAGCAAGCACTTGTCTGTCCATTTGTCATCATCCCCGCCTCTCCCTGTCGATCCTTTACTCTCTCTATCTCCTTTGGATGACTTCGGCTCAGTGTCACCTGGAGAGAGAGAGAGACGTGCCATCCATTATCAGACGCTCTGAATGGCTCACTTCTGTTTCCTAGAGGATGTGACCCTCGCTTCCCCCTTTCCTGGTGTGTGGCAGCTCTTTCACTGCTATTTTCTCTTTAGTGCACATTTAAGTGTTGATTTATTTTGCTCAAACTACTGCTGATTTCATCTCTAGCCCTTCTACTGTATTATGCTACAGCCTGATTTCACAATCACGCCCTTTTCTCACAGTCAATCACCAGAGCAGCCATAGAGTGATGGAGACCATAAAATACTTAAAAATAGTTGACAGCCACGGAGTCATGAGTCGACAGAGATTCAGGGTGAAACGACCTGCTGAAGTCTTGTGATCAGGGTACTTGGGACACGTGTTAAACCAAGGTCGGCGTTTCGTTTGCTTTCATTTTGTTGGGCTCTGTTTCATCCCAGTGATAATTCCCCATGGGTCAACCTGGGAATGTTGTTTCCCGTGACAGCTTCTGTGCCGTTGGAAGTCTGGCCATGGCGTAATCTGTGAGATGGCAGCATGGACACCAGGACCAGAAAAAAAATCTAAAGCTGATTTTCCTAATGGCTTATAAATTTTAGTTATACATTTAATTTAGTTCATAGTCTCACATTTCCCACCTGTGGGGTCTTGGCTGGATGTCTCAGGGAAAGGTGATAACAAGATTACTTTCCTGATTTTTACTTAGATTTACAGTTTACTCGGCACACCTGGCAACGTGGTGAAACCAATCCCCTTAATGGATTTTTAACCGTTATGATTCAACAGCCTCTCTAAATGTCTTCCCTGCTGTCTTTCCTTCATCTATTGGAAGCACATCACAAAGCTCTCCATGATCGGATCTGTGTGCAGCATGCTGGAAGCGGTGCTTCATTTCCACAGGCAGCAATGCCTTGTGGGGGGACGCCGTGTTGCAGACACAGGAATGCGCGCACGTGTCAGAGCAGCTGCGAGTAGATCAGGAGGGAACTCTGGAAATGTCTTTCCATACCTGGATGTTCTATAAGCTGACATGTTTTTACCTTGATTACCTCCTCTCACAAAGCATCCCCCCACTACCCCACATACACACAGTCCCACAGGAATATCGTCTACAGTTCAGAGCTAAAGCTGCAGACATAAATTGGGGCTGCTCCTGCCTCTTGACCTTTGAACCTATTGCCTCTCGTAGGAATGCAGTTGCCAGAGGGCAGCCTGCAGTATAGGTGCCTGGACCAGCTCCCACCCACACACCAAGCGTCTTTTCATTCAATCCCTTTTCTTAATTGGCTGCAACAGATTTCACTGGAACTGAGTCTTGTCCAGTCCAGCAGCCAAGCCCTGATGAACAGTTGTCCCAAGTGTGGAATTTTAGATGAAAATACTACTTTTGTAAAGTCACCAATATCAATATTGCATATTGTATAAATGTTGAATGCCAATACTTTAAACTCACAGTGTAGGGTACAGTTAATGTCAGATGCTGAAAAAAACTCTTTGCTTACACCCACTGACTCACATGCTATTCATTTTCTATTTTAGTCAGTTTCTATTTAGTCAGTTTTTTTTATTTTTTTTTATTGTACTGTAGTGTACCTTCAGAGTTTTTTTTTCTGCATGGTAACATACGGTACCATCTGTAGCCCAATATTATCTCTAGCACGTAAGCGCTTCCTTTGCTACCAGGCAGGATATTATCCCGCTAAAATCACAAGTATAGCTTCTTTTAATATCATGTGAGCGTGCTTAATGCAAGTCAATATTCCTATAAAGTGTTCCATTAAAGTCTGACTGCACATATTCCTGCACTCACCGTTAAGCTTTTGTCTGAAGAATGGCTGCATCATCATCATCCCCCCATTTAATACTTAACCAGCTTTGTGGGCTCTTATTGACTTTGCACTTTACCTACTTCACAGGCAGCTGTCTTTCAAGGTCAGCAGCCAGCGGAGCAGGAGATTCAGAGAGACGCAGGAAACATGTGCTAGGGGAAAGGGCAAATATGTAAATATTAAACAGGAAACCTCACTATTTTGCCTCATGCATTGAAATTAATTTGAACGTGTTTCATGTGGAGCCACGTGGACTCCTCTTATATCCCCCCGCTGGCAATGCGCCTTTCCTGGGTAAGTCAAAATAAAAGAATTTAAAAGGTCCAGAAAATGCAAAGTATGATGTTTAAATGTGAATTCTTTTTGGTGTTGACAACCTGGTTGGAAAATGGATTTCCATTGTACCATTGCATGCATATTCCCCACTTGAAACATTTCCCAGAGAAGTGTGAGAGCTTCAAAGAAAGCCAGAATGTATGTTTTGCCAGTAAAAGTTTTCTTTTCCTGTCGGAAAGCATGGCGGTGATTTTGGATATGTTGGCTTGAGATAAGTCACGTTCCCTCAGAGAAACATCATCAGGTCCATCTTTATCTCAGCCAAAGGCCATTCTGCTGAGGAATGACTGACAGCTGTCTGCTTGTGGAGCAGAGGGACTCACCAGCAGGCACAAACCCCACCATTTTTAGCCGAGTGTGTCATGCTCCTCAGGTTGGTACTGTTTGTTTTTTCTGTAGGCAGATTAATAAATCATGAATATTTTATGATTGCCTGCTCTCAGATAGAGCAGCAGGCTTTATGGAGAATATTAATGTTGTAGAGGGTACATTTGAATGAGCTGCACCTTAATTAGGACTCTGTGCTTGTGGCAGATTTGATCCCTTAAACTTGATTGTATCTTATCATCATTTCGCTCTGACCTGAAATGCAGAATTATTTATTTTACCAGCTTAATAACTATTGTCCTGTTGACAGTTTATTTCTGCTAAAAAATAAATACAATTTAAAAAAATCTGATAAATAGTGAGTGCAGACAGTTATCGTCTTCCAATCACAGATGCTTTCTGCTTTTTGGTTTCGTAGTCTTCATCAGTTTTGGCTGGCTGCTGCTCATCCCTCCATTGTCTATTTTTTTGTCTCTACATGTCCTGGTGTCATCCCTGTGTTTGGGTCTTTGTCTCCATCTGTGTGTCTGAACACAAGCGCGCACGCATGTGTGTGTGTGCGCGTGCACACGCAACACTAGACTGAGGTCACAACCCTGCTGTCTGTCCCCTTAGCGAGTGATGAAGGCAAAGCCCGCTCACTGACCCACATTCATCGAAGGATTACCAGCGCAGCCAAGCCGCCCCTGGCCTCAAAGGTGGTGGTGGCGCGGGGAGGTGGGGAGGGGACGGGAGGGGCACAATGAGCGTGGACATGAACTCATCTTGTGCATCTAAATAGGTTGAAGCGTATAGTGTTATGTGTAATTAGCCAGGCTCATTTCCTCTCGGTATGACCACATTAGAGGTTGTAGTTGTTCTGTCCCTGAAATCATTTCTTCCACTGAACGGTTTGTTCTTCTCTTGTTAAGCAGCTGATGGACGAACAGGACATCATGATGCCTGCCATTCCACAGACCTTCAGGAAACACATTGTAAATCATTTGCTCGGTCTCTGCGTCTATACCTGTGAATCTTTTCTTATTTCCTTATTTTTTCTCCTGATGCTTCTTCATTAAGTTGTCATGTGCTGTAGAAAGTTAGCTGGCAGTTTCTGGGAGACTTTAACAGCCTAGAACAGGAAGAAGCTGCGCCTCTGCTGGTTGTCTCAATTAAAACAGACAGAAGGACTACCTGCCAGGCTGCAGCAGAGTGGGGGAGGACCCACACGTGATGGGCTCGTCATGAAATTCACTTCTGAGAAGGAATGAAGGGAAGATATAGTGGCTGTCTTCAGGTTGTAGCGAGCGTCGTTAGTTCTGGAAGCTGTCAGGTTTTGGCAGGGAGTATTTGTGCGTGGCAGGGGGCATGCTGAGACAGGGGGCAATGCCTCCTTGAAAGCACATTCCCTGCTCCATCATTCCAGCTTTCACTGCTGCTGCACTGCTTCTCCATTGGCTTGGTCCTTCAAATCTAAATGCACCAACATCTGATAGTTTTCTGATTCTGTGGGTTTTACTGCTGTAAATGTGAGCTGAGCTTAAAGTGGAGTTTGATGCAACAGTAAACTGGGAGAAATGTGCTGGTGTGTTTTATTTACTTTGTATAAAAAGAGTTTGTTTAATGGTTCAGTTTGCTTTTGCATTAACAAAACCACAGTTGGCTCGTTGCTTCTTATCCTCCACTTTAGTTCTCTTGTGTTTCTTCTTTTATTGTGCCGTGTCAGCACCGTTACTCTCAGTTCAATAATAAAAAAAAGAAACAAAAGTAGCTATTTCTTTCATTGAAAGCAGCTGGTGGTGAAGGCGACATTCATACACACTTTATCTCCAGAATGCCAGAAAATGATTAAAATAGTCAAGATAATGGTTTCAAATAGCTTCTTTTGTCTCGTACTCGGTTCTCTGTGATAGGGAAATGAAGTGCTTTATCGTCATTTATCAAAATAGTGCAGATTAGCTTCATTCAAGAATTTATTTTTTCTTTTAATGCGTAGAAACAATTTTGTAACTTGTGTTTTTTTTCTGTAAAGCAAAGTGTTTTAATTGAGTTCCCTTTTATCTGCTCCTCTTTCCAAGTCAACAGCACATTAGTGACCCCTTTGATGGCTCCTCGTTTGTCTAGTTGAGTGGACACTGGTTTCACAGGGAGAGTATCGGCCAGTAGTTATACGACTGTTATCTTTAAGTGCGTGAGAGCGGAGGTGGGGGGATCTTTCTCTGGTCCCAGTGCTCCCAGGGATTTGTCCCTCTTCCTGAATGACTCCCAGGCTGTGGAGCACCTGACTATAGTTATTTCATCAATGAGGAGCAGTGGGCCGAAACTCTGGCCTACATCTGACACCCACACACACACACACACACACACACACACGGACACACACACACAATTAACATACTTAAGCAATGCAAATGGTAGCCAGAGTTGTCAGCGGGCTTTGCTGAATGTGAGCTCCACATCTCCACTGGGGCATCGCAGCAGCACCACTGGGGGACAGAATGCTTGGTAAGATGACGGGGGGCAGCCTTGTAGTCAGCTTTAACTGCAGCTTTTATGGTCTTGAGAGGCCACTCGGCAAACACCTACTGTCGGCACATCAGTGGGACATCAGATCATTGACGTCAGCCTCAGGTCGACCTGATTGTTTCAGTTCTCGCCACCGTGAGAGTGAAAACAAACACTCAGCCCCTCTGCTGGTATTCATATTCAAATAGTAATTTGGGGAAAAGGGGTAATTTGAGCAAGGGCAAAGGAGAGGTGGTAGAGTTGAGAGGAGACGAGGGAGTTGAAGAGGGCAATAGCTTAAAAAAGCATTATGTCACTAAAGAATGTATGACGGCTCAGCATTTAAAGGGCCGAGGCTTGAATGAGAGAAAGAGGGTTTTGTTGGAGCAGATCTGGCTGCCTGGCAGGCTGATGGAAGGACTCTTTCCCTGTCTGGCCAAGCAGGCTTAATGCTCCGTTTGACTCCCACTTTGGAGTGTAAAAGTTTAAAAAAACTGTGTAAAAAAAAAAAAAAAAAAAAGAGACTTCACAGGAGCCTTGTGGTGTTTGGTATCTAACAAGACAGGGACACTTGTGCCTGATTGACATTACAGCCTGTCCTGGCTGCACCACCAAGGGTGTATGTCCAGTCCAATTCAGTCCAGGATAGTATTGATCTGCCACACAACTCCACGCTTGGGTTCTGTGGGACGGAGGCTGATGGCTGCCTCAGCTACAGAAAAGTGTGTGCATCACAGCAATGTGACCCAGAATAGGACTGTAGCTTGTTAAGAAATTCAAAGATGAAGAGCAATTTGGGATGATGATTTATGCCCATTGAAACATTTGCGTCTCATCTCATGTGGCATCATGGGTGAGACCTACACACTTTGAAGGCTTCAGTCCTGGACACACTTGTTATAGATCATTATTTTGTAGGCGTAACATAATTCAGAATCAATGTTTTATTTAGTCAAAATTAGATGGTATCAAGTGACAGCAAAGCATCAGTTTACACTGCTTTCAGTGGTTTTCAGGGTTGTGCAGATGATCTCATTCAGTTTCTGTTTACACGTTGGAGTGCATCCCTACTTCTTTGAAAACGGGACTGTAGATTTGTTGGCACATTACAGATCAGCAGCGTATTGAAACGTACAAAGCATCTGGTCTCACTGTGGAGTCTCTGCATGCCTGTGGTGTGGGGGTGTGGTCGGCAACACAAAAGAATTGTGGTGGTTGATCGCGTTTTTTCCAATCTTTCATCAACATTTTCTTAGCCCTTGTTGCATAGTGTGTATTCGGGGCAGGGGTCTCCTTTTTAGATCAAGAACAAACCCATGCTTAGTTTTGTGAGGGGCCGTTGCTGGAGAAAAGACGGCCCCCCTTCACCACTGCTGCAGTTTCCTCTCTCTCCTCTTCTCCTGTTTCTCTGCTGAACAGGCCCACATCTGACCCTTTAATTCTCCTTACATGTGAAAACCTGTTAAAGCTTCCCAGGGCTCGGTTGCAGGTCTCTGACCAGCTGTGTGATATCATGATGCCAATGACAGGAACATGTGAGGAATAAGAATCTTCCAGTGCTCACATTCTTGGTTAGATGGTGTGTTTCCAGTGTGGTGGTGTGGCATGCAGCTCCATGCATCAGCTCTCATTAGTCTGTCCTTAATTTGTACTCTGCTTCATCTTATATTGTGATGTTTCTCCAACTGCATCCCAGCCAGTCAAAAAAAAAGAATGAGAGCAGAAAGAGTGGATAAAATGAGGGATTCTTGTCAAGAATCTGAGCCACTAATGACAGCACTTTGTTTCCCAAGCGTCTGCTTCATGTTTGTCTTCACAGCTCACTCGACTGATGTGAAGTTCCCTGCTGTCTGATGTCAGGCATGGAAACAGAACTGGATGCAAGATGTGACTCCAACTTTGCAAAACTGGATCATCCAAGGCTGAATTGTCCTTAATATGATATGATAAGATAAAAACAGTCTTTTACTCTTCTTTTCCATAAATATGTTCTTAAATCCCAGAATTGTATTATTTACCAACTAACCATGGGTGTTTTTGATATCAGTAATCAATGGTATTGTCACATTAAACTGCCAGTAATTTTCCCTAATCAAAGGTTTTTCAAACAAGATGGATTTGAAATGCTCACAAATAAGTCTGATAGCTCCTCTTAAAGAAGCCCACAAGGCTTGCATAGTATACACGGCCATCAACCAGCTGCTACCTGGTACCTTTTATTCACTTCATAGATTGAAAAAATCAAAAATCATTTTACAAGATTTTGAGATTTTCATCAGCAGCTGTGCCTTGACTTTGGGATATATCAAACTCTCCAGACTCATAGTGTGTCTGGTGACCAGAGTGTAGTTTCTCACTTCCACATAACTTGATAAATAAACACACAGATCTTTATTTGATGATTGTTGAGGATGATGACAAATGTGTGTTATTTGCAATGCAACCTGAGCAGTGTGCATTCAGAGGAGCATCTGCATATATGGTACATATGCATGCATGTGTTGGGCATGTGTCCCTTTATGTCCTCAGTTCTTCCGCCTTCAGTGAATGTTTTGCTTTTTAAGCCTTGAGGCAGCTCTACATCCTTGACGCCCACCCCCCCAGACACACACACATAAACACACCTACACACACCTACACACATGCACACACCTACACACGTGCACACAGACTCTTTTCTCTTGCACATACTCGGGAGCATCTTGTTTGGACGAAACCCGGCACTAACTCTAACTGTAGCCACTCAAGTGGAACACCCAGAAGCTACAATACATGAATAATATATTAGCAAGAGGACTTTTTACTCTCTCATTTTATTTGCTCTTCATATTAAATTGCATGTCCACACTTTGTGCTGCACAGCCTCTTCTTCCTCTCTCAGCTCTCACCTGTATTTCCCCCACACAGCACAAAGCCATGCTTCTTCCTGTATTTTTATAGTTCCTTTTGAGTTTTATTCAGTTCTTTCTTAGGCTGAACACTGGCTGACTTTACTTCAGAAAGTCTTGGGAGTAGAGGAGATTTATTATTCAATAAATGGCATTTAATGTTAAGTGTGAAGTGAGACCACATGATCCTCAAAGCCCATGGCATCTCTGCATGCTGATAAGCTTTTTCAAGGATGAAACATTTTTGAAGAGTGGCACTGGGGACTGGGATGGATGGACTGCATCTCCCATAAAGATATGATGCTTCCCTTTTGATCCATCTATCGGTATGCCTTTTGTTCTTTAGACCCTCTAGGATATTCAGAATGTCAACATTGAAAAACATTCACAAAAAAATTGGTCAGTCTCTGAACATTGTGTGGAACTTTTCTTTCATATCAGACTCATACAAAATATCCATGTGACACATATGCAGACCTTCTTTATTGTGGCTGGGAAAATGCAGATGTCTGAGTGTCTCATGTTTAGGAGAACAGAGATAATAATAATAAAAATAAAAATAATAATAATAATAATAATAATAATAATAATAAATATGTAACAAATATCACAGCTTCTCTCATTCATCACATTTGTACCACAGAGTGCACCTGGAGAGCCACTGTTGAATCAGGAGATTTTTCCTGATCACTTCTCACCTCTACTGTGCTTATCCTTAACATAGCCATGCAGTTGAAAAGTCCTTTAGAGGATTGGTTTTTCTATTTGTAGCAGTCTTGTACTCGAGTACTTGGGGTTGCTGGTAATAAAGGCATATACCTTACCAAGAAGTTATGAGCTGTTCTCAACAGATTCCATGCTCTAGGCACGGTGCCCCCTGCAACGACGTAGTTATGCAAAAATGGCCACAATCATTCTCATTAAAGTTAGGAGGCCCAAGGCTCACCCGCACATTAAAATAGAGTGCACCTTCTCATTTGACTTCATTGCCAGGTTATTTTGCACAAACTGAGGGTGCTCTCTTCATTCCAAGGTTTGACTCAAATTGTCTTTTTGTCCATGTTTTTTGTGCCTTTGTATAGATTTTGTAGTTTTATAGTATATGCTTACCTTAGGCAGATGTAATGGTTGCATTGTTTAAGTGTTTTAAAGATCTTAAAAGTGAAATGTTCTGGAAATGCATGTCAGAAAATCAGAGGGAATGGCGTATCATGGCATGTGAACTGCTGATCAAACATGCCGGCGTCAGACGTGCTTGCTGCTCTACATGAGCAGCAGAAAATGTGTGTCAACAGTGATTGAAGATGCTGTCAGCTTTTCATCCTGTCTAAGACTGATTAAATATGTAGTTGTTAAGTAAAATTTTATTTCAGCATTTGGTAGTTTTCACTTTCGAAGACTAAAGTCTGCAAGTCCCATTTTTCTTTAAATTCATCAAAGCTGTTCACATGGCTCATATCAAGGCCACAGCACTTGTTCATATGGTCACTAATCTATACGTTATCAAACATTATTGGTAGAGCATATTTTATTCAGCATGTTGAGAAAGCCTTTTAAGAAATATGCTTTAAATTTCCTTGTGGTACTTTGCATTTAACGGCTTCTTCCCTGGAGTGGGCAGTTAATGTGCGACTCATGTGTGTGAAAGTCGTTGGTTTTATTTAAGCTCTGTGATGTGTGAAGAGTTCCGAAGAATATTTCATCTGTTACTGTGGAGTAAAACTGTGTGCTGCAGTTAATGATTGTCAGGAAGGCCGTCCCATTCTAACCTTCTGAAAGCCACATGCGTTAGGCTGTCGCTGCCTGTTAGTGTACTGCTGCATGGATGGATGCGCATGTGCCGTTACACAAAATAAGCATGAGCCTGGAAAATTGGCCTGCAGAATCTAGAGGCAAAACTGCACACAAAAATACAACAAACATTACTTGAGCTACTTTTTGTCGTGTCGTAGTAGTCTGAGAAAAATGGCTGCCAGTAAATACACAATTAACACACCATATCCTGAATGTGTATTAGTCTGGCAAATTATTGATTCCAGTAATCGATATTTCTTGATAATCGGAATTAATTAATCATTTTAATGAGCATATGATGGTGAAATGTCAAATACCAAGAAAATAAATGGGATTATGAGCTTCTCATGTCATGTAAATGCGCAATTTGCATTTCATTTTCACAAAAATGTAATTACAGCAAACAACAAAGCAATTAACAACCAACAGCTGTCAAAAAGTAAAATGAGCTTTTGAGAGTGTCGTGTAGTAGCTGTTTGAATGACTTTCCATTTATGAATACATATGAGATATCAGTGGACACTACAATGTCAGTGCTGTTTGACACTGGTCATTCTTTTAAGTGTGGGAAGGAGTTAAGATTTCTGCCCTTGTAAAATTCTAAAATTATATCATTGTATTTTATGGATTCAAGTTTTCCCAAATAATTCAAACAATGGATGGATGCGTATTTTAAAAACAATGCCATCATTCTTTATATGAACCATGCATTATGTTACAAAAAGTGCCTTTTAGAAACTTTTAAGCAAGACCAGACTAGTTGGGATTGACGGTATCTGTCCAACAGCACTCTGAGAGTTGAGCACCTGGCACTGGATGCCATTTCAGTTCATATAACCTGTATGAACTCAATGCAGACTGTGGCTACAGATTGATCTGGTTGTGATTCATACATTCTTAAGGTTGACACTGGCCTGTTTCATTTTTGAGAATTGAAAGGGAAGTGTCATTTTGTTTCATAGAAATTGCCAAAAACACATGCATAGGCATTCAGAGGTCTGCCAAATTCTCAGAGTTTGTACTTTGCTGCTTGGTGCCCCAAACAACATTGTCCTGCCAAGAGACTGGCACCAGCAGGGTGGAGAAATAAATTGCCATGGATGGGGAAATCTTTTCTGGAAGAGTCACTGCTCTCATGCCTCAGGCCGGAAACCAGGCATTTTCCATCTGAAGTTCAGGAAACCATTTTAGACTGCTCTCACAAATCTTCATCCTCCCCCACACTTCCACACAACAGCATGCTAATCGTTAAAGAAACTGCTGTTTGATTGGTCACCAGGACTCTAATGACTTTAGACATGTTTTTCCCCTCAATTGTTATATACTTCCTTCAGCACTAGATGTTTATTAAGACTTTAAGTTGATCCAGCTCCATCCAGTATGGTCACAGATTCACGATGATGAACAGAAAGCAGGAAGGCCACCATCAACATTTCTGTCTCTAAGTGTCTCAACTCTAAGTGTCTCACGGCTCTATAAATACTCATTGTTTCATAACCTGTTATTAATGTCATTTCTTCAGACCTTTGTGTCTGCATCTTTTCTGAATTCAAGCCACAAATATTCAGTGTATAAATAACTTCCAAAAAAAAATATTACTTTTGAGTTTCTGAGAGATGTCCAGCAGATTATGTGGTGCTGGCAGCCATCGTGCAAGAGTGGGTGTGTTCGATTTCTGTTATATAAACCTAAATAGGAGACGTAAAGTGCTGGTCATTGCACACACTCACTGCTGTTGCTGCTGGCAGGAAGGTTACAGTTAGACGCTTCAGAGGAAGTAACTGATGTGCTCTCCTTTCTTAAATAAACTGCTCGCTGGAAGTTGATGGAACTTTCTCACGCACATATTTGGCAGGAACTCCCATTATGGGCTAATTCCTCATCGTTACTTATACAGTCTGTGTCAAAGCTAATAGCATCCTGTTAACAACTCATTCTGCCATGGTGGCTGACACCCAGCATTAGGACATGTATTGTTTTCTGTGGCACTTGTGGAGTCTTAGAACAACCCATGAATACTCCACTACATTCTGATCAGTGTCAAACATGTCAGTATCATCCTGCTTACAGTATTTTTGTTCTGATACTTTAAATTATAATTTTACTCTAACAGAGTTATTTGTCATAGTTGTAGAGTTATCTTATATTTTATAAATACCTTAAAGTATTTAAAGCGGTCACTTTGGAAATGCCAAGTTTTGAACATACTACCACCCTAATCTTCCACTTCTGCTCTCCTCTGTTAACCTTCTCCTACCTCTTCCTAAGTGAAGCTTGACTTGTTGGGAACACTCAGTCAGGATGCAATTATGTAAGGAAAAAAGGAAAAGTGCGTCAGTACTCGAGATAGCTGAGTGACTCTGATGGTCCCGCTGTGGCCCGATGGAAGAACATTTGTGGCAGCAATTTAGCACATGGACGCTTCCACTGCAGGGGTTATTGTATCCGTCACACTCGGCTGCGACCACGCCGACCTCTCCTTGTGTGTTCAGGCCAGCCGGTTCCACCGTAAACGCCCTGGCATCCAACATGCAACTGAAAACCGAGACAGAGTTGGGATGCAGACAGGAAATGGAGAGCGAGATTGTGGAAAGTAGAGATTAGCGTTGAGGCAGACCACAGCCTAATGACCAGTTCATTGCCAAAAGCACGGTTATCTCCACCCGGGCAGTCTAAACAGAGGCAGATCATAGTTTTTAAATGTAATCTCTCATCTACAAATGTTTTGACACTATAGAAAGGGAATTCTCATCATAGATAAATTGAGATTGTTTTTGAAAGCCGTTTGATTCTAATATTTTGTGTAACACTCTTGTTTGTCGCTCCACAGTCTGCTCATTGTTCTCTTCAGTCCAGATGTGACGTGTGTGGTTTCCAGGAAGATTTTTAGATGTAGCTGTTTCCTCTGCACATGGCAGAGCTTAAACTGGCATTTGGGGATGCAACAGTGAACTGTGCTCATAGACGTCAGGCTTTGGAAGCATTTCCTGGCCCACCGTGCCGTTACGACCACCGCTGAATGTGTTCAGTTGTAAATCATCGTTGTCCTCTTTCTATTGACACTTTAAAGAGCCCCCATCTTTTCTGCACATTTGGTGAAAGAATCAATATGCCGATGCTCGGAGAAAATAAACTCAAAGGCTAAATTGGTATTTTTGTTGGGGGGTTGGGGTTAAGGAGTACTGGTCTGCAGAGATTGTGCGAGGTTAGACCACCAGGAAGCCCTGCAACATAAACAGAGGCATAGCCTGTGTAGCTGAAGCCCTTCAGACCTCAGAAACGGTGGGGCCTGACCAAAAAACAGAAACAGGCACACTCGGCATGTGCAAATATAAATATATATGTGTATGTACACGCGTTGAACAGTGTTTGTTTAAAACCACAACACTGCACAGACAAACATCTGTTTCAGCCAGTGCGGTTGGGGCTAACCTCGGCTCCAACCAGACCTCTTTTTTCTGTTCGGTCCCGGAGGTGCCTACTGAGTCCAACCAGACACCTCTGCTCTGCCTGACTCAATTAAGCATCTCTCTGAAGGTTGCTGTTGATCTAAAAAGATGTGATGTATGAGGTGTGTTATGAAGTAATGAGGACCACTTCTTTTCAGCATGGATCGGGCTGTGCAAGTGAGGCAAAGTCTGCACAGAGGCCGTGTGTGTATGTGGCTTTGTCAGCCACCTACCACGGCCTCTGTACTTCTCATATTTATTTCTGTACCCTTTGAACAAGGTTCCCTATTTAATAAAATAAGTTGTTTTTTGTTTGAGGCAAATAATGTGTTTTTCATCTTTAGAACTTGTGCAATTACAATATTGATTTTACTGGATCATGAAAAGTGAGATTTAAATAGAGTCTGTCTCTCTCCTTTTTTTTGGAGTTCATACAGAGGCAGTAATCAGCTGGCATTTGCCTTTGTTTTTAAATTCCATTGTGCCTTCTCACCAGCATGGAAGACTGCTCCATAGTGGTCTTTAAAGTTCCACATTCAACATTGTTACCGCATTGCAACAGATTTTCCATCTGTCATGCTGCCAGAGCTTGGAGACTCTAATGCTGCACATGTCTGGCTGATCTGAAACCTTCCTGGATCATTGTAAATTTCATCAGGAGCAGAATCTTTGAATTATAGTATCCACAATCCACCAGCCAAACCTGTACGTTCCTAAAATGAATCCTAGTGAGCTGAGGATAATATTTTGGAATAGATAGTATCGTAGTATAGTAGCTGAGGATTTTGTACCTTGGAAAGTTCGACAGAAATGTGGATTTTTTATCTTTTTTTTTAAGTTTTTTAGAATAATTTACAGCAAATGCAAACATTACCAATTTTCTGAGAATGCTATGTACTAGATTTCTGTCAGAATGACACAAGGACAAATTATATACATTTGGAATCCATCTTTCATAAGCCAAATGCAGTTTAGTGCTTTTACAGGAACAAAATACAGATGTTACAATTGGATTTAGCTGGTGCCCCAAACAACATTATCATGTCAAGAGACTGGTACCCCAGTAAACAAGCAGCACGTGAGTGTTTCTGATACCAACAGAAAATGGATAGTGTGATTGTGGCGACTGACAGATTTACTCACCATTCAAAAAGAGGACCAGTAGTGAAAGAGAGTATTTATAGTAGGGTTAGTTCTGTACACAGCCTATTGCTTATCTGCTTGTGACCTACACCAGTTCACTTCTTTCCTCTCATTTGTCTCTGTTAAAAGCATCTAAAAAGCAGTTCACTTGGTTGAAATTGAAAGTTGTACAGTAACTTAAAAACACTCCAACTGGACATCGGTGCAGTAGCTTAGTGTCACCATGATGTAGAGTTACAGAGAAAGTTTTTAGCACTTTTACACCTATGACATGATGCTATGAAGATTCCATTTTGCTCAAAGTAATATTTCTAAAAGAGTTCAATTTAGTGTCCTATAACATAAACTAGTTTTTAGTGGTGACAAATATGCAGAGATATGAATGAAAGGTAACCTTGCCGGCAAAAATGATGTTACAAATCTTACACTGTTGAGTTAATGGTTAGATGTTGTGGAATTAAATTTAACCTTCAGGGGAAAAAAACAACTTTTTATTCAGGCACAAGATGTTGCATCATTTCATGTGCAAATTAGCGCTGCCATCTAATTGCAGTGGGGATAAATAAGTCCATGCTAGATGAAAGCAAATGTTTGAGTTGTGCCAAGCTGCTAATACTAATGATGGATGGCAGTCACAATTTATACTTTGACTCCCCTAATTTGTGTCTTCTCAGACTATTTATCTGTCTGTCAGCACTAGCTGGTGAGTGAGGAAGAGGCGGCTCATGTGAATCGAGCTGTGCCAGGGAAAAATTAGCCCGCTATCTCGAGGGAAGACCAGGGTGTTGACTTTGGCTCAATTGTTTTGCATTTCAAAGGATGTCCGCTGAGAGAGGAAATGAAGGGTGTGGAATGATGATGGGCCTGGAACAGGATGATGGGACAAGTGCCGTCAAGAGAGCCGACCCCTTCCTCAAGTTCAAGCTGTTATGTATTGATTAGCTATGCCATGTCACAGCTATTGTTCCCTGCTTGTCCGGGAATCCATCTTATGCCATCTGTGGTACAGTATTTCCTCCAGAAGCCCCCAGAGAGAATACAGATGAGAGCAGCTGTTTAGATGCCCTTGGTCTCATTGAGAAATCTCTTAACATCCAGATGCCAAGTAAGAACATATAGTAGAGGTGTCAAAACTTCATGCCAAACTCAAAATTTGAGGAAACACCAACCAAAATTAAATGGCTACTTCCTTTGCCCCTTTTAAGGTTTTGCGTTGGAGGTTCATTCACTTTAGCCACAACAATATTCCCCTTATCCTATTGTGGAAATGGCGAAAAGAGCACTGCAAGTCCATGCATACGTCATCTGAATGTGTGCAGATTATGTGCTGGCACTGGCTATATTTATCTCAGAAGTGTACAAATTAACAACTGTTTCTAATGCTTTAATCTGTCTCTGAATACATGGATTTTTTTGTAATAAAATCCGTAATAAAATCTAATTACACGGATTAGGTCCTTAAGTGCACTTTCAGTCACACCCTTGTGTACCACAGCATCTATTTGATCCCCATTGTGCACACTAGTGGTGCTCTCTACTGTCCTAATTGCACAGCTCTTGTCAATTCAAGGCTCCTTATTTTCTTCTATTTTGCTGGCCCATCAGTCACTATGCCGGGAAATCCAACTCTCTCTTCAGTCAGGGATCAAAGCTCAATCCTGCTCTGTGAGAAGTCCTGTTCTCAGGCTTTTGAGTGATCCTCAGGGACACTGCCTTTATTGCTGAGCTGCAGGGAAATGCTGCTGCTGAAGCCATTTGTCCATGAGGAATCACATCTTGGACCTTGCTGTATTTTCCGTCTCACCCTTAGACCCCTGCACACCCCTCCCATTCACATACATCATGACCGGGCCAACACGCCTCACTAGTTTTGAGTGAAGCTTGAAGCCTGGTTGTGTTCACGTGTTCTACACCCACAAAGTTGTGGAGAGTTAGCAATGACTCAACTTATCTGGATGCAGCCTGCAACTGAAGTGAAATAGAAAAAGGAAACAGCGGAATATGTCAGTCAGGAGTGAGCTAATGGAGGAAGGATGACTGCATGTTTATGATCCATGAGGGAAGAGATGAGTCCTCTTTCCTTGTTCCATGGTCTCTGTGACGCCCAAAACAGATGACGTTTATCAGTGGTTGGACAGCTGGAGTTGGGCTTCCAAGGTTAAATAGAAGGGACCAGAGCCAACCCGGAGCACTCGAAGGCCACGTCCAGAATAACATCAATGTCTTTTTCCTTAGTATTAGTGAAATCCTTGATTTGCATGTATTGATTCATTTAGACTTTATTGACCCATATTTCCAGTCCTTGCTCTAAAGCCTATTGTGGCACATTGTTTGATATGATGTGGAGCTACTACAGGACCATCTGAAGCTGCATGGCCTTTGTACCAAACCCTTTGTTTTAACAATTGGATCATTGTCCATTTAATCTTCTGTGACAATCTGATTGGCTTTTGCTGATGTTGGTGTTGCCACAGGCCTTAGAGAAAAACTGAAAACTTGTTACATGCAGCACATCCTAGGTTATAGATGGACCCCAGCAGTTTGGGATTTTCAGAAAAGTTGGATGACGATGAGAAAAAGAGAATGAGAGAGCTGAAATTCATTTTCCAGCATGTGTCTTTGTGTACACATGGCCTTCATCCATTTAAAGCTGCATTTCAAAAATCAATTTGTTAAATGGTTCAGTTATCGATCAGCTACATGCAGCTGTGGGCTGGGTTTAATGCAGCCACTGGTTTCCTGATGCTCGGTGAGGGAGATGAAGAATGGTTCTGGTGTTCTACCATTATGAGCAGGCTAGATATGTGGTTATTGCCCTGCTCTGTTTTTGCTGACTATTGTGTTTCTGTTTAGTTTTTTTGGTTTTTTTTAATCAAGCAGTTAACGTTTTGTAGACCTTAAAGCCAGAGGGAAATATCTCCCTCTGTCTCAGTTTTTAATCTTTTTTTTTTTGTCTCTAACAGCACAACATCCATAAATAGATCTGGACAAAAACGGTCTGCTTGTGAGAACTGCATGACTCACAGGGTGGAAATACATTGAAAAAGACGATAGATGGATGGATTTGGGGAAACAGGATTAGAAGGGGAATGAAGGGTAAACCAATCCGAATGAATCTGACCTGTCAGGGTGCCTCCAATATCACCCACAACTGGCAGTTAAAGCCATCAGACTTGGACCATCAGTGCACCAAAAAAAAAAAAAAAAAGAAGAAAGACCTCAGTATTTTCAGTTTCCTCTCAAAGCAGCTTTTATTATCATATTAACTCTAAGTTATTGGGGACAGAGCTGCTTCTTTTTGCCAGTTGATTCAGAAAGAAATGAAGCCACTCCTTCTCATGAAACAGTACTCTGTGGTCACTCTGTGTGGTCAAAGGGTCAATGACGATCTTTTCTTACAGTCAGCCTGTTGTCAGGGTGTATCCTACTGACGCTAATAGTGTCTTATCCAAGGTGACTTATCCATTATGCTCATTATAAATATATGGTATTATCAAGTTATACTGACTTCTCAATTCTCAACGTTTAGTGTTCTAACTGACACAGAGAACTTTTCTGTGCTGTAATCAGTAATCACATTATCTGTGCTCCGTGTAAGGAGCTTATAAATTCACAGAATTGGCTGCTGGATTTTGGAGCGTATGGTGTATTCTGATATATTTGCCTCCATTCTTTATTTAAATATGTGCTTATTAGTTAGCACCCACATATGTTCATCTCTCTTTGTGATTTAATGAGTGAGAATTGCACATGTATGCACGTTTGTGTGAATGATACATCAGTGGTGGGGCAGAGGCCACATGGAACAAGAAACAGACTACCCAATCAGCCCAACTCCTTAGGAATACCGGGAAGCAAACAGGTCTTTAGGGAGAAAGCCAGAGAGCATTCCCACTGAGCCTCATTAGGGACTCTGACAGGGAGGAGGCGCTAGGAAGAGGCAGTAAAGGCAGGTGGCAGTGGAGGAGGTCTAGAACAGGATGTATAGGTATCTAACAGAGAGAGAATACTGGCACGGGGAATGGATATCTTGGGATAATGAAACTATCAGCATCCATTGCTGTATTTAAAGGTTTTGTTGCATTGTGGGAAGGAGAGGGTATCGGTAGGAAGGTGGGAAAAACACATGTCCTTTGCCAGTTTACATTCTCTGTTTTTACCATTGTTCGCTTTCACATGCTTATCCTATTATACACCAACAGCCAACTGCTACCCTCTTCTATCAGTGTGGGAAACTCAGGGTCTTACAAATCCAGCATTCATTCATTCTTGATACAATGATACTTGCACGCATTCTGCAAAAAATATAAGTAGGCATATTTTGAATTGTTGGAGATGTTGAACTATTGTAATGGAGACAAACAAGGCTGGATTAGAGGAGGAGGAGACTTTGCACTTCACAAGCAAAATGCAACAGAGGAAATAGCACTATCTGGAAAGAAGTAAATGGAGGAGGTCTGCCCAAATTATTTTGAATTGGACCACTAGTCTCTCCCCTTAAGTGTTGCCATGATGCAGGGGTAGATGTAGATGTGCACAGAAGACCCCGTCAGCCTCTGCTGCAACTTTTGCTGTCAGACCTCATTTAACAAAAGCATTTCGGTCTCTTCTGTAGCAAATTAACACTTTATTTACTAGTCAGAATAATCTGTCCAACAGTCACTGATGGTTACATCACCTCCAAGATTCCCTACAAGTAAAAAGGCCTCAGAATGTGTAGTGCTGGAGCATGGCTGGTTTTACTGCCAGAGGAAAAACTATAAAGAGTCAGAGGTGCAAATGAAAAGTAGTCAGGCAGATGCTGGAGCCATTGGTGCTCTGTGAGCCCCACCCTGTTCACTGACACATGTGAGGTGTTGATGAACCTGGGCTTTGTGCAAACACGTGGATCATAAGATTTGTGTTGTGGTCGGAGCTGCACCCCTGTGCCACTGCAGAGTTGACCTGTGGTTCTCCATGATCACAGTTCTGCTTAAGTAAATTTGTGTTTAAATATAGTTGATTCTTCATGTGAACTATGAATCATTTCTGTAGACTAATTAACCCTCACTTCATGTGCTTTACTCTCTTTGCATGCCCCTGATTGGGTGAATCTTTATGAATCATTTGGTCTGAGGTTATTTCTGCAGCCTAACTATTGATTTGTTTCGCGTATTATTATATGCTGTTATTTACAACACAGGAGAAAAAAGCCGCGCCTGCACATACATACAATAATTTAATAGTTCACCTAGATGCATAAACATACCATCTGTGTGGGGATAGAAGACATCACTAACTTATTCTTTTGTCTCGTTATCTGACATATGGTCATGTGACATCCTCATAAGTCTTTTAAAAATAGTCAAAGAACTTATTCTAAACAGGAGTGATATATTTATTTTTACACTCTACAGAGACTGTGGACTGGATACATGTCTGAGCAGCTGACAAAAGTTCATGGGTTAGAATACCCAAGAGTAATGCATTGGTTTAAATTCTGCTTCATTCGAAGAGAAATTCAGGTGTAGAATCCTAATCCCAATCCAGATCATAACCAAAGTTTAATTAGCCAGCCCGTGTGTCACACTTGGCTTTGTATGTGACTGTTCCTGGGTGTGGGTTTGTGTGTGAGTTTGTGTGTGAGAGAGGCGGAGACCACACTTCTATGAGACGGGGTGAGCTGGGTTGGAGTGGGGCAGGGGTCTTTTCCTTGCCTGGTAGACACGGACTATTTCCCCTGAGGGGAAGCAGCCAGCACAGCACAGTGGGGGATCCCAGAAAGGCACATCCTGCTTTCTGCTCGCTGCTCTTGTAGCTGTCTATCTGTCTCTCTCTACCAGCTTTCTTAAAAGAGCCAGGGAGGTTGTTCAGCAGAGGGACAAAACAGCCACGGTTCACTCAGTTCATCTGTTCATTTTTTCCTCCTGCTTACATTCTGTCCAGAGGGTGTAAGATAAATTACCTAAACAATCGCTTATTTGGCAGGTGAGTGGGAAAGTAGAGTCTCTCTGCTCTCTCTGCAAGTAAATAAAAGTAGTGTGAAGAACAATCCCAAGTGAACAATAGCTGACATATGTTTTTAGATAGGATTGAAATGAGAACATGTGATGATTTTCTTTACGTCATAAGGAAATTGAAGGAGAGGGTGTAAATGTCACATTTCAGTTCAAAACAGTGAAATCCAACTGTTATTTTCTTCTAATACTTTATCGTTGGATCATCTATAAAACACCCATTTTTAATCAGTTCTGTATTGTTAATGTTCAGTGGATGGAAAAAAACATTATTGTGACTGAATAATTCACTTGTTTAATACATAATTCACTAATGGTCTATAATCAGCCAATACGTTCCTCTTTATGTCAGTGCTTGGTATTATTTGCTGTCATGGATACTGGAGAAACTGCCATGAATTCTCAACCTCGTCTGTAAGGCTAAAAGAAGTGAATCTAAATGTGGACACTGGATGCCTTCCTCATCAGCTCATGCACCACAGACAGACATTACATCATCACATAGATGGATCTATAAAATGCAGCACCATGCATTGTGGGAAGACAAAACTGAATTTACCACTGTGGCGACACCATAAAGCACCAGTGGCGTTATTTGCAGAAAAAAATAAAATAGCTTCATAACTGAACAATATTGAATACTTATTCAGCCCTTGATGAATAAACATTCAACATTTTTCAGGGAACATCCAGCTGCTGGTCAGATTTAGGGCCACTGCCACATAGGGGAGCCCGTCAGTGTCTTGCCCAGTGTAAGTGACAGACATATATACAGAATAGTACAAATACGTGATGGAGTAAAGTTCGTATTCAGATATTTTAATAAGTTCAGCAAAAATGGGCTTTAAACACACTAAATCTTCCGCTGGAGAAAGTCAGAGGTGACGCCCTCAGACTATAAATGTTTACCATTCCATGGAACATGTCATTACACTAAACTTTGTACTAAGGACTGCAAATAGCTACCTGAGCTATGTAGAGAAGTTAATCATAAATTAAAAGGAAAATGGCACGCTTTTGTTCCAGCCTCCCTGTGTGTATTCTGAGGAGTGTTTGTTCACGTCGACAAATCTTTGTATGTCCTCGCCACATGTCACACACATCAGTGTTTGTTCTCATGCCTGCTGACAGCCGCCAGCCCTCAAACAGGTCAACAAGGGATCGACTCTGAAATGCTGCTTTGATCTCTCCATGTTCCCCCTCTGAACTGTCCCCCTTTTTCACCCGGCCTCTCCCTCCTTGATTTGCTGGGGCGTCTCTCTCTCTCTCTCTCTCTCTCTCTATCTCTCTCTCTCTCTCTCTCTCTCTCATCACATGGATATGTAAAACTATCTTCTGCATTTGCCAGAGCTGTGTGTTGCTTTTTAAAGTATTGCTGCATGCCTGTGCAAGTGTGTGTTTTTGCACCTCTGAGTGTGAGCTAGAGCCTATATTGGTGCTGACAGGCAGTGTTGGCAAGTCTGAAAATGTTGCCATGCATGTGTGCCTAATGCAGAGGCTAACGGCATTAATAGCTTTGTGCCACTTCTCCATCTCTTTCTGAATTCACCGTCTGAAGTCTGCAGACAGCATCTCAGTTGAGCCCATGTCACCCACACATCTAGATTAAACACGGTTCAAAATCAAGCCCTGCAAGTCCATTAACAGGTCCATTGTTAATTTCAGTAAATATCACAGCTTCCTTTCATCCCTGTGGAGCTTTCGCTTGTCTCCAGAAAATAAATATAAGGATCCAACATAAAGGATTCTGAAGGTTTAGCAGTAACATTTTGGTGACTTCTTCTTCTTTTTCCCTCTGGTCATTTCTAGGTAACAAAACTAAACAATATCCCAAAATAAAAAACTTCTTCCATCCAGAAACCGCCAGGACAAGGTTATCGATGATTGTTGCTCTTTCAGTGTCTCAATTATTCTTCCCCAGAGTTTATTGTCAAACGAGCTGATGCATTAGAGCAGAACAAGCTGAACTGGAATCTGACACTGGGTGAAATTATGGCTTTTAGATCAACCCCCACATCTTTACTGTCATTAGAGGTCAACCCAGACACCAGAGTCTAATAACTGATTTTGGATCGACCTCTCTCAGTGCAGAATAAATATATAAATCTTATAAACTGAAACGGATGACTAATTCTGTCCTCTGCGCTGATCAGGGTGTTTCTCACTTCTTGATACTGAGAGTCTTCACCCCTGAACATTGGCTCTAAAGCTATTAAATAAATGCAATAAAGGTTGAGAGTACCACGCTGCTAAATTAAATCCCACACACCTTAAGCACTTCCCTCCATTCTCCAGCTCGTCTTTTATTTTCTGCATGATCGTAGCTTTTTGTTCCACTGCGGTCTGACCTTGTTTCACTGCCTGTGACTCACTGTGTGCCATTGTCGGTATAATCCCAGCCAGCTTTATTTGTCAGAGCATGTGTATGGCCTCCGTCTAGGCTTAATGTGACTTAATGCCGCTGAGAGCCGAGCCACTTCTCTGCCTTTGATCTGCAGTGGGAGCGGCGGCACATTTAAGATGCTCAAAGAGCGTGCTGGCATCTTCGGGAAGCCGTGCTCCCACCCTCGTTGGTCTCCCCTCCTGACGACACTTGAGGTTTTGTTTCAGAGCACGTCTGGCTGTCATTTCCCCATTTCTCTTTTAAAGTTAGCTTTTTAAGATGATTTTGTTTCTTGGTTTCCTGTTTCCATCCCGCGCTGTGGCTGCACATATCCTCTCACGTGCAGTTAATCATGACCCGTCACCGTGTGCGCGTGCACTCAACCGTCTCGCCTGATGTCGAGGAGTCAGCCGGTTTTCTTGAATTTTTTGGGGTTTTTTTTTTTGACAGAAGCAGACATTGATGGAAAAAGCTATAATTTTCCCTCTCGCTCCGTTTGCTTTTTGAGATTTCCTCTCTGTTCCCATTGCATCAGCAGAGTGAGGAACCATTGCGGAGAGGGAATACCCCTGGTTTATCCTCTGTTTGGAGACACCACTGCTGTTGTGTTTGTATGTTTCAGTGTGTGCTAGTCATTCATTCAGCTTCCTCTGGACTGGTGAGAGAGAACAATATCGGCTTTAAAAGGACTCTGCTGTTAAGAGTCTGCCAGTCAAACACCTATGGACAAACAAACCTGTCGTCTCCCAAAACTTGAGGTCTTTATTCCAGATTTTTACCCAAACTTACTATTTCCACTCTGTTTGCTCTCCCACCCACCCTCTGCTTTATACCCATTTAAGTTTTAATAAAGCATTCTAATCCATGCCAGGCTGCTGAGGTCAGCTGAATGATGAAATGATTTTTCCAAGCATTCCTTTATGGCCACTCACCCACATGGAAACCAGCTGTGGACCAAAAAAGCCAACAAAACCCACCGAAGCAGTCTCACACGTTTCAGAATAATACATCACGTTGGTATTGATGTTTTCGCATCATTCCAGCAGACATTCATATTTAATGATGCTGATTGTCTCTGCATCCCTGCGTTCGCTGTGTAGCTGGGAGTGTGTTCAGTCTGCAGTGTGTAGTCCACCCTAGCATTTGTGTTTACCCACAATCACAGAGCATGTCGCCATCCACAGTCGGCCAGTTTCCATGTGAAGCTGGTCACAAGAGTCGCTTTAGTAGGAATGTGTCTAAGAGGGAAGGTCATCAGAGCACAGAGAGAGCAGGTGGTCCTCACCTACTATAGCCTCTCTCACTCCCCCTTCCCGACTGTCCCCTGCCGAGGCATCCCTTTTGCAGTGGCAGAGGTCAGAGGTCAGACTGGGGAAATGGCTCCTCCCTCAGGGCCACAGACATTCCAGCATTCCTCTGTGGTCGAAATCGGAGCCAACATGGCTGCTCCCTGGAGATCAATGGTGCCCAGTGTTATTCCGAGTTAAGGTGAGCTCTGCGTGTGTGTGCCAACACACATGAAGACTCTCCTCATAATTTCAGCTCTGAGTGAAGCACTTAGTTGATTTAATTAAATCACGAAATAAAATCACAACTGCACAGACTCGAATATTCAAAAGCTAAAACTGCTAAATGGCAACACCAGTAAATAATCAAAGAAATGTCCTGATCATTTAGCAGGGGATACTGTATAATTAGTAAGATGTATAGAGGGAGGTTTAAACTAGTAAATGTGATTTCATAACTGTGTAAATGACATTATTATTAACACTAAGCTTTTTACTCCTCACTCCCCTTTACCAGGGGACTAAAATGAGTTGTGTGTCCAGTGGCCAGTTTTATTTGTCTTAGCAATCACACTCAATTACCAAATAAGAATAACTTGTATAAATATGGACATTAATCAGATTTTCAATGCAGTTTTGTTGTGGAAGCCCCGGAGGTGAGTTTGGTCAGCAGTGCGGCTGGTCCACAGTCGCAGACATCTCATCTTGAAGGCATAACAATTGTTTTTAATATAAAAAATAAGTGGAGTCAGTTTCTGTTTGGTCTGTCAGACCTAGAGGACCACAGTTTCCTCGCCCTGGGCAAGGAGATGGGTGCTGCTGTTAACTCATGGATCTTGTCTTTCAACCACCAGGAGCTGAATTGTTAATGTGCCTCTCTTCATGGGCAGTAAAATGTTTCCCTTTTTCTTTCTTTCTGTGAAAATCCTTCATCAGCCATTCACAACAGCAACTCAGAGAAATATATAAGGAAAAGCTGTACGCTTTCTAAGTCGACCATCCCCAGAGAGAACATTTTTCCTCAAATGAAAAGGAGAGCTTCATAATAAGTTATCTCCTTATCAAGTTGTTATTCGAGAGTTAGCCGCTTTAGATCCCACATCTAAAATGAAAGGAATGTTTCCGTTTTATGTCAGTGATCTTTTTAACTTCAATGATTCAACATCAAAAACACAGAAATGAGACCCGTGTGTATATGACTCAGAGAGCGAGAAAGAGACTGACAGATGGACAGAGGGAGAGTTCGTGAAGAGCGGGGCAACTGAATGATTTATAAAGATTGATGGCTGGCTGTGCCCGGGAAAAGAAGCCATACGTCAGTGCTGGCGAATGTCACTCAGTCTTAGAAGATGTATGGAGAGCTCCTGGACTATCGATCTCACTATTCCTTCCCTTTTTTTGTGCTGATGGGGGGGTCGGCAAGGAAAAGCATTTCCTAACATACAAGATATTGACTGTCATAACAAAAATATGAGACAGTCATATGTTACATATGATATACTGCTGGCCATGGCTCTTCTATATTTAGTAACTATATTAATTGCTCTTAAGTACTGTAGTTCTGTGACCTCAGGCTACTGATGACACATTTTAATGAGAGGACGGAAACTAGAGGAGATATTTCAAAGTTCAAGACAGTACTGGAAGTGAATTTAATAAAAGCTGGTGCAGATTCATTTCAGTGCTGAGTATGTTCAGGCTGACTGGATGAAGGAATTATTGAACATGCTTATGGAAGCTCAGCAGGTAAAAATGAAGGGACGAGAGGACGTAAAGGCCATTGTGTCAGGTAATGTCGCTGGAGAGGATCTGTGTATGAATCCCCATCCTCTCAATGCGCACACATGCACACACACACACACGCGCACATGCTGGCATCTTGAGAAATGAAGATGGATGATGAGCTTTTTGCTAAGCAGGGCTGCAGCAAGCGTAGGAAATAATGTTGGTAGTACGTGCGCATGTACACACACCCACGCGCGCGCACACACACACACACATATCAGCATGAGCATTTTACAGCATCCCATTTAGTTTACACACATTATGCAGAGGCACATCTTACAAAAGCCTCTGCCACCTTATCTTGCTTGTCATGTAAAAGAGCATTTAGCTTTGTATCATTGTGTTGTGGATGAGTTTAAAACCATTTGGCTCATTACAGCCAGAGGCTTTAAGCCTCGCAGCATCCCATAGAGAAAGATAACTCCGATGTAAAGCTTATTAAACAGGCGGCAGCAGAGTGTCTGAGCTATAAACAGGAAGTTAATGTGCTTATCTCATTAAGGCTGACGTGGACTCTTCCTTTGGACGTTGCATGTACTCATTTTAAAAAGTAAATAATTCAATAACAGATATATTTAGGAGCTCTTAAACATATTTTAATCTTTTTTAATCCTAAATTTTAACCATTTTATCCTGTTGCAAGTGAAAGTGACAGATTGTTCAGGCTCTTAATGTTCCTTTTAAAGATCTATATGCAGAATTGATGGTGGACACGTTAAGGACAATGCTCCAAACGCACCGTTGGGAACAGAGAGGTGAGCATAAACAGGGTAGAACAAGTTGGCATATTTTTACATTCTTAACTTTAATTCTTAAAGTATTTAATTGTATATTGAGTAGGGATTCATGATATGATCAATACAATTACAGCTGATTAAAACTGACAATAATGGCTATTTATTTCAGAAATCCAATACATTTTAACGCCGTATGTGACACAATAACAAAAATAAAATAACACTCAGCATTTTACATTCAGCAAGATGATGCCTCAAAACTTGAGAGTCAACATGTGGCTGTTTTTCTCAGCTTCCAAAGACAACATGACAACATACAGCAGAAATGTGCAGAGAGGAGGAATAAAAAGAACTTAAGATTTCATACAAGTGACCTGATGTCACATGAAACATCGTCATCGTTATAACAGCACACCAATAGCTGTTAAAAAAAAACCTGCCGCACTGCATGCCTGTGCAGCTCAAAATGAGGATCCAAAAATTATTTCCAGGAAATTATTTCAATAAACATACAGAAAAGTCAGCTTAGATGTACAAAATATCGTTAATAAGCAACGTGATGTGCTGCCATTAACATATGAATTCATTTGATTTAATCAAGCATTGATTTGAGAAAAGCCAGCCAGTAAGATCAAGGCAACCAGAATGTTGGTCAGACTCTAATAAGCTTGTGCAAAACAGCGCACACACACGCACACACAACACAGACACACGCAAGCACGCACACACGCACACATAACACACACACACACACGCACGCACGCACACACACACACTAACCAAGGCAGTTATTAATCAAGTCAGGGTCTTGTTGTACTGACCGAGCTCCTCAGAGGAAAAATGCCTCATTAATATCAACCCTAAAGCCTTTTTAAGAAGCGTGCTCACACACACAAACACACACACACCCAGTACAGCAGCATACACTTGACAAACACAGCACCCAAGAAACAAAACAATCACTTACTACTACAGGTAATGTCGTGACCTTATATTTACATTGATCTCCACCTGAAAAGCATACTTCCACTCATTCATGTATAAAAAATACTCACTAATCAAGTAACACTCATACACATACACACACACACACACACACACACACACACACACACACACACACACACATACACACACACAAATGAGTATCTAGGTCAGGTCATTTCTAGCAGATTAATGTACACCCTTTACCTTTGAAAGCATCAAGCTGCCTTCTTCTGGGTGTTTGAGAACTGACAGCTTAGACAGCACACACTGATGCACGCACGCACACACACACACACACACACACACACACACACACACACACACACACACACACACACACACACAGTCAGGCACTCATGGTGGTGCAGGATGCTGGTACACTTGCCAGGCTTTGATTTCCTCTTATCCTCAGAGTGGAAGTGTTGCTTTCATTGTCGTCTGCACTTTCTGCTGCCGTTTGATGTTTTTATAGCCTCCCTCCCTGTGGAACTCTCTAACTGACCCTCACAGGATGCCAACGGAGCAAATATGAAAAGGATGCGTCTGGTTGGACAGAGCTCAGGAAGGGCTCTGTTTAACTTCCTGTTTGGCTGTTTTGCATGGGTGATGATTTGTAAGGGGTACACATACAGAACCTAGATTAAGATCACCCGCTCACTGGCAAACTAGTACTTGCAAATAAATAGATTAAAGTGCACAATAATTAAGTGTCAGACTTTATAATGCATTTGAAAGTCCTCGACCCTATTTGCAATTTCAAGCAGACTTGGATGTCAAGTCACTTTCCCTCCAGCCAGTGTTCTTTTATAATGGTAATTGCCTGTCCCAACACTTCTTTGTTGCAGGGATGGAGATTTCTGCACAGTTTGTCAAGGTTTTCTCAGGCCCTTTAACTGTGAAGGGTTCTCAGCACAAATAGGCAAAAGTCAACACAATAAGAGCCCATTCACAGTGGGTGCTCCTCTGCTCTCAGGGGTCTCCGAGTTATTATTCTGCTAATATAGGAAAAATCTATATCCACTGGAAAGGAATATATAAATGTTATTTTAAGATGACAGGTTAAAACGCAAGCTATTTCTTTTCATTTTTTAGCTAAATCCCATGTCTCCAATTTTTTCGATATTTCAATCTGTTATTTTATAAAACAGGAATCAAATAGGAAAAGGAAGAACAACATTGGTTGGTATTGCACACCTAAATGAATGTATGAGTATAAATTCTCCAAAATGGAGATTGTTCCTACAAATGTATGCATATGAATATTTTCTAAAAGTAGCTTTTTGACTAACTATAGCGTTCCTATAAATGTTGTTTGGCAGTAAGTTGCTTTGTTTGATATTCAAAACTCTGCTTCTTGTTTAAGATTTATACCCTCATGAAAAATAATTAATCATCAATGGGAGTTGTGTGATACTCAGGCACATGGCTTTTTTAAATCAGGGAAACCCAAAATGGTCCATTCCCACAGCCATGAGAGCCAGAATGTTTCCTTCTGATGTGTCTCTTCAGGCAGTAAACATTGTAAAGCATCACAGGAGTGGTAATGTTATTTTTCCAGACTCTCTTTTGATGCGTACAAACTCAATGATGTTTAGCACTGCTTAAATGGAGGGTTTGAGGGGTGGCTGAGATGGCGGAATATGGAGGCAGGATGGGAAGGGGTTGCAGATGACCACAATCGTCCAGTTTTAGCAATCCCACCGCTGGTGCTCAAAGCCGGAGCCAATAAAAATCCAGGTTTAAAAGCCAGTTTTACTCATTCCAGCATTTCCCCAAAAATGATAATTGGGGGGCGGGCACCATGCCAAGACATTTAATTTAATTTTCTTCATCTCGTCCATCTACGCTTCCCCTTCGCACCTGAAACACTTGATTTCTACCAACCACACACTACTTGGATGGAGACCAAAAAGGATTTACAGAGAGAAATCGCGCTGCTGCCACACAGATATACAGGGAACAGGTGGAGCAAGCAACCCATCTACGTCGGCCAGGAACGGCTCAAGTGGATTCTGTGTATCGCAAAAAATATAAATGAAGTCTAAGACCTGTATGTTGTGCTTTGTAACTCATATTAATTGTGCTCCAAAAGCAATCTAACAAGGCTTAAATGTCTTTATAGCCACACATCGTGCTTACTGCACCCACGCACAGGAAGCGAGGAAGCAGCTTGTTTGGTGGAGCAAGAGCGACTAGTGAGAACAAGCTGGTTGTTCATTAAGTGAAATGCCTTTTTCTCTTCTGCATTTATAATTACTCTTTAACCCAGCAAAATATGTTTTATCTGATTACCCCAAGGAATGGAACTTGATAAGATATTAATAAAATATTCGGTTGCTGCAGCTCTACAAGTGTGTGTAATCCAGTGGACATGTATTTTACCGCAGCCATAGAGTGCTGGAATATTGTGGAAATGGCTCCTAAAAGTGTCTGAAAAGGGCTTGAATTTGACCATGAAAAATCTGTGGGAGCCCTGTATTAGAGTATCCATGCCACAGCTGGTTCAAGCCCAGCTGGTTCTGTAGCCCACAAGCTGCACCCCTTCCACCTGACAAGCTGGGATCTGCTGCTCTAAGCTATCAGTGTTTGAAGCTATCACATTTCAAGCAGGCTACAGGTGGACCAGTTTGCAGCCTGCATGCAGATCACGATAAATGGGCCAATAAATGAAGACACACAAGAAACTTTCTTCCAGAAGCTGAGGTAGATCCAGTGTAGCAACAAAAGAAGTGGAAGTAGTGTGGAAGAAGTGTGGATAACCACCTCCAAAGCCATAAACCCAGATCCCCAGAGACACTGAGGAAGAGGCAGGTCAATATGTATCTCACTCCCCTGTTCGTGGTTGTGAATTCTGAAAAAAAAAAGTCATTGAAAAAAGCTGTTCAGCTGAACTAGCAAGGGATGAATGAAGATGAGAAATTGGTTTTGTCACAGTTGTGTGAACAAGGGTCACATCTGAGGAGGATTTAATGTGTGAGTGCACAGAGGTGTTTCTGGAAATGCACTGCTGGTTGAAGGGGAATGTGGTGGTTGGAATGAATTATCTTCTGGTTTCGGCTCATTAAAGTGCAGTGGTTGTGTTGTGATCATTTCACACAGTTTAGCAGCATGACTGAAAACTGATCTATTTAATCTGAATCTAATCAAATGACATTGCAGTAGCATTGTGGTTGTTGAAGGAAAATGTTAGATATGATTGCTCTGTGTCTTTTAGCTGAGTAATTAATTGAAAACAGAGTGGTGGGGATGGTGGCGTTGAGAATGGCTTCATCTCTGCCTTCCCTCTGTCTTACTGTAATCCCACGCAGACTTTCCTGTGGTTTGACACCTGAGTGTGTGCAGATTTCACAAGTCGCATTATCTAAAGAAAGTGGTGGGCGGAAGGAAGCAGCGCAGCACATCAGCTCTCGGGCTGGCAACACGGGAAGACGGTGCACGCGCACCCACTCTATGCTGAGAAGAAGACAAAATGTCAAGGCTGGTTCTGGGAGACAGATGCTGGTGCCACTGTTGCTGTCGGCATGGAGACTGCTGAGCAGTTGGGTTGCAAGCAGAGGACCAGTGCGTTTAAATTCACTTAAAATGTCAAAACACCTGAGGGGAGTGAGGGCCGTGCCTGGACCTGACAACCATCAGCCTTTCTGTGCTGCACACACTCTGACAAACCTGGGTGGAAATCTCAGCAATAACTGTGTAACCTTTTCACTAAAGTGCTTTGGCCTTTAGTTTGTTTTCAGATCATATTCTTCTCTGTTTGGTTTCACACCGGTATGACTTCGACTGAGTGACTTTTGTGACCCTGTGCTTGTCTCAAATACAAAATAGATTTGCAGGCATGTTTTTGCTCTGAGTTACCTGAAATAAGCTATTTTACTATCTGGGCTGTACTATGGTGTCCTGTAACAATAGCTGAGAGCTGATATATACAAACTGCTGGGATAATAATAATGATGATAATAATAATAATAATGTTAGTAAAAAAAAACAGACCTGGTGGGTAATTGCTTTAATTTCCACCACCATCTCTTCCAAGCTTCCAGAAAATTTTGTTTTCTTTCTGAAAAGTGTTTTCTGTCTGACCAAAACACACACACGCATGCACGCACGCACGCACGCACGCACGCACGCACGCACGCACGCACGCACGCACACACACACAAGCACATACGCATGCACCGGCCTGTAAAACATATGACTGTGCAGCATGCTGCAGCAGAGAGGCTGTTTAATTTGCGCATCTGTCCTGTCGACCATCGGGTTCCTGTAAAGCGCATGAGGTAATGCTAGCTGTTGAAGCTGACGCTCGGTCTGTGTCTTCCTGTTCTAAACCACAGGAAAGCTTTCCCATGGCCACAGCCTGTCTGAGTGACTGGCTACGTGTCTGACTGGCAGAACTTGTTGACATAAAAGGGACTTTTACATCAGTGTCCATTGCTTATAATAGCCTTCATTAACAGGAGCACTTTTACTTTAAAAAAAAAAGGTTAAAAAAAAACAAGCACCTTCCCTCCTAGTCTAGTTTGTTTAGTCATATCATCTTGTCATCTTAGTGGATGTTGATGTTCATGTCATATTTGATGTGAAGTAAAACAGAAAACCTTCTGTTGATGCAGGCAGGTACAGGCGCTGGAATCTGACAACCGTTTTTCTCATGTCAAAGGTCGTTCAGAAAGTCCTGCTTCATTTTCCATCTCTAGGGTTCCTCCCCTCTTTCTGAGCCTGGTCCTGCCCAAGGTTTTGTCCTATTAAATGGGAGTTTCTCCTCAAGGTCAGGCTCTGGGTTACTGTAAAGCATCTATAAAGTCAATCAGGATTGTAACAGATGCTATAAATAATCAAATTAATTGAATCTTTTCTTGTAATCCCATCAGCTCAGGGTTCCATATTGAGTGTCTATAACCAGGCTTTTTAAGAGGTCCTGTACTCAACCAGAGCTGTTTGTTCTGTTGGGCAGGAGAGGTAAAGGAGCACAAAGCAGGTGACAAGAAAGTAGATTGGGACCAGTCCTGATTATGTCGGTGGGGGTTCTCCATCACTCAGGAGAAGTTTAAGTGTTTGATTGAAAGGCAACGTGGAACAGTCTTTTACATTTACAAATGTATGGTTCAACAAGTACCTTGTTGTAGAAGTGGGGAGGTTATAGCTGATAAGGAGATGTAGCGCGGGGAGATAAATGAGGAGAGATAACAAAGTAAAAAGTGGAACATGGATGGAATAAATAAAGGGTGCACATCCACTGCCATGAAGCCAAATCTTTGAAAGAAAAAGTAACAAGGAGGAAAAACCTGAGTGGAATAATGGTGTGTTTACCCAGAGGAGTGCACGGAGGATTTGTTGAGGCATAGTCCCAGCATTAACCTGTTTGGGGCCGAC
Source organism: Lagocephalus sceleratus (assembly GCA_911728415.1). Lineage (NCBI taxonomy): Eukaryota > Metazoa > Chordata > Actinopteri > Tetraodontiformes > Tetraodontidae > Lagocephalus > Lagocephalus sceleratus. The sequence continues at coordinate 3,262,151 of CAJVRN010000219.1, read as the reverse complement.
AACAGAGAGCAGCTTAACTCGCTGTAGGAGAGGTTACACACGCTGAACTCGCACACTAATCAAGCCGTCTCCTGTTTTTTTTCTCTCCCCTCTCTGCTTCCACCTGCTGCCCATCGCCCGCAACCATTTCCCCCCACAGGTAAGAGAACTTTTTCCTTCTTCGTGTGATTTGGTTTGTGTTTGTGTGTCGGAGGGTTGGGTGGGGCGTGAGAACTGGCAGCATGGTGAGGCAACCGTGCTCTGAATATCAATGCTGCCCATGCTGGAGTGCACACACAAACACACACACACACAGTCAGTGCCCAAACATATAGCACATACAGTGTTAACAACAGGCAGGGCCACAATTATGGTTCTATTCACACAACTGAATCAAAAGACACTTTCATTCTCTGTGACGTGCCAAAAATGGTGATTATCTGCTCAAATGTGAACAAGGGAAGAATAGAACTCAGGAGCTAAGTGAATAAAGGGGCAATTTTGTGTGTGTTAAAAAGGGGGATTTAAATTCTGCATCTTTGTGGAGAGAAATCAAGTGGCGTCACACCCATTGTGCTCACTTCGAAACATGGTGTCTCACTGAGAACTCGGTGCTGGGGACCACTAAACATTATTAAATGTTTGCTGAGGATGGTCTCATCCTTTGACCGGGCCATTCAAGCTATTTTAGGAAATATAATGTACTCATGTGTTCTAAATGACACTAACTGTTTTTGACACAAACGTTGGATAATAGATGAAAGGGTGAGCTGCACTGTTCACATTCTTTTAGAGGAGCTCAATTAAGCCTCGACCTGACAGGCAGAGATGTAAGTGCACACTTTATAAGTTCATCTTCTTCCTGACACAGTTCGGGAATATAACAAAAACACTAATTATTGTTGAAACCGCATCAGAACTGTCATCACGGCTCTGCTAACTGAACCAGCTGAGCGCTAGACTGCTGCTGACGGTCTAAGCCAGCAGCTGGTTCACAAGGTCATTTATTTATGTGTTGTGGGAAATTAATAATTCAAGTCAATATAAAAGCTTTTTCTTTGGAAACTTCAAATAGGTCCAGCATCTGAAAGGGCAGGCTGGCTGCGATGTTCCTCGGGTTCACCAGGAAATCCCAGAGCAGAGTGCACGCCGACGAGCTTGTTTGTTTTGATTTGTTTGAGGTGGATGTGGTTTAAGTGAGCGGGAGTGTGCATGTTCTACACATGACTTGCTAATTAAGAACTCTTGTGTCTCACAGAGGAAATAACAGGCTGTTCAAGTAAAGCACATATTTGCCTACATGCCCACAAAATGCTCATCATATAAGACATATCTTTAAATCCAGCTGCCTGGACAGGAGTGTAATAGACACTTTACACAGGAAACTAGATTTAGAGTTAATATTTCACAATAACAAACATCCTTCACCGTCCCTTCAGAGTGGAAGGTGCTCTTCCTCTCTGCTGTGTGGGGTCTGTGGGTTGTTTGCAGTGTCTGGTGGGCCTCGGTCAGCCGTCTGCGGGCTGTTTGCAGATAAACAGAGCTCTGATGGCTGCCTGCCTCGCTCCCACGTCAGCTGCTGGAAGCCGTGAGGTCAAGGCAACTGCTGTTTTGACAGGAGCCCAGCATCTTGACCCCGTCCAGCTGGAGGTGGAGAAGTGGGTCCGCTTCGACGGCAACGTTTAGCCGTTGGCAAAAGCTGATTTGTAGTGTCACAATGAGTGTGTCGTCACCTGCCATCCTCCTCGCGTCTCCACACACAGCTCTCGTCTGCAGGATGGCCGTCATATGAGCAGTACGGCGCTGCCGTGACTCCTGAAGATGAGAACGCACGGTAGCTTTTTAAAACTATTTTATTACTTAACATCATCACATCTAATCAGGTTTTAATAGAACAACAAGGTTAACTTTTGATAAATATCACATAAGTATCCTCATTCTCATTCCCTGATTCTTTATCTCTCTCACCCCCCCTCCCCCGTCAGTCCCTCCCTCCCCGTTCAATAAAGTGCAGCAGCACCGCCGGTGTTGCTTCCTCCTGGTTGGCAGGTCGTGTGGCCCCGTCGCTGCTGCTGCTGGCGGGTTGAGCGGCGGCGTTCAACCCACAGCCACGCTGGTCGTGCCTCCGATGAAGCCCCATGTTTGGCTCACTTGAAAACTGGCACGTATGCACGGAGGCGTGCACGCTGGCTGTGATGAGTGCCACGTTGGGGCTTTCTGTGGACCGAGTTGTGTGTGTGTGCGTGTGTGTGTGTGCGTGTGTGCGTGTGTGTGTGTGTGTGTGTGTGTGTGTGTGTGTGTGTGTGCGTGTGTGTGCGTGTGTGTGTGCGTGTGTGCGTGTGCGTGTGTGTGTGCGTGTGTGTGTTTGTGTGCGTGCGTGCGTGCGTGCGTGCGTGCGTGCGCGCGCTTCAGCATCTTAACAGTTACATTTGACTCCCAGGGGCTGACACAGCAGCGTGGAGATATTTATTAGCGCCTGTCGTGATAATGTGCTGAATGATAAACAAGATGGGTCACAGTGTGATCGATACTCCGGCTGAAATAGAGCTCTCACTGGCAAAGGCGGATCGCTCTCCATCTTTCCGCCCTCGCTCTCCATCACTCTCACTGTAAGGCCTTAAATCTTTGGCAACTCTCCACCCGCTGTGCCAGCCAAAATAACTCTTCCTTCCTCGCCTAATGGTTTAAGTGCCTTAAAGAAAAGGGCAAAGCTTTCTATTTTCTCCCCTCCTTTAATCATTTTAAGTGCCATGCAAGAGTGGCAGCTTCATCTTTTGATACATGCTGAAACAAGGTTCATATTTCAAATGTTGGACTGCCCACTCTTTTTTGTGTCGTGTCAAATAATAATATTCTCTGTAGATAGGAGCCAAAAACCAGGGTTTATCTTTCATTAGGTAGAAGTGAGTAATAGTCAATAATCTCTAAGAGAAAACAACGAAACTAACTGAGGTTAAAGTAACAAAACAAACAATCAAGTAAAGTAGAAGTACATTAAAGGTGTATTCTGCTCATTTGGTTTCACCCCCCCTCCCTCTCCCTTTCTCTCCCTCTCCCTCTCTCTCTCTCCCTCTCCCTCTCTCTCTGTCTCTCTCTCTCTCCCTCTCTCTGTCTCTCTCTCTCTCGCCCTCTCTCCCCCTCTCACTCACTTGATTGTTTTCCCATTTTTCTTTTGGAGAGATTTATGGTCAGTGGAATGTTGGAGAAAGGCTATTACAACATTTTGCTTTGGCTCATCAGTCAAAGTGGCCGAGGTGGTTTCTGCGACACTCTTGTCGTCCCGCATGCCTCCCCCGCTCTCGGCCATGTTCGCACTGTTGCGGTGGCTCCTCTGGCTCCTATTCAGCTTTGTTTTTCAACTGCATTGGAAAGCTGCACTCTCTGTGTGGGAGCTGTGAATTCTTCATGGATGGAGTCTGTGGTGTGGCTTCTTTCTGACGTGTTCCATGGAAAGAAAGGCTTCTTTCCTCTTGCACTCACTCACTCACATACACACACACACATACACACCAGACACGCACACAGACACGCACACACACACACACTGTCAAGCCATCCCATCCCTCCACGGTAAATGTAATTAGAAGTGGCTGTGCTTTGGTTTGAGACGTATAGGGGGAAGAATGCAGCTTGCATTGTGATCAGTAGCTTGGGAAGCTCCCACCAGACCCATCTGCATTCCACCCTCCACCCTTTCACACACAGTCACATATTGCTGGCAGACACTTCCTCGCAGGGTACCACTTGTTCATCTGGAGAGGCAATTCATGCAATCACACTGAAGATGCAGCATCGGGAGCAATGTGGCGTTCAGCATGTTTGTCTTGGCTATTTTGACTGCAGGGGGCATACATTACTGTACAACCTTCCAGGTGAGCCCTTAAACCCCTGAACCACAGCTGCCCACTGGTTTCCATTATTATGATTGGGCACAATATATATATATGATCCAGTAAACGATCAGGTTACTCGTGCCAGTAAAGGTACATATACTCTATACTTACTGTATACACAGTTTTATTGTCATATTTTTTTAATTTTATTTACAAAAGTTACATTTTACAACTGAAACTGAGGTCATTGGTCTCTCCTGAGGATGCCTATATTGTGTTCTGACCTCCTGTGAGTGGGGCCTGCTGCTCAGGCTCAGGCTGAGGTGGAGGAGGTTATCTCAGCAGGTGTGCACGTGCAGGAGCATCCCTCTCACCTGGCCGTGCCTGCCATCAAGCCTGAGTTTCACACTTATCTACAGCTAACAGAACGGGTCTGGAGGGACTGATTGGATTGAGGAATGCACTCCCTGTTTGCTCATAAGCTCCTCGAGATGTGTTCACCGAGTGCAGCATCAGCCGGTGAAGTAGTCATGTATGTTCTCGTGTGCGTATCAAAGCTGTCCAGAGGGCCTCTTTCTCATCCTCCTCTTCTTTCTCTTCCCTTTGACACTATTCAGTGTGCAGAGCGTTGGGGCGCGCCTGGTGATAGGGGTGTGTGCTCGCCGATAAGTAAACACTCTCCAGGGACTTGGAGAAAAATGCTGCTGAATATTCCAGCCGTTGTGCTTCCACGCTAACTCTGGCATAACTGGCTGTCACTCAGTTGACCTGAACGGATGAGCAAACCAATCCCAGAGCTGTGCCGAGTGTTAAATAGCTGGCTGCAGTGATGGCGGCGCAGTGCAAGGCTGTTGTGCTTCAGTCAACATAAGTGCCATTTGTCATCCCCAGGAGGGCTCATCTAAGAATCGGGGCCGCCTGACAAGTCACATTGAGTGAGATAGTGGCAGAAGGGTGCTGAGCGATGGCAGATTCCCTTTCCTCTGTTGGCCTGATAAGTGGAGCGCCGGGACGGGCCAATTGTTAGCGACACATTTTCAGTCGCTGTTCATTTCACCAGGGACTATTTTTCCTGTCTTGTACCTTTTAATCCAGCCCAACAGCATATCTTCCTGATCGGCACAACACACTTTTTTCTGGTATGATTATGCAGACCAGAATAGACACAGGATAACACACAGATAGTGTACGTTGGTGTGTGTGCTGTTTTAAGCCTTTCATGTATCACCTGAATTCACAAACAGGTTTGATTAACTTTGCATTATTCAGGATGTTGTACTCGGCAAAGCTGTTTAAAAAAAGTAATACGCAGATTTGCACAATGATTTGGTAACCATGGCAGTATCCATGTAAGCAGAATATGAATGTCTATTTTTCCTCATTGCTCTGAAAATAACTGTGCTGGATGTTCTGGCAGTCGCTTTTCCAGTTTTAAGATTTTTGTAAGGAGAGGATGCATCTCCCACCTGTTGTAGGTTATTGAATCCATATATTTCACAATACATTGAATCTGCATATTAGGGAAGTTCTGATTACCAGACTAATACCCACCATGACCCCCCCCATTCAGTTTTTCATCAGTTGTGCAATGTTGGTTAATCATGACATAATATTACATTTGCAAAATGAAGTATCTGCCATTGCAAATTACTGTTCTCTAAATAAATGAATTCATTTGAAATATTCCCCACATAACCACAACACCGTTTCCTGCCCCAGGACCAACACGCAGCTAGTTGTTCTCATTCCCTTCAGGGAGGAAACAAGTACAGGGAAACTGCCAAACTGGGGAAAAACATTATGTCATCGTGCCTACATGCTGCTACTTTTTTTTTTTAGCAGCAGCAGATTAAAACACACAGTTTATGAATATGTTTATGTCCCAATGAGTGCAGGACAGTTAAAGACATCAGCAGCTTTAGGCCAAATGTGGAAATGGCAGAAAATGGTAAACGTGAGATATGTTTCCCCAGGATTCTCTCTGGCAGCAGCTGATAATGTCACTGCTTGAATGGTTTGCAGACTGTACTGGCACCAGCCTGCAGGTGTAAGAATAGTCTGAAGAGTGATCAGATCAACACAGATCGAAATAGTTACATTTGCACAGCTCCTCCACTCACCATGGCGTGCATTACACTGATGATGAACTCTATTGATGCATTTCACGAGGCTTTCTGCCACCTTTTTGCATCAAAATGATGAAAGCCATGAGTGTTTTGGTGGAAACCCAGAAGAGAAATAGAACATGGTATAATGAGATTCTGTATGTTTCTTTTTGAGAACAAACACAGATTTCAGGGTCATTCCTTTTTTAAATTCTCTTTTAAAATTCCCATGTGGAATCATTTTCCTTTTGTATCAGATAATTAGAATGAGTATTATTCATGATTGTCACCAGGCTCCACGTATTTTCCTTTGTCAAAAACGTGGCAAGAAAAAGTCATGTTGTGTGAAAATCCCACTGGTTCAGCGTGCATCCCAAACTTGGCATTAACCAGGGCTGGCTCTCAGTGGGAGTCCTGTCACCCTCTTTGTAGGACATGGAATGCTTTAAGATACGGGACACAGATGTCTATAGGACAAAATTAAATAAATGTCAGACACATCTCCACAGGATCCCCATCACCCAGTGTGTGCTGAGAGTCTTAGTTCCTCCCGTTCCCTTTCTCTCCCTCGCTCTCTTTCTCTCTGTCTTGTCATGCTAGCTCGTCCTCTCCACAGAAGCATTCATTTGTCTGCCTCTGCTGGTTGCCAGCAGAAGTGGGTGTGCAGGAGTCCTCCTCAGAGCAGGCCTTCCTCTGGAGCTGTGCCAGCATTAGGAGAGGCCTGCTTTAAAAAGAGCCCACTATAGAGCAGCTGTCGAGCACAGAGAGAGACGGATCTGATGGATATCTGAGCCTTGGAGAGGCTGATACAAAGAGGCCAACTTTGGCCAACAAAAACCATTCTGGCTCATTTGTTTTTGCTCCGTCTCTTTTTTTTTTTTTTCTGATCTGCTCGCAGTTTGGTCGACTCGCTGTGTTGATTCTGTTTGAATGTGCTGGCAGTTGTACCAGCTCCCATATTGTTTGCATTTCCTTTCCTTTTCCCCCAATAGAATTGCTTATTTTCACATGTCCACACGCATTTTTTATGCATTGCAACACACATTATAACTGAAATAATCAGTTGCTCTGTTCATGGTTCTGCATTTCTGCCCTGTTTTCACAAGCAAAAATGTTAGTTTGTTAAACTCCAACAAAAGAGGCATGCTCCAGTGGCAGGGGAAGGGCAGATTATCTTTGTCAACGATGTCCAACTTTTAATTGGAGGACACCTTGAGATTTCTGTGGAAGGCAAAAAAAAAACATTTAAAAAGTAGTTTTACGAACACAAAGGTGAAGCTGAAATGTGTTTTTATAAGGGCTAAAGGCGGTGACTGACACGGAGAAACAAATTAAAGCATCAAAAACAGCTTTTCATTTGAACTAACTGTATTTCAAACAAGCAGTTGAAGGCTGTTTGAATTCTAAAATGCATTCATTATTTATATTTTTATTAGAGCAGAGGGAAGCAGTTCTCACTTTTCAGCAATACTTCAACAAAACCCCTTTTCTGCTCTTGTTTTGCCTTGACCCAGATACTTGCCTCATCTAAAATCATAAAGGAAACCTTCAAAACCTTTTTCTCCATGTTTGAAGCTGTGTAGAAGTGAGGGAAACACCAAGCTGTTGTCAGCTGAGTGATGATTTAGTTAAGAGTAACAGGCAAGGTGTTCTGATTGCTGAGTTTTACCTTGAAGATGGAGCCTAACTAAGGCTGAGACAGTCGGCATGACTCATTTTAAAAGCCTTCAAAGGAGAATGTGACTTTGTAGTGGTTTGAGCTATCTGCCAGGTCCTCACAGAGTCATTGTTCAAGCCCAAAAATCAGTGTTGTTGTCAAAACATGGTGACTCATGAGTCATGTTGGAAGTACGTGTGGAAAAGCTGACTGGGAGCTCTGTTTGAAGACGCATACAGGAAATTAGCCTGTGGGAACATGAACATGTAGCAGCATTACTGTGAAGACCTTTTAAAGCATATTTTCATAGCCAGATGTAGTCTGGTCCACATGACGCCGGCTCTATATGATTTTGTTGTAAAAACAAGGAGAACTGATTTATTGTGCCCCATTGTCTCAGTTTTCATGCTAAATCAAACAAATCTTGTGACCATAGTGAACTGCAGAGAGTTCTTCAGAATTGATGTTTAACCTCGCTGATGTCTGTTTTCTCATTGCAGAGTTTAACATGCTTAGTGGGTTAACTGATTCCCAAATCCAATTAGCATGTAATTGGATTTCCCTGTAATCTTTCTTAGACACTGCCGTTTTCCATCCCACAGCCCTTGTTGTTGTCTTTTTTTCACCCCGTATGAACTTCAGTGCGTTACTGTTTCACTACCATATGCTGAAGAAGACCACAATGCCAGGAACTCAGTTCCCTCCCAGACTTCTCGCGGTTGCATTATCACCATCCTCTGCTACCCTGTAGGTATCCAACAGTACCGACATACTGCAGCTCACATGAACTTCTGCCCTCCTGCTGCCAGGAAGATGTTGCTTCCCTGAGAGTGAGCCATCCTTTATAAACACGGTGTCTGACCAATGGTTCCCTCTGACAAGGTTAGCATTCCATCGTCCTGTGACCGGCGATGAGTGATGCTTTTCCTTGCCTGAGGATGGTGGGAGGTGGAATACCTTCTTTGTCTTAATAGAGGTGAATCAGTGGGGCTCAGTCACCAGTTAAAAGCGTGTTCCTCTCAGGTGTGGCGGAAAATAGGCCCTCTACATGGTCCGCAGCATTAATCATTGTCTGTCTACGAGTCCTTTATGGAGAGACAGCCGTGAGGACCTCTAAGCCGACTGCAAAGCGAGGCCTGTTGGGCACCCTCGGGCAGTTTCACGCACCCTAATTAATCCTGTATTTGCTGAACTGTTCTCTGGCTTCCTCCCCGCACAGTCTGGTCCCTGTGGCGTTGGTCTCATTCTCTGTCTGCCATTTTCCACACACTCTGCACCAGAGTCGCTCCACGGAGGACCGATGAAATCTTAGCTCCCGCAACAAGAGGAGAGACGTTAAGGGTTCTATCAGCAATTCTGTGCAAGAACATAACTGTTTACTCACAGGAGATCTAATGGGGAGATTTAATGTTCTCTGTAATGATTTTACAATCAGAGAGAGAGACACAGAGAGAAAGAGAGACAGACAGACACAGAGGAGAGAGAGCTCATATTGGTTTATGACATTGCTGCAATTAAGCCAATATTAATTTACCTTTTCAGAGCAGGTCACTGTCGGCTCCTGGCTGTAGAGCAAAGAGTACAAAATCTTGTTTCTCCCTAATCTTTGTGATCTTTTTATGTTGATAGTAGCTCACAAACAGACAACTATTTTCCTCCCAGCTTGTTTGGTAAATCTGTTCATTACTAACGTTATTAAACCCAGTGAGGCCCATTTATTTGCAGATTTATAGTGAGACCAAGGCCAAAAATATATGTAGAGCTTGTGAAGAATAGTAGTGTGTTTGAACCACATTCCTCTTTTTTTGCTGAGGATTTATTTTGCTTTTTGGAAAAAGATTAATTTATGAACTATCTAAAAGTACTCACTGGCTCAATCTGAAACCACTCTCTCATTCACTAATCCTTAGTCACTACATAGGGAGCAAGGTCAAGTGGACATGAATTCACTGATAAGTTGTAAACTTACTTTCAGATGCCAGTTAATGGCAATGTTTTTTTTTGTGATTTTTTTTACCTTAATAGTTAACTCGCAGGCCCTCAGAGAGATGCCTGCAGACTTTCATTGCTTTCTATTTAACAAACACGCTGTTATCATCAGTGACAGTCACCTCCTTATACATAACTGTTGTTTTTGTTGCACCTCATCTGGTGCAACAAAAACAACAACAACTAGCAGTTGCCACCCATTATTTTTATTTTACATAATGTTATTTGTATTTATCAGTAAACCATCATATTGCACCCCCTCCTGGGAAAACTTCCAGTTCACCCACCCAACCCGCCTCTGCATCTGCAACGGCAAAGGATGATGATATATATGCTTGGTGAGAGCCAATCATTTGTACAATTCTAGACCTGTTATTCTCAGACTGTTGTGTTTTCATTTATGAACCCGTTGGCTGTAGGTATGCAGTGACGCACCAGATTCTGGATCTGCAAATCACAAGCAAAAAAGAAGGTGCTGGCCAAGTGCACGCCTCCTTTTGAGGAGTTCAGAACAGAAATAGAGCACACATCCAGTGTGACGTTTGTTTTCTTCTTTTTTTTGATGAGATGTGGAGCTATCTCTAATGGTTCCTACATAATTCCAGTGTTTGACTGGTTGTGATTATACCTTTTACAAGAGATCCTCTAAGTTTAAATTAAAAAAAAAAAAAAATCTAACCTCCATCTTGGTTGTACTCTAACAGCTCTGATGACATGACTGAAACACGTATCACAATACTGATATGTAAAGAACTCAGAATACATCTATACATAATGCACTAATGGAAAAATCATCTCAGATACTTTTGGCAATTTAGACCCCGCAGCTTCTCCACTTAGGCCCGGCATTTATTACTTTCCACTCTGAAATTCCATTTCCAGCTCCAGCCTGGTCCACCCTGTTGTTCAAAGTCGACACTGTCAAAAAGACTAACCTGCAGCATTGTTCTCCTCTGTGTGATTCACCTGTATCCCCACTCTCTCTACTCTTCATTAGTAGGCTGCTGGCTCTCCAGGCCTGCACGTCTTTGAATATTCTCTCTGAGCTTATTGAGAGCACCTCTCCAGATAATTGCTCAGTCTTGCTGTCAAAAACATAAAAGACCACCGTGTGCTTTTGTTGATATTGACACTCATGAACCCTGATGCGCTAAAACGTGCTGGTGCTGTCCTGTGGAACAGAAACCCGACAGGAGCTGCACGTTTCAAAGCAAGTGGCTTGGTTTCATCTGAGGAACGGAGAAGGCCTCAAGGCGTGTTTTTTGGCCCAGTCTCTTGTGATCATCCAACCAGGTGAAAGTGTCTGCTTCTGAAACCATCTGAACTTGCGAGGCAGAGCTTAAACACTTACACATGTGCTGCACGAGCAGGTCAGTCCAGGGGGCTCGTCTCTAAGCTGTCAGGAGGAGTGGGGGTGCGTAGATCCTGTGAGCACTACTTAAATGTATTTAACCCAGGGTCATTGTGAGAGCTGAGAGACAAGTACCAGAGGAGGTCTCTGAGAGGTTTCTGGACTGGAAACAACACAGAAAATCATGGGAAAGTGAGAAACAGACCAAGAAAGAAGCCAACACGGCATACTGAGAGCGTTAGGAGGGGCGTTGGATGAGTCTTCCCTGCTGTAAATGTTTTATAGAACCCCAATGAACCGAGGACTACGTTTCCACGTATGAGTTATTGTGAATTTCAGCAGAGCGCCACGCCTCAAACACACATGACCCAGTTAACAGTGAGGATGGGAGGAGAGCCAGAGACACACAGCCGGGATTGATGAGCAGACAGATCGGCTTCACTGCTGGGGATGATCACATTATTCTCAGGACTTTACATCACTGGACGCGTACCTATGGGCTGGGCTTCACTTTCTGTCAGAGCTGTTCAGTCACGCTGGTGGAATGAGTCAGTGGAGGTGTGTTTTAATAGGGACCAGATCATAGGGTTTAGTAAACACTACTTAAACAGCCCAACACCAAAACTACAATGATGCTGAACAAATCCTGAGCCTAGAGGCTTTATTGTGTGTTCTTGTTGGAAGTATTGTCTGACAGGCTGGTGAGAAATGGGGATGTCTTCCTGGAACCTCTGTCCACATGAAAGCTAGAAGTACAGTTCATCTCAAATGTCAGCCAAAAATCCAGTTTTATGATTAATCACCCACCTTATTTATGCTTTGCTGTTGATGTATCCTCTAAGGATTTTATTTCGACTAAAAATGTCATCTAAGTCACATTATGGGTTCACTTTTGTACATTAAAGGAAGTGGACACACGTCATCCGTCTTTGTGTCACTGGCCTTTGTGTCATCTCAAATTGTTGATTCTTATATGAACTAAAATAGCTTCCAGTGGAATTTCCTCTCTGTGTCTGGATCTGAATTAAAACGATACAAAGAAGAGGAGAAACAGTCTGTAAGAAGGCTGTTTGAGTCCAATTATACCTTAATTAAACCAACCTTATTTAGCCCAAAATGCTTCTCCCTGTGGGATGAAGTGGTCAGTCGGCTGCTAAAATTCCAGCAGCTATCATTGGTGAAGGCCGGCACAACCTGCCAGACGGAGAAGGACGGTAATAACAGACAATTATGTTTAGGGTACAACAAGACAAGACAGATAAAGGCTCGTTTAGTCTTTTCAGTCTCACTACTCCTCTGTACTTTGATATTTTATTTTCTTTTGGATTAGTTTTAATTATATGGGCCCTTAACCTAAAATTTAATTTCAGCTTTCGTTTAAACACAGTAATGAAGTGGAATTATTTTGTGCAGCAGTCAGTTGAGCTCAGTTCCTGCTGTACACAGTGAAAGCAGCAGCACAGCTGGCCAATGAAAATTACACTGTAGGTGGTCTGAAACATGGTTAAAGTCAAATAAACTAAAATGCGCTTTAATGGTAATTTTGGGATTGGATGCTGATTATAAAAACAAGCCCATCACATTAGCTTAAAAAAATCCCAATTACATTTACAACCTGATTTGTTTTTCCTGAATTAGTGATGGGAGAGCAGAGGAAAAACAGGCAATGTGGCAGTTTTTTGGTTTCTGTTTAATAAAAGAAAGTAATGAGGACAGAGGCGAGACGTGTTGTAATATCACAGTAAACTAGCTGGAGACGTCTAGTTTATGTGTTTAATTGTTAATGGGGGAACCAAGTAGCATGTCCAAGCTCCAAGATTGAAAGCAGGAAGCTGTTGGTACGATTCGAACCACTATCAGAGGTTATAGCTCTTGTAATTGGACTCTCAGTTGGAGGTAAAACCATTACAGTGCGATTAAGCAGCACGGCTCTTAGTTTTAGCTGATTCTGTCCCTCTTCTGAGTGTGGGATGACATCATGCATCTGTTTGCTTTTATATGGCCAGAATGTGAATTCCTGGAATGTGCATTTGTTTGCGCTATCTGTTTTGTTCATTCGTCACAGACAATTAATTCAGCACCAGTTTCAGGGTAGTTATGATTTCAAGGAAGCAGAAGGAGTTCCAAAGCCGGTGTCTAACGAGACAAAGCTGGTGTAAGGCTGTCCCTCTAGAGAGGATTACACTCGGGGCCTGGAGATGACGTTCTGAAATTCAGATCAAAGCAGCATGATTATTCTCCTCCACTTGGTCTGGCCTGAAGTAACGGATGGCCATTGTTGAATTCGGAAGGAGCTATGCCTTCCTGCCTAATATGGTGTTATATCATATCATTGGGTCACTGACACAGAGGCAAAGATAACGTTCCAGTGTGAAATCTGAAGGTTTTCATTTGTTTTCTGTGGTAACTTAAACCTGAGGAAGCTAAAATGAAACAGCAAGAGGGATATTTCACCTAACAAGTACAGGGGTTAGGGAGTCTTGCTCAGATGTTCAGCCCTAACCCTTTATGGAAACCATCAATGAACACCCCCCCAACAATCCCATCATCACACAAGATTTGTCTGGGCTCGGATTGTGAACGGATATGATTAGCCCAACATTCCATTCATGCCCGACATGAGAAGTCTGCAGCGTCTGTGCCGGGGGATGACTGAACTGACGCTTGGAGGATGAGAACAAATGAACTGTTTGGATGCTTATTGTGATGAACACTGATCATCCAACAATAATTTATGTGGAAAGTATTTGAACAATCAAATCAGCTCAGTTTACAACTCTGAATTGTAATTGTGCATTATTCATTATTATTATCATCATCATCACTTTTTAAACATAGCATTTATTTATTTGAATAATCTTGTCTGGCTCAGTAATTTGAGGTCTAAAAATAAAATGGTAAAGATATTATATTTTGGGGCAGTCACCTCACAGATTCCCTCACACACATGCAGAAATCACAGTTGTATTTATGTAAAGATTCATGGTCATATATAATGAGTCCTGAACCAGATTAAATCAGCTGTCTTGAAGGATGGCTGTAAAGAATGTGCACGCACATTTCTGTAGCTCAAAGTCCTTTTCTTCTTTGCCTTCCTCTCCATCATGATCAGTTCCTGGATGGAGAAATAGACGGGGTGATACCGAGATAAAGAGGAGAACACTCACTCTGAGGATGCCAGATTACACAAACGTGCAGGAAAATGCAGATAATAGCCGACATGTGGAGAATCAGATCTGTGAGGAATGTGAGGGGCTGTTGCACAGCTTCCATGAACTCTGCCAGGTATCTTTAAATCCAGCAGGAAGAGCCTCTTTATGTTTGTTCTTGCTTCATTCATAAAGCAGACGTCGGCCTTTGATAAGAACTGGTGCTCAACATCTGGAAAGATGTTTTATTAACAACAATTTTACCCAGCTGGTCTCACCGTCAAACCAACAATAGAACTGAAAGAAAACCAACTCATCACGTTGTATCGTTCTTATAGATGAACCATATAGATGAAACCTATAGACTGAAGGCTTTTTTATTTGACATGTTTGTTTCAATTTAGTAAAGCTTTTTTCAGTTGAAAAGGCAAAAGTCCGGGGTGTGCTGGGATTAAACTAAAAGCCCGGTGCCTTGCTCAGTTGCGAGAGTGTTTTCTTTCAGTCTGGGCACACCGGTAATCTCTAACCTTCATCCGTTGATCCTCATCGCTCTCCATTCCTCTCACACTGACGTCTGCCTCTCAGCTTTGCCGGCTTCATCAACGTCTCACAGAAGGCAAACAGCTACGTTTAATTGGGTCGGAGTGGTTGGGTTTTTTTTCAGAGGGAATTTAAATGTACCTTGAACAACTTTCACACTCTACACCAAAAGCTGTAAAGTGAGTTCTGGCCCAGATCCTTTTCTTATTCCCCTCTTTCATCTGCTGTTGTGATGCAGGCTGCAAATATGATTCCTGCTGCTGAAAGAACTCTTTTGTTAAATCTAAGATGCAGATATGAGTGTGTGTCAGCTTTGGTTTTGGTTCTTAGAAATGCTGTACAACAGCATTTATTTTCAGAGGAATGCATCTGTATTAGTGGAGCTTCATTAGCTTTCCCTGTCTGCCTCCACAGCAGCGCCCATAAACTGGAACAGGCCTCGTCTCAGTGGCCCTTTGTTGGAGTGGCTTTTTTTCTATCTGAAGGTGGTGGAGCGATGTCTCAGCAACCGCCCTGCTAATGTGACGCTCCAGAGCTTTGACTGGACACCGAGGAAGAGAAAACTCTGCGTTCACTCCTCTTTACTAACCTCCTCCTCCTTCTACCATGCTGCCACTCCCCAAATACACCCATCTATATTTTTATGTCATTCCCAACAAACATTTTTCCATGTGGGGGAAATACAATGTAACCTGATGTAAGGTGTGTATTATTGAGACAGAAAAATCTTCCATGGTTGGTGGTTCTGCAGTCTCTGACTGAGGAACATTACTGTCCAAGTCTCTTCATTTACCTACTTTCTGGTTTTAAAACATATCTTTTCCCATCTCTCCTCCCCTCTCATGTCCCGCGTTCAAGTCACAGTTCCCACAAGCCCCGGGGCCACAGCTGTAGCTCATCCGTGTCTCTCTCTGACCTCCCTATGTAGCACTGGAGAACAGCTGTCCCCCCCACACACACCCACCCACACACACACACACACACACACACACACACACACACACACACACACACACACACACACACAGTCCAGCCAAGTGCAACACTGTGGGGGAAGCCTGCAGTAAGGGCAGTCTGGGTTCATCATCACAGTTTGAGAACACACAAACACGTAGAGACATATGTGGTCTGACACGAAGAGCACAACTTGCTGTATTCTGGAATGCATGAACACACACACACACACACATACACCCACACACTCCCACACACTGTGTGACTCTGTTGGCTCAGCAAAAGTCGGAGCCACCAAGACCCAGCTGAAAGGCTCAAACCTCACTGTTGTTCCTCAGGATGGGGAATAGCACGACCTTTGACCCCTACACTATGACCCCACCCAGATTAGGTGCCTACCTTGGGTCACGTAAGCTCTTCAGACGTGTGTCACATGACATAGCAGCAGTTTTAGCCTCAGACGTCAATTATTGTAGGGACACAATAGAGGTGCAAAGGGATGCATGTCTGTGTTAAAGCTTCTGGTTTGTCTTGTAATTCTTCTGTTATTGTTTTATTTGATTTCTTAAATGACACTTTTGAGAGAAAATAAAGTAAATAAAAGCTTTCATGCGCATGTTTTATTAAAGTTGTCACTCAAATGGATCCTTTTCAATTGGATACCAATTTAACTAATTTCAGACTATTTCATTCAACGCTCTAAAGCAGGTGCTCTGTTTTAATCTCAAGAACACGGAATGTGATCGGGGCTTCGCCCTAACAGCAGATACACGCCAACATGTCTGTAACATGGACACAGACGTGGGCGACTGAGCCGGCATGCAGGCTGCATTTGAATGGAGACCTCCAGCTGACATCTATCCATGATTAATGAGCGAGTACAGCTTAAGTTTTGGCTCCTTAATGAATACAGTTTGAGAAGTTGAAGAGCCCATCAATATTTGACATGACTCTTGAATATGTTTGCATAATTGATGCAGGAATCTAAATTGAATCATAATTGCATCATGGTGGACGTGCGCTCCTCGGTCTCATTATATTCCTCCCCGTACTGCTACCCGTGATACTGCTCTCAAGTCAAACTTTCCCCTCCTTTGCTATAATATTTTTGTATGAGCGCGCACGTGCACGCGCTCAGATGGGCGCCGACAGACAATCAATGTGCTCCCAGGGTGTGACTGACGCGGTGCACTGAAGAACCCACGGGGTAGAGAATGGCTCTGCTTTTGATTGACGTGTACTTCTACACGCTCTTCATTTTCACTTTCTCTTGTGTGCACACACACACACACACACACACAATAGAGTAATTAAGGACCAAATAAATGTAAAGTAAATGTTCATTTATGCTACTAAACTGTCTTGATAGTTTCACATTTATCGGTCATTTCAAATATTATAAACTAAAGATAGTTTTATAATGAAGCATTCACTAGATTATATAAAAACAGAACAAGTTTTAAAGGCAAAAACGGCTGTCATTGTTAGAAAATAACATGATCTGTTCATATGCAAGCAGAGGTTTACATTTAAGAATCGGAACAATCCCGTGACCTCAAAACAACTGCAGTGATTATTGATTATTTTCAGAAACATTGCTTCATTGCTCAGCTTTTGTTCAGAAACCTGTTTTGCACTCGTCCATGTTTTGGACGTCTTCTGACCGTTCTGTTCTCCTGACAGCGCTGCTGCACCTAGCACTCACTGATCAGTGGGCGGAGGGACCAGGTGGCTCCTGGAGCCCGTTTATATTTGGAATTAGAAGACTTTCCACAGAGAATACATTAGAGTGTGTTTGCAGACGAGGAATTAGACACGATTAATTTTCTATCCACCTATTGGAGGAGAGTAATCTGGTCTCTTGTTGGCAGAAGGGACCCTGATGGAGGGTGGCACTTTGGAAAATAAGGGGGTTAGTGTGGCTGCATAATGTGGATCCAAGTGTGTGCGTAAGTGTGCGCGTGGTGTTTGGACTCTTCAAGATGTGAGAGAATGATGGGTCATGACAGTGGCTCTAATGTGGATAGATGAATTAAGCATTGTGTGCGTGCGTGTGTGTCAGATGAAAGGACGTGCCAGTGAGGGGTGACTCTGGCCTCCTCGTTTCAGTGGCTCTGATGACAACGTTTGTCAGTGTTTAAAAAGCGGCTGCCGCGGAGCATGTGCTGACATGTCCAAATGTGAGACGGCCCCAGTCACTCACGCGCACGCTTTCCCCAGCGTGTGCTAGCGAGGCCTCCTGAAGGCCATCTGGAAGAGCAGGGCGAAGCACAGCTGGCCTCCGCTGAGCATCCACATCCAGTTTTGGACCCTTCATCTGCAAGATCCCTCAGCTGAGCACTGAGAAAGTATGTGGAGCGAGATTCTTGACGCGATCGTGCAAATATTGTTGGATACGTGCAGAATGTGAGCTGCTAGGTTCAGAATGAGACACACTTCAGAGTGTGCTCTTCTGCGTGTGTGTGGGGACTTCAGCCTGCACTGAGACAATAAATGCATGTGAATAATTGCCTCCATCTGTTGGCAGTGGGAAAAATGTGAAAGGACAAATTGAAAAGATTGCAAGGATGAAGCAGTCACCGTGAATTAGGACTGTGGCGGGAAGACTCGCTGTTATCAGGGCATTTGTAAAATATTCAGGCCTCCACGTGTGAAGGATGCATCGCTGCAGGGAAAGAACACGCTGCCAACTTACACCGATCACAACTGTATGGCGACAGAATCTGCAAGTTTAGCAGCACCACTGTGTTTATTCAGGGCTGGATACACGAACAAAGGAGTAAAAAATACACTTGTATTACTGAATTCAGGGAAATAATGACTTATACATGAGATATTTAATGAGTTACACATTTTTATTTACGAGAGCAGCCTGCCTTATACGTTTGTGCATGTTTTATAATGCTGTGTTTGCAGTGGTGTTCACATCTAGTGAGAGTGAAAAAACTAAAGTGAAGCTGAGAAGGTACATTCGAACAATCGCACAAGAAAGTCTGCCATCTTAAACATTTACGCACATCTTTTCTGTGCCCCTCCACATTCTGCTGAAATGCAGGAGAGTTTTCCTGAGTTCACAGGAGGTGTTGGAGGCATATATAATGAACACATAGTCCACACTCTATCAGAACACATTTATTCTGTTCTCCTATAGTCAGAATATCTCAGGCTGCCATCCTTAGAATAAAATCAGTGATTTTTGTTGAACTAAACTTGTTTGAGTATTTTACTTTCATGTAGAATTGAGGGATTTTAAAAAACATCTTAAGTAGCTCCATGTAGAGAGATGAGTTATCGTCAGTTCACTCTGTTCTCTGCATCTACACCTGCATCTTAGAAGAGCACGTTAATGGAAACGCAATAAAGCAGATGCATTTCTGACTTTTGCAGCCTGTTTCTGGGTGAGTTGTAGTGCACAAAGCCGATATGAACAGGGTTGGACCTGCAGTCACGTATGTCAACGTGGACACACCTGCAGCTTTCAGGGCTTTGAGAACAGAATGTGTTTACGTGATGAAGAGGCTCCCAGTCCACTAGTCTAATTAGAACTGGCACAAACTAGCTAACGAGTGCTGCATGGGTTAATGGATTTAGTGCAGATCACAAAGTTGTGGAGGAGGAAGAGGAAGCTCAAAGGAAATTTAAAAAGGCATTCATCCAGATGCACACATGCTGATGCTGACTCCAGTTCTTCCTCACAGCTGCAGGCTAAACACACACACACACTCACACACACACACACTCTCTCTCTCTCTCTCTCTCTCTCTCTCTCTCTCTCTCTCTCTCTCTCTCTCTCTCTCTCTCTCTCTCTCTCTCTCTCAATAAAAAAAAATACAGATTTTACTTCAAAGTTTTTATCTTACGCAGATGTGCACACGTTATTATTGTTCAACACACACACACACACGAACACACACATGTGGCTGCGATCCTGAAAACAAACACACAGCACACCCCCCCTTTGTGTTCATGAGCTCACATAACCGGCACATCTGTCGCGCTCTCACGGGAACATGCACAGCAATATGCTTCAGCTTGTGTTTATGGCAAATATGAGGCTGCTGTTTAATTACTGCTGGAATCTGTCCTCACTGTTTAGGAGTTATTTAGGAGACAACTGAGCACATCTGTGCTCTGACATCCATAATAATAAATAACATTTACATACTCTCGTGTGCAACTGCTGCAACCTTAAGTTCATTTTCATGTGCAAGAGATGCGTCAGTCAGTAATAGGAGGAGAAAATATGACGCCAAGTTGTCTACAAATCACTAGAACAGACTTTGTGAGATGGAAGATGGGACGGTGAGACTCATTTAGACCCAATCTCACTCAGTGGAGAATGAGATGTTTGTCCCTGTGCTTACTTAAGGCTCGTTTTGGGTTGATGAACTGCAGCATCACTCTGAAGGTCCAGTTCATCATCTGCTGGATACACAAAGTAAACTACACACAGTTGATGCTTACTAACTTTGTGTGCTACTTCATTGTTTTACATTTTGCTGACATTTTCCCCCACTGCTGTTTCTACAAGCAACTGTATTCAGTGGATTACATTCTGATATTTGCACTGATCAGTTCTATTGATGAGTGTTTATGAAATCATTTCTCTTCTATTTTGCACATATGTGACCTTCCTGTTGTTAAGTTGTGTTCCGATGAGTCCCCATTCTAAAACGTGTTGCAAACGCCACGCTAAATGATGAGTTGTCATAGCAACTGTGTGTGGGATGCTTTGGCTGGGTTGGGGGCTAAGTGTTTCCTAACTCTGTTACAGTGGTATGACACGCTCACACGTGTGCTCCAGGCCATGCAGAGCATGTGCACGACCCTGCCACGCACAGAGGTCACCGGCGACCCTTCACTACACAAATCAACCTCTGGGTCTGGTCTCGGGCGGCTCCTTTCAGCTGGTGTCCCCCCTCCAGTGTGCCATTCCCACACATCTGCTGTTCGTTTTCACACCCTGCTCCTATTATCTCTGTCACAAAGGAAAATGTAAATATACACATGGTCCTGCAGGCTCGCAGCTCTGATGGTGTTTCTCTCTACAGACTCAAGGTCACATGAGTGGCTGAGATGTTGCTATGCTCAACACAGAAAGGAGTACAGATAGTAAAATAAAGGCCTTGAAACCTGTGTAAAGTTCAAACCAGTAGATTTCTACAGAAGGAGCAGAAGTGCTCTACAGAGCACTGACGGCATCACCCAGTAACTAATGCCATCACCGCAATATGTCCCTCAAAACCTGAGCTTCAAATTGCAGAAAATTGACTTAATCCACTAAACATCACACAACATCATTAAACCACATCTAGAAAATGTAGAAAAATCCACCCTGTTTCAAAGGTCGGGTGCTGAGTATCGATGGAACGGTGTGCACGTGCACCAGTCCTCAGACACCTCCAGGAGATCATCAGCAGTCAGTCTGTCACACCGGAGCTACGCTACATCCGACGTCATCAATAAAAGAGAGAGTCCTGCAGCTTTCACCTTGTATAGACTATTGTTAAATGAAAAATGATTTTCTGCCTCTCCAGTCTCTTATCCCCCAACCTGTAATAGCCCCAAGGAGTCCTCAGTCCCTTCTATATCTTCCAAGAAAAAAAAAGAGGTTAAAATCATTCTACAATTTAATGTCAGTACAAAATATTACGACCCATTATCACCTTTGTCAGCACCTATTTAAAATTAATAAATCTACAAAATATAAGTCATCAAAAGCTAATTGTAATCATATTTAAAGTGCAATAGTCATTCCTGTAATGATTCAGAAATATCTACATAATTATAAAATATTGTGAGGTGGCATCTGAAGAATGCACATCCATGCCCACAAAGTCAAAACCATTAATGAAGGGAAAAAAAAAGACAAATGTTTGATTGGCCTTTTTTTACGCACCAGTGGCTGAAATCTTCGCCGTGGCGCGTCAGTGAGCGTGTGTGTGTGTGTGCGTGTGTGTGTGTGTGTGTGTGTGTGTGTGTGTGTGTGGCACCAGTGTGATAAAGAATAGATGGCAAATAGTGCGCAAGAGACGCGGTCAAACATTGTTCTATCTGCCTTGGTCCATCTGTGTAAACCTCTGTGAGAGCGTGCACACAGACACACACACACACACACACACACACACACACACACACACACACACACACACCCCAGTGTGGTGGAAGCAGGTGTCACTCACAGCTCATTACCTCTGACAGGGATGATCACCCTGTTTGCAGAGCAATAAGCTACACCTCGGTGGAGAGATGGAGGGATGATGAGGGAGGAGAAGGAGACAGGAGGGTGTTCAGCTTCTGTCTGACAGAACGTGACTTAGTGTAAGAGTCAGCAGCTGTCAGTCAGCGACGGCCACGATCATGGATTCCTGGTCTGAGAGCGTGTTTATGAAGAGGGAGGCTCCTCCTTCCTGTCTGAATCACTCAGCTCTGTTGTGTCTGTGCAGGTACGACTACAAAGAGATGCTCCACAACTCCACCTTCTGTTTGGTGCCCCGGGGCAGACGGCTGGGCTCTTTTCGCTTCCTCGAGGCGCTGCAGGTAAAGAGAGGCAAATGCTTACACACACACACACACACACACACACACAGACATACACACACACACACACACACACACACACAGACTTCCTCAAGCCTGTAAATGCTCTCTCTCTATCTTTGTCTCTGTTATGGATTCAGTCACAGTAGAGAAGAGAGACTGTGAGTGTGTGTGTGTATATGTGTGTATGTGTGTGTGTGTTTGTGTGCGTGTGCATGCCTGTGTGCATGCACTGTGAACGCATGTGCACACACGGGCAAGCATGTGCGCACACGCACACATGCGCCCATGCTTGCCCGTGTGTGTGTGTGTGTGCGTGTGTGTGTGTGTGGTGTGATGGTGAGATAAGCACACTTGTACGGGAGGCAAGGAGAGGTAAAGGACAGTGCAGCAGTGGTGCTGAGGCGAGCAGAACACTTGCGTGGATTTGTGAGTAAAGCAGAGTTCAAACAACATCTTCAGGCAGATGGTCACATTTCTGTTTCCAGGTAACGCCGGGCTCAACCGTCATAATCCGGTCGTATCTGACCGTGCAGCTGTCCGCTTCATCGCTTCATCACTGGAATTGTCCAGTTTTGAATTACAGCCCCCCAAAAAATGAACCTTTAACATAAAAAGATACACACAGGTACATGTTCTACACACTAATATTCTATTGATTGAAGATGAACTCAGAAATGAAAATGGAACATGTGAGAATGTGGAGGTGTGTGGTGTGTGTGGAGGGCTGCGCTCGGTAGATGTGTTTAAAGAGCCTGAGGGCCACACTCCTGCTTTAGGTGACACCTTTATGGCCTGGAGCTGACGTAGTCTTCATTACACACACACACACACACACACACACACACACACACACACACACACACACACACACACACAACAGCAGCTGTTTCCTTCCATCCAGCCCAATGCCACCACAGAGGTGACATTGAGCTTCACTTCTCTTTTTATTAAAAGCTTCTCTGTTTGCTGGAGAATCTGTTTGATCAGGAGTCTTTCAGTTGTGATTTTAATAGTAATAGAATTACCCTGATGAGGCTGCACTAGCAGGGCGACGACCGTATATACAAATGAAGGTTGAGCGCTCTTAGGTAATTAAAAACAAATTAAAAATGAATGAATCTCTCTCCTGGAAAAACAGAAATCTGCTCTTCCACAATGAACATTTAAGAAGTACAACATTCTGAAGGCTAATTAATAAAAGAGAGTTTTTCATAACTGTGTCCACTAAAGAAATGTCAGTGTCAACGTCTGTGTATTCTAAGTTAACGAGTGAATGGAAAAATGTTCTCCTTCCAACCTTTAAACTGGCATTTTTACTTTTTCTTTTTGATCTGCTCTCCAATATAAGGCTGCTTATTTTCCACATCCATATCAGTCATCGTAGCAGCAGAATCCATTTTATCTGCAACTCCACGCTGCTGCAATCTTATCTAGATTATATGTTGGAACTTATTTCTGTTTATCTGATGGTTAAGACGCTGCTGGTGAGATTAAATTTGATTTTAAATTCCCCTGAAAGGTTGATCAACATGGATCAAAACTGCCGTTCTTTATAGATCTTTTTTTCTAAGTAATGAATGAAACTGATGAACACATTAATTCATTATCCACGGCTGGCCGAATGGGACAGTTGAATAACTGGGTTTTTTTTATGTGTTATGCAAGGCTTTATTAATGTGTGTGTGTGTGTGTGTGTGTGTGTGTGTGTGTGTGTGTGTGTGTGTGTGTGTGTGTGTGTGTGTCCTGCAGGCTGCATGTGTGCCGGTGATGCTGAGTAACGGCTGGGAGCTGCCGTTCTCCGAGATCATCGACTGGAACACGGCCGCGGTCATCGGCGATGAGAGGCTGCTGCTCCAGGTAACGGGCTGAAACACAAACCCCACCGAGGCGCTCGCATGGCCGCATGAACCGCAGCTCGTCTCATTCCGACTGTCGATATCCCGAGCGCAGCGGGCGGTGTTGTTTTTCAGCTAAACAGGAATTCAGGTGGCGTAACAAGTCCTTGGCTGTTTGAGAATGTCACTCAAAGTTTCAAATTATTATGAGCCTGCAAATAAATAGAACGAGCAAATGGATTCAGCTGGGATTGCTCGAGCTTCACAGGGAGAAAAGTAATTATATGCCCATTAAATCTTAATTTGACTGAAGTGTGTAATAATATTGTTTGACATTGAGTTTCATAACGTCGGCGCTGCGTCTAAGCGTGCGGCTCCAGTGAGCCGGGAGAGGTCCGGTTCACCCGAGCACTTCCTGATGTCCTGATGGGCAGAGAAGATACCGCACATACTGTCCTCATGTTACGGTCTGATCCCCCCTCTGTTTGGCTAAGATGTCTTTAATTCTTCAATGAATTACTTTTATTTAGCCGGATGTAGAAACTGAATAAAGTTTCTGTATAAAAACATGTAACCGGTCAGATATTGTTCTTTATGGTGAGGTTATTTTATTAAAAGTATTTAGAGGCGCGGTAACGGCTGAAGCTGCAGTGAGTCAGTGTGGATCTCCTCTGTGTCTGCCCCCGCTGTGATAGCACCAGTTTGGTGCTGGTGACCAGCCCCAGTTTGGTGCTGGTGACCAGCCCCAGTTTGGTGCTGGTGACCAGCACCAGTTTGATGCTGGTGACCAGCCCCAGTTTGGTGCTGGTCCCCAGCAGCGACGGGGCTGACTGTTGCTTGTCGTCTGCAGATCCCGACCACGGTGCGCTCCATCCACCAGGATAAGATCCTGGCCCTCCGGCAGCAGACGCAGTTCCTGTGGGAGGCCTACTTCTCCTCTGTGGAAAAGATAGTGCTGACCACACTGGAGGTGAGCGTCTCACACACACACACACACACACACACACACACACACACACACACACACACACACACACACACACACACACACACACACACACACACACACACATGTGCACGTATGCACATGCTCACATTCACACATATACATACACACACATGCACTCTCTCACACACACACAAACCTCTTTACCTTGGTCTTTCTCCCTCGTTCATCACCTGTCTCAGTGAATTTACTTCTTTGTCTCCGGTTTCTTGAGTCATGTTAAATCCAAAACATGTGGATCAGGTGATCAGCTGCCAGAACCCTGGCAAAGGCTCGTCCAGTGAGCTGCGTGTGCTCTCTCACCAAAACCTCCCATCATGCCTTTCACATTTAACTCAGACTGTTGCACACGTGCTGTCCGTTTCCAACACCACACCAGTTTGTCTGTGGATCGATTTGATGGAATTATTGAACCAAGTGAAGGATCATGAAACATCTTTTTAATAAAAGTGAAATATTTGTGTTGCTGCAACGTGGCTAGAATCAGAAATACTGTTAAAGCTGTGCCTACATTCTGTATTAAAGATGCAGCTTCACGAATGATGATAGATCGCTGTGATCTAGTTAAATGTGGACCATCTCAACATGCATTCACACACACACACACACCCTCTCTGCATGCTGAGGTGTGTCAGCTCAGATATGTGGCACCACCTGAGCTTAACCCCGCTGACACGTTGTCAGTCTGTTCTAAAGAGAAAGGTGATGCTCGCAAAAGCAAAGTGACTCTTGGGGTGTGTGTGTCAGTGTGTGTGTGTGTGTGTTTGAGTGTGGCTGTGTGTCTGTGTGTGTTTTTTGTGTCTGTGCGTGCGCTAAACACTTAATCCTGACTGGCTCTCCTGTAAGAAAAGAGCAGAGCGGCAGGAGAAAGGATGAAGAGGAGAAGGGGTGACACATGTAAATGGCGTCGCCGTGGCAGCCAGCAAGATAAGGGGCGACATGGTTTATTCATCCTGTCGAGAGGCTGCAACCCCGCTTCTCTTCCTCCTCCACCTTTTCACCGCAAGTCTGTGTTGATTCATGTGGATTGAATCTCCTCAGACACGTACACACAAACGCTTTCTCATCCAAACGGTGTTTTGGGCAGGCCCACACACACACACACACACTCACACACACATGTTCAGCCCAGCTCCCACAATCAATGTCAATGCTCATTAACACACTTAAATATTAGTAAATATTTCTTATGCAATTTTACTTTAATAAAATTAATTATGTCAGAGCTCTGTGATGTGCTATGTCAGTGTCTGTGTGTGTGTGTCTGTGTGTGTGTGTCTGTGTGTGTGTGTCTGTGTTTGTGTGTGTGTGTGTGTGTGTGTGTGTGTGTTGAGTGCAGAGGAAACACATTCATCATATCATGCGGCGAAAGGAAGCAGACAGTCACAAGGTCAATATTGGGCGCACCTATTAAAGTGGCCCATTAAAGGGCAGCTCCAGCCACATGTTACGGCAGAATCAGGATTTATCTATCATGCTCTAATTGGTTGATCGTGGCTGTTCTCAGCAGAGATTGGCTCGTCCATCACGTCCAGGCTGTGGGGCTGCTGACGGGGGAACGCAGCTGCAGCCAAGCGTGCAGAATTGCCCCTCATGAGGCGTAAAGGCTCTGGGTTTTTAAGGTGGTACTCGGTGTTTTTACAGAGAAGTTAACGGATTGTGAGTTAATCTGCGCGGCCAAGGCAAATGGTTATCGACTGCCCTGAGGGACGTGGCCGAAGAAGAAAACGGCGCCTCGCATTTCTCTGCCCCCCCACCACGATGAATTTTTCTGTTCTGTCAATATCATTCCAGCAGACCCCCTGCAGCTCTGCCATTAAACTCTTTAACACCCCCCAGGGGGTCACAGGGGTCAAAGCCTGGTTCTTTCAGAACCTGGAAATCCGGAGTTGGATCTCGCAGACGTGATCTGCTGCTTGGCTCAAATCACTGAAGCGTAAACATTCAGCTCTTAGAAGGAGATAAATTGAATGAAAATATTAAAATAACAAGATTTGTATTGACTAAAAGTAAATCTTTTTTAAAAAATTGCCACTAATTTCTTCCATGAGTGAAAGTAATAGCCTTGTTTTGTTCTAAACTCCTCTATATCCATGTCCGTCCTCATCTCAGGCCGACAGCTTCCCAACTGGTTCGTGCTTTCAGCCGTTCCAGGGCCACGAAGGCTCCTTTATCCTTTTCCAAAAAGATAACCTGAAATAAAACAGCAACTGTTTGGTTCCTCTGCAGGAAAAAGGCTGCACAATAGCGGAGATTTATGTGAGTGCTGCAGCAGTTCACTCACCTTAGTCAATAGCTGCTGTTCAGGTGATAGAAAGCAAACATTCATAACGCTCAGCTGGCCTCTAACTTCTATCTGACGCCTACAGACTCACTCTTACACCCTTTTCACAGCTGCTCGAAGTCTCTAACAGGTTTTAAATAACTCTCTGAAGTAAAGTGCACTTATTGAAAGCCAGTATTTTAGCGCGTTTCGGTTTGTTGCTCCTTGGATAATTTTCACCTCATGCTTCTGTGACACATTTGTGTCTACAAGGTTTATTGATCAAAACTGCTCCACCTCTCTCTGAAAGATTCACTTCCTTTGTGTCCTCTGACCTCATGGAGATGGATTTTCTGATGTTGCATTCAGTCAGACTCTGCTCTCGTCCCAGTGCAGCAATAACTCCCAATGAAAAAAAGCTGTTATTAAAAGGGATTCACCCGGGCAGCCAGTTCCAGTTCAGGGTTTATAAACCTTATTTATGAGCGGATGGGTGAGATTCTCCTTTATGTTCTTCATTAAAGTTCAGTTATGTTTCTTTATCATTATGCAATAACAAGCACATGACATGCTTCTTCCTGTTTTAAGTCTTTCTGGATGTTGAGTTTGAAAGTTGTAATACTTTGTCATGTCATGTCATGTGTGTGTGTGTGTATGTGTGTGTGCAGATCATCCAGGACCGTGTGTTGGAGCACGGCTCCAGAAGTCCCCTGATGTGGAACAGCCACCCCGGGGGTCTGTTCGTCCTGCCGCAGTACTCTGGCTACCTGGGAGATTACCCCTTCTACTACGCCACATTGGGTCAGCAGAAAACACACAAACTAGTGCACACATCCTAAGATCAATAAACCTTTCTTCTTCTTTAATTCCTGACAGAAAAAACAGTTTCTCTCTGTTACTCCTTTGATTTATGATAAAACTGTTCTGACGACCTTCTCTGCTGGTCCTCACTGACCATGAGCAGGGTGAACCTGCTACCGCTCCACTCTGGATCCATGCGCCACATTCATGTTTAGTTTATTGTAAATTAGGTTGCATGTACTGTGGTAACCGTGAATGATGGCGTTGACGCCTTCATGAAGAAGGTTCAGCTTCACGGACGTGGTGCAGTGTTTGCTCCCTGAGCAGAATTAGACCTTGTCACAGAAATATAGACGCCAGCGCTGATCTACTGCCCTCCTCCAGTTGCAGCGAGCGGAGCCCAGGAATGGACCTGTGATGGATGTTTGTATTAGTTCTGCTGACACACACACACACACACACGCATGCACCAGCACTCCTCGTCTGTCGCTGGTTTGCTGGTTCACTATGTTTCAGCCCTGCAGCACTGAGTTCTCAACAAGGCTTCAGATGTGACCTGGAGAACCTTTCTACCCTCCACCGATTCCCTCCATCACTGAAGACAAGTGCAGCAAAACACACACACCAACACACACACACACAGGCGCAGGTGCACAGACTAGTGCAACCTTCCGAAATGAACTCTGAGGTGCTCTCAGGTGCGCTTTAATGAGTCTCAGGTAAGCTGCCTGAAAGCGCTGCATCCATGTGCAGGTCTGGAGGAAGGCTGAACATCCAGCTCTGAAGCAGGTTGTGTTTCATGGGCGTGAGGCTCTGGGGCTCGTTACACTTTCTCCTCTGACGTGGCGGAAATAACAAAACATATACACAACTTTTATGTTGCTGAACACATGGAAAGTTAATAAGTTTCAAAGTTATTTTATTGGTCTTAATAAAACGTTTGCCTCTGTGTTTGTCATGCTTCGTTGGCTTTGTTAGATTAGATTTAAATTAGGAAAACTTGAACGTCCTCTATGATCCGTCTTAGCCAATATCTTATTTCCTGCTCATTTTCAGCTTCAGTTACTTCATTCCAGCATGACATCAGAGTGAATTTAAAGCCACATCAGCTCTTGGTTGTCTGCTCAGAGGGTGATCAAGAGCTTCTTCACATTAATCTAATCCAGTGTTTTAAATCTGGCCTGAAAAGTTGCATCTCTGATGGTTGACTCATCTTTGTTGTTTTGCATCCAGACTCCTCTTCAGCACAAACCTTCACTATAAAAGTTCTTCTGAAGGGTTTGGGGAGGAGAGGCTTTAACTGACAGATGTGTGATACAGCTGTCTCCTGAACTGCATTAAAGAGCCTTCCTGTTGTTTTCCAGGTATTAAACCGCACACCAAGTTCACAGCGGTCATCCACGCCGTCTCCCCGCTGGTGTCCCAGTCCCAGCCCATTCTCAAGCTCCTGATGGCTGTGGCCAAGTCCCAGTACTGTGCACAGGTAAACCTCATTCACTTCAGTGTAGTTTGAGTTTGGTGAGCATTTCAGTGATCACATCTACATGTACTGTATGTGTGTAATATGAGCACATTTACTGCATTAGGATTAAGATGACATTCCGTATGAGGTTCAAGGAAGTCCAGGGACAGGTTCCTAAGCCCCGCCCCCTGTGAGTTGCATGGTTTGATGTCGCGATGGCCAGGGGTGGTTCTAGAATCAGAGCTTTGGGGGTGCTGAGCACCCCGAGTGTCTGGCTGCTTCAAAAGATGACATTATGGTCATTCCACTTAACACGATTTAGGATCATTCAAGACAATTTAGAAGCTTCACTTCCACATTTGTGAGCAGAACATTACACTTTGTGGTGAGCAGAAACGCTTTGACTGTTCTAAAACGTTCGAGAAGGTTAAGCTTTATAAATCCTGAGCCACAAAACAAAAGAGCTTTGGATTGGAGTCAATAGAAAAAAGGCAAGACAAAGTCAACTAGAGAGAAAAACACTAATGCAGAAAGGAAACGACATAATAGCATTTTTGTTTGGTTTTCTTTAAAATTATCTGTGGAAGTAAAAAGAATCAAAGATTATTTAATTCCTGGAACTGATGGCTTCTCGTTATCCTGGGCTTTGCCTGACCTTTGACCTTTAATTTATACTTTGCAGTCATAAAATCTTTTGCAGCATCCCAGATGAGCCTGACTTTCAGAGGAAAGAAGCACGCTTTGTTTAGAAAGGGCGCCACATCTATTCTTAGAGACGTTTACTCATATTCGCAGGTTGAATGGGTCGCTGCCTCCCCTCTGTTTTTGTCTACATACTCGTTGGGCTGTGCATGTAGAGTGGAGAGCCAGGTACAGCACTGCGGTGTTTTCTTCCTCTCTGCTGGCAGAAAAGAGGAAGAAAAGGAGTGTATTGCTGCTGGGTCATGAGTGGATGAGGCAACGGATATAAATAAGTGAATGGAAGCGGGAGACTGAAGGGGCGAAGCGTAGCAGAGGCTAAATTGGACACAAAAAAGCTTTTTGCATTCTGACACAGCAGTGGCCTCCTGCTGGGTGAGTTTGTGCACAAAGTGTTTCCTGCAGCAACACTTTCCTGCACATTTTTCATCACCTCACACAAACACACGTGCACACACACCAGCAAGAGACTGAGAGGCCTGCTGAGCTCACACACACCGTCTGCCTTTCCAAGCAAACTGAAATGGAGCCCATCAAGTGCAAATTAATGTTAAAACTCCTTACCCATCTTTATCAGACCCTGACCAACACTTCATCCCTTTTCCAGCTTTGTTAATGACACTTTACCTCCATCTGTTCCCAGTTTATTGGGGTTTATTGAATCACTGGGTGTCATCCTTTTTATCTTTGCTTGGCATCGCCTTAAAAAAGGTGTCTAAATGCCTCCCAGCTTATAATTTGGCAGTAACATTGTGTGTTTTCCCTCATCCACAACATCTGCTTCTTCACTGCACAACAGGGATGCAGCTTTGTTTTGGTCTTTTAGCAGAGATGCATTAACTTGTGCTAGTTCAGCAGCTGAGAAATAAAAACTGTTGAGATGGTTCAAACTGTAGCAAGGTTCCCGCTGTGGTTCCTGACCTGGAGCTTCAGTCCTGCTCGCTGGGTTATGACGTTAGTCGGCAAGTGCAACAGAAATGATTCACTAACATTGGTTTGTACATAGAGAACGAGATACTAGGTTCACCTTGATTGATGGAGACCCTTTGTTTATGCTTATTAGTTTAGGTCGACTATTTCAAACATGTGAAAGAATTAATTAGATTACTGTGCATGAATGCAAGAAAGAATAAAATAGAATATAAAGGAAAATAAGTACATAACCAAAAAGACATAAATCAAATTTACATGGTTGAAAAGGAGTGGGAGGAAGTGAAACTTATGTGATTCCACCCTTAATAATCCATCCAACAAAACACTATATTCTGTCCCAACTATTTACACATACAGATAACACACACATACACATCTTACACACATACATGCATACCTTAAATACAGCACAAACATACAAACAAAACCAACAAAAAAATAAATGAATGAAAAATAAAGGAATAAATACTAAACACCTAAGGATATTGAGACACTCTCCTCAATTCTGTACCTTGTGAGAATAATTTCCCTCAATCTTTTTTTCAACTGATAGATCTTATTAAGCTAAATGAGGTTAAACAAACTTTTTGTATCTGATAAATTAAATTAAGACTGTTTGTGAACAGAAAGGTCTTGGTTGTGTGTGTGTGTGTGTGTGTGTGTGTGTGTGTGTGTGTGTGTGTGTGTGTGTGTGTGTGTGTGTGTGTGTGTGTTGAGAGGTACTAATGAGGTCAGCGAGCAGAAGGTCAAGTGAATATGACCTTTCAGGCCTGCTGTCCTGTGGTTGGGTACCAGTGTTGATATAAACCAGGACCACGTCGGTGTACAACCACCAGCTGACTGAAGGAGGACCCTGTGAATCACACACAGTAACATGTTGTAGCTAAAAATGAAATCTGACAGTGTGACATGATTGATTATGGACTGAATTGTCCCAACCACTATAATTGGAAATGTTTCATCACTTCAGCTGCCGCCCCTCAGCTCTATAAGATTAAATCAGACTGTAATAAAGTGACATTTGCTTTGCTGCAGGTCACATAAATGTCACATGTTCAATGCGCTTCTTCTCTTGCTGCCAGTTGTTTCATGCTGGAGGAACTGTTCCACATAGTATATTGCAGATTTATTCAAACCTTTCTTCTTTCCTTCAGATTATTGTGCTGTGGAACTGTGACAAGCCTCTCCCCGCCAAGCACCGCTGGCCCGCCACCTCAGTGCCTGTCATCGTCATCGAGGGAGAGAATAAAGTAAGACTCCACACACGTCTGAAGCTGCCTCACTCGGTGCAGGCTGTTCAGAGTTTGTGCAAAACTAATGAGTTTGAAAGTCTTTCCCTGATGATGTTTGGGCTGGTTTTAATTAAGGTTCAGTAATGGAGTCGTACATCGGGAGGTTAACGTCTATTCGCTTCAGGAGGATTCATAAGTCGAGGAGGTCATCGTGTGCATCCACATGACAGCATGTATTTATTTGAAAATATTTAGTGCAATCCTGCTTGGTCATTATCATAACAGCTGCAAAATAGAGTTTAAAAACGGAGCCACTTTGGTGAAATAAGGTCTCATTAAACTGGAAATCACAAAATCAATATAAAGTCTAGAAACATGGCCAAAATCCAAAAGCCTCATACATCCTTCAGATTTGTTTTTCCTCGTGTTAGTAACCCTTTATCCTTTTATCCATGTATGTACTTAAATCTAATTATCACATGTTTTCAGGGCTCTAACTGAAGAGTATGATTAAAATTGTACATCTCACCTGCAATTTTCCTCTATTTATCAGGTGTTGAACAAATAAGCAGGTTACTATAGGACCTCCTGTATGTCAGTAGGAAACCTCAAGGACCTCCTGTATGTCAGTATACCTGTAGGAAACCTCAAGATGTTCTTATGTTCCGTTTTTGAATCATTCAATAAAAAAGAGCCCAGGAAATGAGCAGATTAGAGGTGCAACCCCAGATTAACAGCTCAGAGTTGCAAGAATCGAGGAGCAGATTTTCCTCAAATAAAACGCATGCAGACTGATCAACAGAACTGACTTCTGCAACAAAAAACACAGAAAAGGACGCAAAACTCACCGTTCATTTCAAGAGCTGCTTTGAACCACCAAGTCATACTTTGTACACATCTTGGTGGTGCTGTGGGTTCCCAAATGGGAGTGAGGGGAGCCGCCAATCCAACAAACTAAAACACAGTTGGATGATCTGTTCTGGAAAAGTTACACTTGGTGACGTCAGTAAAACCTGATCGTACTGTCCTTCAGCCTTAATATCACAGCAACAGAAAATAAAGTTAGAGCGAGTTTATTTCCTCTGCGTTGGTGACTGACACCGTCATGCCACATGTTTATTCCACAGCTTTAACCCTGGAGCCAGACGTTAGCCAGAGCCCCGCGTATTTATTATGACAGCCTCATTACTGTTTGGATGGAGACACGGCTGTGTGGTGCGTTTGTTGTCAAAGTCAAAGGTCACATGTGGACCTGCAGGCTGATGTTTGCCTCTGGTTGTTGATGCCAGGGTGCACATTAAACGGAATCACCTGCATTCTGAGACAGCTCCCCTCCCCCGAAGCTCTGGGGGCTTTCTCCCAGGCTGTCAGTCACCGCAGGCGGGATCAGGCTGTTACAGTGGGCGTATGGTGTACTTGTCTTACTGTGTATGTGTGTCTGTGAGGGGCCTGAGGTTTGTTGTGTTTACTGTGGTGAGCCAAGTTGTTGTTCTACCCCACAGTGAAAGAGCTTTTTCTTTTTTTAAATCCCTTCTCTTTCAGCACATTATTCACATGCGTCTTTCTTCTGTCCATATCTGTGACCCCATTATTCTGTTTCTACTCATGACTCAACAGCATCGAATGTGTCAGTCATGAGTTTAGTTTTGTAACTGAATGTGCAAATTGCTGGTTTCCCACTCTTCAGAGGAGGTGCAGAGCTGCAGACGGGGTTCTGCTGCAGGAGCTCACCGTCCTGGAGAGCAGCAGGAGGCCTCAGGCTAATGTTACAAACTCTCTGGGCTTTGGAAACATCAGCCTTCTTCTCCCGTCCTTCTTGCTCAGACTGTACCACAGAGAGCTTTCCTTTGGATTGTTATTTATTTATTTTAATTGGATTGATTATCTGAAGACTGCAGGCATTTTCAGCAGTGATAAATTCTCCACACGTCCGCCTCATGTGACCAGCCCTGTGGAGCTGAGCCCAGCAGATGTGTGAAGAAGCAGCTGTGAGCTCCCATGGCCTTGACACAACATCTGCATTTTTTCCTGCTTTCCCATCACATCAGACCAAATAAAGATTTTTTTTTCTTCTCCCAGAGATCTTTCTGAAGACGTCTCTGCCCTGGAAGTCATCAGAGTTGTCTGGGAAAAGGCCCCCAATGACTCATTTTTAATGAAAAAACAGAGTTTAAGTAATTGTTCATGAAGTGGAAGCCCCCTGATAACAAAGTTCAAACTGCCTGAGAAACGTGTAAAATCCTCCTGATCTTGTCTTTTTTTTTTTTACGGCCCATCTCTCTCGGCTCTTGGAAGGTCTTTAGAGACTGAGAAGTGAGAATGCACTTAAATGTAAATGGAGCGGCCTTTCCCAGCACAGGTGCCGTTTCTAAAGTGTTCTTCATCAGCTGTGACCTCCGGAGCAGCGTGGAGTAATCAGCCTCTCGGGTTTGCATGAACCCTGTTTCTGCACAGTTTTTTGTGTCTTCCATTAACTCGCTGGCGATCCTGCCGCTCGCTTAGTGTGGGAGGTTGTTTGAGTTGGAGCGCACGCAGTTTACAGCAAGCACGCTCGTTTTCAACAGGAAGCCGATGTTTATTCGTCTGAGCTGTTTTTCAACACTCCAAAGACTTTTAATCTAAATATTCTCAAGAGTTGGCCCCCACATCCACCCACCTGGCCCCTACCAGTCATAGTTTCACTGTTTCCAGTAAGAGAGGCGACCACATGTGACGAGTTTCCTTTTTCTGTTAAATATGCAAAATCGGTGGTTTAGAAAGAACATTTGAGCCTTTTTAATACACATGACTCATGGCTGCCTGATGTTATTGATTTCAAGAGGAAGGATGAGTCTCCGCTCAGGGAAATGTGCGCTGCTGTCTGTTGATGTTGTGGCTTCCCGCATGTATCATCATCACTTATCAGCATTCATTAAAAATGTA
Source organism: Lagocephalus sceleratus (assembly GCA_911728415.1). Taxonomy (NCBI): domain Eukaryota; kingdom Metazoa; phylum Chordata; class Actinopteri; order Tetraodontiformes; family Tetraodontidae; genus Lagocephalus; species Lagocephalus sceleratus. Next base: position 3,226,898 of record CAJVRN010000219.1, on the reverse strand, counting down.
TAAAGGTTTCATTCCTGCATTCGTCCCAGAGCAAAGCTCGAGGTTCTGGCTCAAGGTTCTGTCTCCAGATGCTTTTGTCCTGCTGAGGTTAAAGTATCCGTGCAGGAGTGTAGAGTCACATGACCGTGGTTCTGACAGCTTGTTTGAGTCATTCATGCTGATTCCATCCCAAAATATATCTAAAGGAAAACACTGTGTCCGCTGACTCAGGACATGAGGAAGTGATTACTGTATCCCACCAGCCCTGGGAAAGTTTGTGGAATTCCCAGGATTAGTGGAAGGATGTGAGGGGATTAGAGCAGGCTACCTTGCTGAACGTGGATTATTTTAATCTGATTTGCAAAATAAACTTGCAGTGTTTATTTAAAGTGATTATTCATTTAATTACTCGTGTGTTACAAAAGCACATTTTATACTGTTTTGATGACTTCTGATCCATCAAGTGGAACACTTTAGTTTTTAATGACTAATTCTAAGTTTGGAGGCACTGCGATGAACAGATGTGACCACATGTTTGAGACAGTGAATCTGACAGATGTTGCTTCCCTCCGCAGGTGATGAGCAGCCGGTTTTTGCCCTATGAAACCTTTGTGACCGACGCTGTCCTCAGCCTGGATGAAGACACCGTGTTGTCCACCACAGAGGTTTGCACCCCTGCACTTCCTTTTTAATTTAGATCAGCTGGACTCGGGTCTGCTGGTCTGGTTCTGGATCTCCCACTCAGGAGTGAAAGAGACGCCGGAACATTAACTTTCAGACAGACGCTGTTGCGACACAAGTACCAGCGCACTAAATGACAGTTTTGATTAAATGAAGATACGTTTCAAGACGCTCCCTCCGTCTGATTTGCAGCTGAGACGTTCCAGGCATTTATATTCTTTCCTCATGATGTTGGCACTCTTCCCGAGTGCTTTTGGCACTGCACCATGGGAACCCAGATGCTGAATTTGAATTGCCAATTGTACCAGGGATGGCGATGGCACCAGAGAGGAACATCAAGTCCCAAACTCTGAGCACACTCGTGGTTCTCCCATCAGCACGCCGGGAGCAGGAACGCAAACAAATCCCAAAAGAACATCGTCCACGGCTCAAAACAAACATCAGCCAATGATACTGAGAAGCTCGCCATTTCCTGTTTATCTGTCCACGAACATCGAACAACTTTTTTTCAGAATAAACACCAACAAAACTGAAAGAACCATCCCTTATTTATTTATTTACCTCGGCCTCAGTCGTGTTCCAGCTTTATTGCTTTGAGTCGCTTTGGACTAGAGCGACTGCTACATGAGTGAAATCCTGTTCAGATCACAGTTCTAGCCAAACTTGTGCTTTTGTGGAGGTGATGCATGTTGAAGATGTTCTGCCGGTGTGTGATAATGTGTGTGTTCGTGTGTCAGGTGGATTTTGCCTTCACCGTCTGGCAGAGTTTTCCAGAGCGAATCGTAGGTTACCCTGCAAGAAGCCACTTCTGGGACAGCAACAAGGAGCGCTGGGGCTACACCTCCAAGTGGACCAACGACTACTCCATGGTGTTGACGGGGGCCGCCATCTACCACAGGTACAGGCTTGCTCTGCCTCCGCCTCCTCCCCCTGTGCTTCCAGTACAGCGGAGATGTCCGTGCCTCCTCTTCCCGTCTTGCTCTGTTCTGTGCGGTGTCTCTTTTGATCCCTCGTTTTGATGCAGTGATCTGTCGATTCTGAAAGTAGGTGTGACGTTGAGTGTAGCTCGTCCTCAGGAAACCACTGTTCTGATGTCAGTCTGCCTCAGAGTTCCTGCGTTCAGTCGTACTGTCAGCTTTAATATGGCATCAGTCAGCTGTTATGGAAGCGCTTCATTAGGCTGAAGGAAGCCAATTACTGCAGCCAAACATTTAATCACTCAGTCAGTCCTTCAACTTCAACAGGAGCGTCAGTCTGCTTCCCCATCTGACTTCACTGAGTCTTCTTCCTGGAACGTAAACATCTGCCGCGTGTCGTTCACATCTGTAGTCTTCAGATCGATCAAGCTACAGCCAGTAATTAAACCTGGACTGCACTTCTGTACATCTAATAACAACACGTCTTCGATCCTTCATGAATGTCAAATCGTCACGTCTACTGCACTTTAAAGCTCTGAGCTCTGCTCCTCCTCCTCACAGGTATTACCATTATCTCTACACCAAATTCATACCCACAAGTCTGAAGAACATGGTGGACCAGCTGGCCAACTGCGAGGACATCCTGATGAACTTCCTGGTGTCTGCTGTCACGAAGCTGCCGCCCATCAAGGTCACGCAGAAGAAGCAGTACAAGGAGACGATGATGGGACAGGTACACCCCCACACTGGTTCCAGCTCAGACCCCCTGACCTCGGGGATGTTTCTGTGTCACGACTTTGGCAGAGAACAGAGGATTTATGCCTTTTCAATACTTTAATACGACCTGGAGGTTAATGGATAAATCACTCACAGTTGACAGAATGTTGAACTCTGTTGAACTCCTTGTTCCTGATGAAGCAGAAGTGTAGGGTACTCTAGTAAATGTTGGTGGTCTTCTTGTTGTTGCGCAACAAAACATGAAAATCAGCATCCCAGAAGGCCTCTCTACCCTCACACCCCAAACACTGGCGCTAACAACCATCCCAATAATCTGAAATCCATCCCTTCTTTCTTCCCACCAGTCTTCCCGAGCTTCCCGCTGGGCTGACCCGGACCACTTCGCTCAGCGGCAAACCTGCATGAACAAGTTCGCCAGCTGGTTTGGCGGCATGCCGCTGGTGCACTCCCAGATGAGGCTCGACCCCGTCCTGTTCAAGGACCAAGTCTCCATCCTGCGGAAGAAATACAGGGACATCGAGAGGCTCTGACAGGACGGACGCCCCCCGAGCGGAGACGCCACGGAGGGGGAGGCGCTCGACAGAGACACCGCGGAAGGTGGAAGGAGTCGCACGGCTGCAGCCTGGGGGACAGCGGGCGCCGCGGCTCCGGCCCCCACGCCACCCCGCCCATGACGCAGCGCTGCGGCGGCCACGAGGACTCAACAGAAAACAAGCAGATACGAGAAGACGGAGGAATAAATGAACTGAGAGACGTGTCGATCTGTGCTGAACACTCAGCGCACACTACTGAAGAAGAACTCCTGCTCTCCCACCAGGAGAGGAAAGGTGTCTGCAAAGCCCAACAGCCCCACCCACCAAGATTCCCACTGGTTGCCCATAGCAACGCCCCCCCACCCCCCTCCCACTGCATCAGGATGTAACTGGATTGGCGATGAAGCTCCTGACTAAAAGCATGTTCTTTAGTTGGTTTCATTTCAGTTCAGATGAAACACTCGACCGTTACTGCTGCCCCCTTTCACCTCTGGGAGGTTTGAACTCATTTTAGAAATTTTCTCTCTTCAGGCAGAAGCAGTAAACAGTCACATCAGCCCGTTCTCACCATCCGGGCAGGGTTCTGAGGCAGAGCGGTGATTACTTCCTGAAAGTGTGAAACATCTCTTCCGTCCTCTGCTCGTTCTTTGATGTGCTGATATGGCTCTGGTAATGGTCTTTTATAATGGTCCCTTCTTTGCTGTTTTCACTGAGAGATCTTAGAATAACATCATGTTCCATAGCTCATCTTCTCATATTCACCAAGGCAAATGGACTTTTTTCCTCTAAACTTTTATCATCTTTTATTTTCCCCTTCAAATTCTCCACTTTCTGTGTGTATGTGTGTGTGTGTGCGTGTGTGTGTCTGTGTGTGTGTGTCTGTGTGTGTGTCTGTGTGCGTGTGCGCGCTCTTTGAAAGGTTGCTCTTCTAACCAACCATAAGCTAGAGCCGAGTACATTTTCCCTCCACTGGAATGAGCAAAACGAACATTTCTGGATGAAATGGAGCAGAACGTTGCATTTTACCCCAAACTTGTTTCTCCCGTTTCGTTTTCCCTGCCCCGACTCGGCTCAGCGTCTTTACAGGGAAATGAAAGTTTCTGTTTTTCCCATCGCCTTCATTTGACAGGAGTGTTTGTGGGCTGATTTTGGAGTGACGTTGGTGCCATTCTGACATCAGGGTCAGGCCTTTAGCTTCCTTCACATCACCTATGTCGGTGTCAGAGGCTGAAATATTCCACCGTTAGTCCAAACCCACTCTGCGTTTTCCCTCAGTGACGTATTAGCATCGCCTTGGAGCACTTTGATGAAAGATTTTATGATATGGCTTCAGCTAAGTCCATGCTGCTCTACTCCCAGGGCACGCGCTGGAGGCCTCTCACAGATCAGTGTGGATGTGTGACCCTCACAAAGGCATCCTGCACGTTCATCACATTTCAGCATGTCCTGATCAGACCTCAGACCTCCTGCTGACATCAGCATCTTCACCATCTCTGGACAAATTCTGACATCCATGAAACCGGAAAATGAGAGAAAATGCTCATCAAAGCAATAGTGAGATGGGAATGTGAGATGACAGGGGGCAGAAAGCTTTCAATCAAGGATTAATCACTTGGCGTTAAGCATAACCATGAAGATCCTCCAGCACTTAGAAAAACACCTGAATTCATGGACACACACAGATGAAGATGAAGAAAAGGCAAAAGCATAATTTAGGACATAAAAGAAGAGAGAATAGATCATAAGATTGATTTGATATTACTTTTCAGTGATATAAAACAAAATTAATGATTCCTCAGTGGGAACCAGAGGATTAGGGTGTTTCAGCAGCTTTCCAACCCCTGTCCTTGTTTCATGCCCCCTTCCCGTCCGCTCTTTAAACCCATCGTGGCTCCTGTCGTGCGGCTGCATCGCTGCGCATGTCGCGCGTGGTGGTCTGGAATGCAGCTCGGGTAAAGCAGAACGCATTCAGTGGCCTTTCTGTCAGGAGGTCTTTCAGCTCAACGTCTGTCATCATCATCAGAGTTTTTCTGTCATTTGTTTTTGAGGTTGGGTCCAACGTGGTGAAGCCTTTTATCTGCTTCAGTATCATATCAGTCAGCAGCCATCATGCTCTTATTTTTCCCTCCTTATTTCATGATCATATCTGTATTTACGTGGAGGGGAGGGCGTAAAGATTGATTAAGGAGTTTGTTGAACTTGAAGGCAGTACTTGATTCTGGGACAACTGTCATTACTAGTTGTTACTTCAGAGTTTTTGAAGCGCTTCAAACCATTTTAGATCATTTGTGTGTGATCACTTCAAAGCACCAGAACCACCAGCTTTGCAGAAGAAACCTCCAGTTATTTGAAGTCCCCTCCATCTCAGCTCTGTACATACATGGCATATATTTATTTTTTTGAAGACAAAGACTGTACAGTTTGAGATGTTGTGGTGAAGACTGATCCTGCATCGCTGAGGGGAGTTAATGGTATTTATTCAGTTTATTTTCTTCACGCTGTGCACATTAATCCACAAAAATGCCAATATACAGCTCATGTTCTGTTTCACTCTGCACTGGTTTTCCAGAGAAGCATACATCACACTCATACAGCGCTCCCCGAGAGAGACATAACGTTTTCATAACACAGCTTTAAAACACTGCATACACCAGTGAGCTGGAATTGGATTGCGCCATCTTGGCTCTCTGTGGGAGTCAAAATGAAAAGTCCCAATAAAGACCAGGCTGAGTGAAACACGGAAAATAATAAGCAGCAGGGTCCTCGGCAGCAGATGGAACACATTTTCACTTTCTGCTGCAGCTTAGTGCATTAGTGCGACGCATCAGAGGTGGCGCTGAAGATTCAAATCTGTCCTGAAAGAGTGCAGCAATGTCTGAGTGTGATTGGTGTCACCCAGGAAAACCTGTGCACACACCGCTGTCATTGGATCAGGGGTAAAACTTTATGCAAGTTGTGCTTCTGGTGGAAGCCAAAATGTGCGTTAATGTCAAACTTATTGATTTGTGCCTTTTTTTAATCCGTGTGTAAGTTCCTCATATGCCAACGGTCTTGACTTTTCCGGTGGGCGAGCGGCAACAGCACCCCCCATCGTCACCCATTTTCATCTTCGTTGCTACGGTGACGACCTATGACCACTGTTTGTGATTATTTATCAGATGACTGGCTGTATCACGATGGTTTGTTGAAGGACTTGCTGGGGTCCTGATGCCTTCTCCTCCCTCCTACCTTGTAATTAAGAGAAGACTTTTATAGTGGTCACAAATGAAATAGATAAATGCCAATTTTGTAAGAATGATTTATAATAAAAAAAATTAAACTCATATTTCATTATAAAATGGGTCTTGTTTTTTTTCTTTTTAGCTTTTAAAGTAGTTTTTATTCCCATCCTGCTGGATGGGAAGAGTCCGGCCTGGACATTTCAACTGGGACCATTTAAAGTGCGATAACGTGTCGTGGCCGGAGTAACCTTGAACTTGTTTATGTGCGTCAGCGTGTGCATGGCTAACTCTGGCCTGTGCATCTAAAGAGAACCTCCTCCAGCTGCACAGTAATAACGTCTCAGAGCTGTGATCGTGTATCAGACGGCTGAGGAGGGCTTTGTTTTATTCTGCTCAGAGCATCGATTTTCCTTTTTTCTCAGCTGAAAGCTTTCTTGCTGCTCCGGTGCAGCATCAGTCTTTCCGTGTCTCCCCGAGGACAATAACCTCATAACAAATCGTAGCTGTGACCCCGGCTTTGCTCTGAATTATTAAACAGGCCAATATTAGACACCAGAGCTCTCGTGCATGTTTCTGACATCAGTCATGCATGTACAAGAAACATGTCATTCTGACAAATGTGAACCCACCCTTTTGTTTTTCATCATTTTAAGTCAGAAATGGGTTGATCCAGACTAACCTCTAAAGTCAAGAACACTAAATTGTGCACACACACATCTGTTTTTTATTGTGATTAAAATCTGCCTTTAAAATTTACTACTTCATACTCACCATGGAATCAGACCAGTAAAGTAAATACATTTAGTGGAATAAAAACAATACAGAAATATTTATATGAAATACAAAGAAATTGCACATAGATACAGTTGTTGAGTAAATATATTATATATAAGTACATTTCAACACTGCTTAACTGACCATAAAGTGAGATGTGTAATCACGAAACTTAGTTGCAGGTTACGTGGAAATAAATCATAGAAATGACAAAGAAATAATAGTTTAAAGGACTTTGGAAGGAACATGCTTAAAAAAAAAATTCTTAATTCCATAGCAGAGATGTTCTACACACATTTGAGCACATGAGCAGCAGCAGCGTAAAACGACCATCAGCATAGTCACCTGATCAGAGTTACGGTGTTGAATTATGATCATTCTGCAGAACATCAGGAGAGAAGGACTCACATTACCTCATGTTATATAGATTAAAAGGTCAAAGTCTCATCAGTTCATGCTGGAGTTCAGTGGATGTTTGGAGAAAATATAGAATCTAAAAGCTCAGGCCATAAATATCACTGATAGTACTTCAAACCATCAGACTATAGAAGTATGTTTCATTCAAATTTAGATTTCATGTATGGATTGATTAACAATCTTTGGAGCCACTCAGAGAAGCTTCAGAAGAGAAAAGATCACAGCACGACAGCTGAGAATGAGAGCAAGATGTAGCGATGAGCAGCATCCTAAACATGGTAATGACGTGTCTAATCGGAGCACAACGGTGACGACTTACAAGCAGATCGATAAAGCAGCACTCAACGGAACAAAACAAAACAGATTAAGACTTGTCACTTTAGCCACAGTGTAGGTGTGTTCTTAAAGTTTATAAAAGCTTTATATATTCAAGCATTCACACAGTTCTAATATCAAGCGATCAGAATGTGTTTCCTACTGGGCTCGTATCGAGGTAGACAGAATAGATTCTGCTATCACCCACAACCCTCGGTGTCCTCTGAAGGTGTCAACCGTCATAGCTCCTGCTTCCTCAGCCGCGCCGTGGTGACCAGCCCAGTCCTCTTGAACGGCTCCTGTCCTGTAGCACCTCAGCTCCTGATGGCCAACATGGAGTTGATCTCCCAGATGAGGTTTCGCAGTTGGTCCATGATCTGTTTAAGCTGCTGGTTCTTCTGCTTCAGCTTCTGCAAAGAGTTGAGAGTTCTATAAATCCTGATGTCAGCTAAGACAACAGCATTCACCCTGAGCCAACTGCTCTTGTACTAGTTTTGGCCACTGGTGGAAATGATTCATGAGATCTCCAGTTTTTCACTTTACAAATATCTGAGTAGCCTCAAATGTTAAAGCACCTGAATTTCTGCCTAGGATCAACCCTGAACCCTGAAAGTGTGCAGGAACTGTGTCCTGCAGAAAGCAGATCTCAGTGCACTGCAGCTCCTTTAAACCTATTTACTTTACAATATTACAGAGGAAAATTGCTTCCAGATGTTCATATTCTAATTGTTCCAGTGCTTAGCTCGTGCTGGGTCAACTCATTTACATTTATCTTCCATGGTATTCCGATAATCTTCACAAACGCTGACACACGACAGAGAGACATTACTCTTCTCTCCTATAAACAACCAATGTAAGTGCTGTGATGCTTGAGGGCTGTTTAAGCAATCAGGAAGACATGAAATCTGACCTCTAGCTGCTGTTGTTTTTACTGAGAAGACGGGTTCATAAATCTGGATTAAAATCCTTCACTTGTAAACAAGGGAAAAGCAACACTATCACTCTAATCCACTATTAATCCAATGATTGTGTAGGTAACATTGTGCTTGTCTCAGCACTTTTTAGGGTTGCTGCGCTGACATGACAACCACAGTGGGGGGAACACACAGGAAACCAACCTCAGTGTGCGGATTTAAACACTGAATCACACCTGAACTGATACAACTATACAGCTAAAGCAAGTGTGTGCTGCCTCTGGATGCGCAGGAAAACATCTGCATTTAGAGTTGTGGGTAAACAGCAGAGGAGACTTACTCAGCCACTTTACTCCTGATGGATCACCCAGAGACTCCTTCACTCCGCAGCTCCAGTACTGGATCTGCACTGCAGTGAAATCTATTACCATTAAATCCATCTCACATCTCTGGAACGCTCCTTCAGCCATGACTAATTACCACTCATTTCTGCAGCACAGATAACACCTTCAGCAATCGATTTCACGCAGTTCTCTTAATATCAACTGTTTAGCTGATTGTCCTTGAAGCTATTCTGGAGCGGAACATTTGGAAGGTTTCCAGTCTCTCTCTTTTTATCCCATTCTCTCTCCCTGTCCTCCATTGATCCTGTGAAGGTGTAGACACAGATATATGACATGGTGAAAGCGTCGTTAGCAGACTACCTCAGTCATGCCTGTGCTAATGATGAGTGCTTTAGGACAACGCAGACAACAGGTTTCTTTATTATATTAAAGACTTAAAGTGAGTCTTTAAGCTTTGGTTTCAGAGAAAACAAACGTTATGTCAACATCGTGATTCCTGAGTCCAGACATTAAAGTCTATGAGAAATGAGACTACAGGTAGAACGTGGCCTTCACGGCACAATCATTATGAAAGGCCTGCTGGCATATCTTGATATATGAATAACAGAGCTGCTATTATCGCAGCAAAGATTCCACAACCTCAGGGAGACATAATTCTCTCCATAACCTCTTAATTAGCATCGCTCTAATCCTTCACACTTATAATGTGATGTTGGAAGGATATACCACCGAGAACAAACCACAGCAATACAACTGTGAATCATCGCACGCACACACACACACACACACACACACACACCTTGGGCTGCCACTCACAGCTGGGCCCAACAACGATGTTTTGATGCCTTTCTCTCCAGTCAGCCTCCGCCGACGTGCTCCGATATTGCATAAGCCGCAGCAGGGGCGCCCCTCAATGACTCATGAAAATAAACAAGGAAACACTGTCTGAATCTCCTTCCCATCATTCCCATCATTCCCTGCTTCCTGCAGACTGACAGACAGTGTGGAGAAGCGTAGTAACTCTAAATGGGGGGATGGAAAGAAGAACAAGCTGTCATGGGAAATGAAACTGTGACAAATAAAGTAAGGGACAAGTAGGGGGGTAACAAGTAGGATTCCAAAAATGTAAAAGTCTTTTTCATCCAGAAACTGGACTTGAAAATCAGCACATCATTTAACTACATTCAACTAAAATGAAACATCACCCAATAACAAATAAAACAGATAAATAACGACGTAATGGTTACAACAAAGACTGAGCTGAGCTCAGGTTGGACCCTATCTCACTCAGTCCCACTATAACCAGTTGATTAGCCATTCTGTCCCACTATAACCAGTTGATTAGCCACTCAGTCCCACTGTAACCAGTTTATTTAGCCACTCAGTCTCACCATCACCAGTTGATTTAGCCACTCAGTCCCACTATAACCAGTTGATTAGCCACTCAGTCCCACTATAACCAGTTGATTAGCCACTCAGTCCCACTATAACCAGTTGATTAGCCACTCAGTCCCACTGTAACCAGTTTATTTAGCCACTCAGTCTCACCATCACCAGTTGATTTAGCCACTCAGTCCCACTATAACCAGTTGATTAGCCACTCAGTCCCACTATAACCAGTTGATTAGCCACTCAGTCCCACTATAACCAGTTTATTTAGCCACTCAGTCTCACCGTCACCAGTTGATTTAGCCACTCAGTCCCACTGTAACCAGTTTATTTAGCCACTCAGTCTCACCATCACCAGTTTATTTAGCCACTCAGTCCCACTATCACCAGTTGATTTAGCCACTCAGTCCCACTATAACCAGTTGATTAGCCACTCAGTCCCACTATAACCAGTTGATTAGCCACTCAGTCCCACTGTAACCAGTTTATTTAGCCACTCAGTCTCACCATCACCAGTTGATTTAGCCACTCAGTCCCACTATAACCAGTTGATTAGCCACTCAGTCCCACTATAACCAGTTGATTAGCCACTCAGTCCCACTGTAACCAGTTTATTTAGCCACTCAGTCTCACCGTCACCAGTTGATTTAGCCACTCAGTCCCACTATCACCAGTTGATTTACCCACTCAGTCCCACTATAACCAGTTGATTAGCCACTCAGTCCCACTATAACCAGTTGATTAGCCACTCAGTCCCACTATAACCAGTTGATTAGCCACTCAGTCCCACTGTAACCAGTTTATTTAGCCACTCAGTCTCACCATCACCAGTTGATTTAGCCACTCCCCCATTCCCAGTCCCACTATCACCAGTTTTTCCCCAGTCCCACTATAACCAGTTGATTAGCCACTCAGTCCCACTATAACCAGTTGATTAGCCACTCAGTCCCACTGTAACCAGTTTATTTAGCCACTCAGTCCCACTATAACCAGTTGATTTAGCCACTCACTCATCTGTCACATGGACGTGTTTTGTCACACAATTGTGCGTGCATTCATGTATGATTGCTGTCCAGTCCAATAAAAATGTAGAGGTGTAGATTACAATTATAAGTTAGATAGTTTTCAATCAATTCACTTTTGAGAGTTTGTAAAAATGAATTTGCAGATTACTTTCCAACCAAAGCAGCCATCCCCAGTGTGATGAGAAAAGAGACATGAAAGGAGAATCACGCATAAAGTTTTCATTTTCATTGATCCGCCATCATTGAAATTCACTGCTACACTAAAAAGTTTGACACAAAAGAAGGTCTATCTGTTATCTCTGCGTGTCAGACTGCTCCAGTCTGGCCACCAACGGAACACTTCACCACCCGAAAACCCATGTCACATGACCACAGGCGCACATACTGGAAGTCCGTCGCTGCAACATGTGGCTGCAATCCTGACAACTGAACATAAAACGAATCATAAAACTAATATTGTAACGCAATATCAATAAAACAATTTATATTTATATGCTTTTTATCTGCTTTAAAACCATTCAACATATTTTCATCAACATGACCTGAGCATATGGAGACCCGCAGCATCTCTTTTGGATGCTGAGTTTATGGAAAGGTGGGGGGATTAAAACATACAGTCACACAAGGAATGGTGGATGTAGCAAGCAGACCAAAACGTGCCTTCACTCAGGATTCCTCCAGCTAATCTGCTCTGTCGCTGGCAACTCAAATCGAAGCTTTGACTCCGATGGATCTAGTTAGGAATTACAAGTGTAAGTGTCTGTGAGTGAGGAGAGGAGATTAGTGATGAGAAAGGGGCAAGGCTGGATGGAGGAGCAGGGAGGAGAAGAGGGAGAAACGTTTGTTTTTTTCATTTAACATTCTGGTAGCAATAATAATAATTAGAATAATGATAATAATAATCCATACTGAACAATCCAGAGGTGGAAGATATGTGTCAGTATATTTGTGCAACTGAATGTTTTTCAAATAGTTGTCAAAGCAACAATTACGTGATGCATGTATATTTATGTTAACATGTTAGTTACCGTACATTGAATAATACTCTAGAAGTGTCTCATCCAGCTGAAAACAGAACTTTCACAGCAGCTGGTTTCCAGTGTTTTCATTTGGCTTTTGCAGTGTGTGCAGCTGTAACAAGGCTAAAGATCAGTAGTTGTTCTTAAATCAAATTTGGGTGATGATTGGGTGGAAAATGCATTCACATCTTCATTATTGTGAGAACCCTTTCATCACTTATTATATTCTCTACACTGCTGAAACAATAGAAAAGACAATGCAGGCATAGAGGCAGTGTGTTGGCATAAACACAATTCAAATTGTGTCCAATGCTAAGATTTTGCTTGCAGAATCCAGAAAAAAACATTGGTTCTCTAAGAAATGTTAAAGAATATGAAATTTCCCTTTTCTTGGCTGAATTTTGCTGTAGAAAGTTGAACTCCATGATCTGATTTTATAGGTGAAAATTATGACATTTAAACAAAATGTTGTATTACTACTCCTACTCCTCCTACTACTAATACTACTACTATTAATAATAGTAATTGTTTGTTAAGTTAAAACATTGATTGGAGACTTCTGTAACTTTAACTCTGAAAATGTTCTTCAAGTTGAAGAAAGCTGTGGATTCTATAAGCTGCTTACTGCTCTGTGGCTGTCTGGGGAAGACTGTGATTCTAAGTTGACCCTGGTTTAGCATCTGAAAGTGCACCCGCAGGGACCAGGCCCAGCAACTTTAATTTGCCTGGCATCAGTGGTTAAAAAAAAAGCTTAATTGACTTCATAAACTTCATGGCTTTTCTCAACGGGAAAGGTTTAAGTGCCACTGTGGTCTGTGTTGGACAGCAGTTTTCCCTGAAGACCAAAGGCTTTTAAAAGGATTTTGATGTGGATAAATCCGTCTCTTCCACAGCTGGCAGGAATACAATAGTCATCCTGTCATCCTTGCATCCAACTGAGGTCACCAGTGAAGTCTGCTGTGTCAGCTGCCTGTTGTAGTATGGTTCCAGTTGATTGAGCTATCCAAGCCCAATGTCTAACTGTCTGTAATAAGCTTTTTGTGAGGGGGGGCGATATATTTGTCATTTCTCATCCAAAGGTTAGAAAATAGGCCCTGCACACACTCGCACCAGTAGGATGAAACCTACCAAATTTGAGATCAATAGGATGAACAGTTCAAGAGTGTGAGAAGTTCCTTGCATTAAGAGATAGATGACTTTAAGTTCCTCCGTATCATCTGATCATAGCAAGTACAATCTCAGATGAATATTTTTTTTTCCAACATGTCATTATACAGTTAACTGACAGAAATAAAGAAAATAATAAAAACAAAGTGAGCAATGCTAATTACTCCCACGATTCCTGTCAGACTAACGATTTTCACAGCTTCCTACCCAACCCATTTCATTCTGTAATGCACATATAATGAGTGTACATCCTTGGATGCGTGTGTGTGAGGTGGACCTGTGACCATGTGTCTGTGTATATGTGAGCATATGTGCACATGCGCATGTGCCACTGTGGCACGGTTGAAGCCAGCATTTGGCTCCATATTGTCTCAGTCTTGGAGCTGATACAATTTCTTGCCTCCATCACTTTCAGATGGAGCTATAATCTTCAGGGGCAAATGTAATAAATTTTGGGGCTTTTTAATGGAAAATGAAGGGACTTCTATGGGTTAAGGAAGCCCTTGTACTAAATGTTCTTGAGAGGCAACAAAGCACTTTAAATTTTAAAAACATCTTGCGACTCATTGATGCATTAAATTAGTTCTTGCATGTGGAGTCTGAGACCCATGGTGTGTGTGTCTAGTACATCTAGTGCGGTATTATTGCGATGTTTGTAGTTAGTGCATGTTGCACGTCACTTTCTGCTTCCTTCTCTCTGCGTACAGCTACCGCCACCAGCTTGCCCCCTCTTGGGGGTGAAAATTGGAACCGAGTGCGTAAGCCGCCTACTGCTGGTACACAGCCTCTCCACCACCGAGACTCCTGCAGTGCCTCCTTGTGGCCTGGGACTGCATGGGGCTCCCACACCTAAATAAAGCCTTTGCTGATAAATAATTATGAGGCATAAATTATTCTTCAAGTATACAAGAGATTGTACTAGGAACATGTGTCCAATTGAGGTGCAGTCATGAATAAGAATCCTCTCAAACAGGGTTCCTCAATCCAGCCCTATGACATGGGACATGTCTAACTGGTTGGACAGAAAGCCTGTTGGATCACAGCCCTCACATTTTCAAATTGTAAAAATGTGCTGTGACTGCTCTTGACATATACTGCAGGATTAACAGCAAACCATTTATTCCTGAAAGCTCACTGAAAGGCAGCTACAAACTTATAAAACTGCAGCCTCCCCTTCGTCCTTTTAAATGCTAAATGTAAAACACAAGCTCCATTAAAATATCACAGCAGTCCTGCACAATGTACAAAGCCATTTTCAGGTGTTTTTTCTGTCATTAATTGACATATTAATGGGTTCATAATAAATACATAAATAAAAGATTTGCTCTGTAATGATCAAACAACTAAATTTCAGAGGGACCACCTCAACATTACCTTCACTGATCTCAAAGCTGCCTTTGACACTGGACCCAAACAGGTTGGTCGGAGACACACACACGCACAAACACACGCACCCACACACACACAGACAAAGAGATGTGAAGAGTGCATTAGTAAGCTATCTGCGTACCCCCACATCATCCCACAATTACTATCCTGGATTTTGACCACCACCAAGATGGCTGGAAATGTGCTCGAGGGCCCCCCCGACACCCGCGGGCTTGATATAAATTAAGACCTTAAATCGTGTAATATTACTCTTGAACAAGCCCAGCATCTTCTACAGAAGACTGGTGAACATGGTTGGCTCTATGCATCCAGCACAAGAGAACTATAGAAAAAGAAAATCAACTGCAGGACTGATGTAGAATCCAGATCCAGAACAGAAAATCTAGACAGAAAGAAGAAAAATATCCACCATCGCATGATGTTATAGGTGTAGAAATCTTTGGGTCTGTCTTTCTGCGTATAAGAATAAGTGGATAATTAGGTGTATAAGAAGTATATCAAATGAAGAGATAAAAATAGATTTTTGCTCCTCATAGCTAAGAAGAGTTTAATGGACAAAATGTTTTACAGAGATTTTTTTCAATTTTTATTCCTCTCCCCAACTCTGCATGATGACCTAATTGCAAAACAAACTCTATTAAACATAAAAACATGGGTCTTTACATGAAACTGTGGACCTTTGGGTGAACTGGGGACCTTGGCTCTGTTTCAAGCATCCAGCAATTCTTTTGGATTTAAACCATCCTCAAACACATCAGAACAGCATTATATGAATGTGTTTAAATAGCATACGAACAGCTTACCCAACATGTATGTATGTAGACAGTGGAGCCAAAGCAGCTTCAATATGTTCTCCTTTCATATAAACAACTCTGTTACAAACCGCAGCAGCGACAGGCAAACCCCTCTAATTGCTTTCCCTACCCCTTTAAACACCACAACAACAAAAAATGAATAAAAGCATAACTGGGTTACAATTTACATTAAATGCAACAAAATACCAGGAGAATGTGTATTCAGTTTTGGCTCTCTGAGGCTTTGCAGCTACAATCCACCTCTGACCCCAGCAAAACAATTAAAAAGCCCAGGGCATGCACAGAGACTGTAACAGCCTGCATGAGCCAGTTAATAAGACACAGGTACAGACACCTGCTGTGCGCAGCTTACTAGTGCTGGAGCTAAATCTAGAGGTGAGAGAAGTGATGATGGAAGGACTGCAGAGTGTGAGAAAGTTATGAAGAGGAACTCAGAGAGAAAAGGAAGCAGGAGCGAATCTCTGTGGGGTGGAAGTTCTGTTGACAAACCTGGGAACAGAGGACAAGGAGAGGGAGCATCTGCCAGCAGAGCTCCTTCTGCCTGTCCTTATTAGAGCTGAAAAGTTGCATCTGTTCATCATCAAGACTCTCAAGACTTGCTTCTTCCTCGTCAGATAAAACTACAAAGTAAGCACTTGTACCACAGTAATTAATTACAGACATCAAGCTGGCAGTTCACACACACTTACAAGTCATACAAGGAGTGAACAGTCAAATAAGGAAGCAGGGAGCTTTTTTGTTAAACAGCCACTCTATTTTTTGTTTCTCATTTGAATAAAGAAAGAAGATGCAGTCATTAACAAAGTATTAGAAAAGTGAGGCACTCTGTAGCGAAAGGAAAGATATACAGGAGTGTAACAACACCGGAGTGGGAGAAACACCAACTAAAAGCAAAAAAACAAACAAAAAAAAAGGAGCTCTGAAGAATTAATCACAAGCTAGATTTCTCCAAGGCCTCTTTAGTGGGCTGTGACAGGAATTTATTCACACTTAGGCTGGTATTAAATCAAAGGTGAGGTAAACAGTGTTGGGAGGGAGAGGGTGAGGCAGGTTCCACCATGTTGTGCAGGTCCAGGATAGTCGTGTGTGACCACTTGTGCAGAGTATCCATAAGGGCTGTGGTCTCTTAGCACACGGGTGCTACACAATGTCATGTGGTTCACTGCAGACCATGAACTAATATACACAATTACCTTCTGGCCTTCTGGCAGGTTTGTACACACTCAGCAATTTCAGCCCATTAGATGCCAATGAGACTGAGTGAAAGTGTTCTAAAAATGATGCCAACACTGCTGACTGTACCAATGATGCATATAATACACTGTGCTTGCTTAAGAACCCCACATTCAATCCCAACAGTCCCACAATTATTGTATTTTTTTTCTTCAACAGATGAAACAGAAAAAATCACTAGGCGTAAAAACCAACAATGTCAACAATTCAACGTTATAATTACATCCCTATCTTTGATTCCCAACCCCTCCCCTAACCCTAACCTCACTGCTGCTCCTGTCAGTACTGTAGAAGAGACTAAAAGAGGGCCAAAGAGTAGATCAATTGAGTTTGATCGCGTTAGAAGAAGAGAACGCCAGACTAGTTGCTAAAGTGGTTTAGACATCAGATGAGTTGAACAGGCAAGAACAAGTGTGGCAGGAGAAGTTCCACCTCTTAAAGTCACTCAACAATGTTCTGCTGCGTGAGAAGGAGAAAGCATGGGAGACTGAAAGGGCAGCCAGAAAAGCCAGAAAACATTTTGGCAGGGGAAGCCATGGTTTAAGAAAACAGTAAAAACATTTGCAAAAAGATAGTGTATTCATATCAGGATCCAGCCTTTGATTTTTTGCCTGCTTTTTTAATGTCTCTCTATTGAAGATCTACATAGACTCTCAAAATGCATTGATATTGCTGGAATGTTTTTAACATGAATTGGGATCCTAATAGTTTTCTTTGACTACAATAAAAGAAAAATAAAGCCTAAAAGAAACTGAGTTTTTCAAAATTAATGTAAATAACAGAAAAAAATTGGAAAAATGTTGTCCCACATGGTAACACATCTCATGTATGAGCGGATGACAAGCACTACGGCAAAGAGCAACTAATGCGCAAAGATGCAAGATACATTAAATTAATTCAATTCAATTCAAATACGCATGGCCACATGAGACAACCTACCCACTAAATACACCAGATGGAGTAATGAGTGTGGTATCTACCCCTCTCTAAGGAGCCAATACCGGCCTGATCGCATCATCATCCGTCAGCCACACTCAAACAGCAAACACCCCAATCGTCAGATAACGAGAGCTGGGCTATCACTCACAACCAGGACATCCCATAAAGCATCCACACATTACCATGGAGATGTCATATATGTGCACCTCACTGAATCACCTCAATCCTCCAACTGGACTTCTTTTAGCTGGTTCAAATTAAGGAAGTACCGGGATAAGGAGATATTTCATTATTTTAGTTGTGTGAAACTAAAATAATAACTAATTATGTATTTAAATACAAAAGAATTACAGCATTCCACTGTTTTTTAGGAGACTGTGGCCTTGTTAGATTGATTTTATAAGAGCTACTTATACTTTTATGTTGATGGGTGTTATTTTAACTTAAAGAGAATGGATGTTGTCTCTGCTCTGCTAAAATCAATCCACCAACATGGAAAATATGGCTCGCAGTGAAACAGTTATAAGACTCCATAGAGGCCCTCTGTGTCATCACAAATGCTACCTTGAATATTTCAATTTACAGACTATAGTGGATTCAAGGTTGGAGAACAGTAAAAATGGGAAAAGACGACATGAACATTAAGGACTGAGCCAACACTTCTTCACAACTGCCATGAAAAGGACACTTGAAATGTCCCCTTTAGATCTTTCTCTTCTGACAATCTCAAGCAAAGGTGTCAGGATATTCCACGGTTATTTAACTTAAAATAGCATGTTCAAAAAAACGACCATCTAAAGATTTTGAATCCTATTGTAGCCTATCCTGCACATATCTCCGTTTACAGCTCTGTTCCTTATTTTCAGCAGCAAATCCCTCTTTTTAACATGAAAATAAAAAACTTCTCCTATCACAGGAATATTAGGACAGCAATTATAAACCAGCAAGTGACTTTGAAGCATACCCAGTCTTATCTTAGTTTCCACTTATGCATCAATCTTTTTTGTCGCTTTGAAATCTGTTACAGAATCACCCTCTTTATTTCTGCTGCAGCTACATTTCACCACTCGTCTGTTATTCCTTTCCAAGAGCCTGAATGTGGATGGAAACGACTCCACACTGACAACTCAGACATGTCTACATTTCTATTCTCTATTCAATTTTAAAGATGGCTAGCACTCCCCCCTGATGTATGAAGGCATTTATATCTAGCATAGCAAGCACAAGATGTATTTAAATTTGTATTTATAAACATTACTGTTGCTCTTTCAGTCTCTGTTTGACCATTCATCCATGTCCCTCTCTCCAACATCTTCCATCAGTCCTTCATTTTTGGTCATCTATCAGTCTTATTACTTTGTAACATATGCTGATACCTCTCTTTTACCCACTGCTCTTTGGCTGATCTGGCCATCCCAAAACCACTGGCTGCACATGCTTCCTCTACATCTGTATTGGCTGATATTATTCAATATTGTTCATGTGGTTATTTTAATGTGCAAAATGTAATACATTTTTCATTATTATCATTATATATTATAAAAAACTGCTAGTAATTATGAGTTATTTATTTGTATTTATATTCTTCCTCTTCATCATTTTGGTAAAAATGATGTTTTTATTTAATATAAATAAATTGATCACAAAAAATGTATTATCTTACAGTCAATAGGGTGAAACTGCGTGCAAATAAGGGCCACGCCACTATATTGCAAATACATAACAACCAACACCAATGACCATCCCAGAAGGCATTCATGGTGATGTGTTGTGGGGCTCGTGAGCGACAGAGCTGAAACAGCAGCGCTCAGGCATAAATGGAGGGTGTTGGTGAGTGTTCGTTCCAATTTGAAATAAAAGATATTCTGAGGTGTTTTTTCAAACGACTTGATATGACATATGATTTTTCAGTGCCTTGTTTCTGGAAAGGGTAACATTAAAAGTCACAGTGGTGAGGTGTGCAGTAGTTCTGACTAATAAGAGTGAAGAAGATAAAAGTGGATACAGTTTGTTAATCAGGGTGAAGATCCTGATAAATGACTGGACTATATTAGAAATATGTGTGGGTCACTAAAGCTGTGCTTTTCCCACTGTTGTGGGAAAAGATTTCTGTTCCTTGCTTTCTCCTAGTCATACCTGGTGATCAGCCAGGCTCAGCACACGCAGATCAAATGCCACAGCTACCAGCTTGCTAGTTAGGGTGCACTCAGGCTCCAACAGTCGTTACATGGAAGACATCTGTATGCCCCGAGTGAGTATGACACTTACAGATCTTACAGACCTGCAGCACCTGGATCTACATCAATGACACAGGGATGTCGGACTAGATAACGGGATTGAACTACTAGAAGAACATGGATATCAGAATTTTAACCCATTCTTCCTGGCAAAACTGCTTCAGCTCTGTCACATGTTGTCAGTTGTCTTCAAGTCATTCCAAAGGATCTCTTGGATTGAGGTCTGGGCCACTCTAAAAGGCCAATTCTCTCTTTATGGGGCCATTCTTTTGTGGACTAGTGTTATGGGTCATTGTCCTTCATTATTCAGCTTCTACAAAGTTTCTGTTTATGTGCCCAACATTCTCACATCATCCTGAAGAATTATCTGATACACTTGCCAATCCCTCTTCCCCTCAATGGTTGCTACCTAGCCAGGTCCTGATGCATCAAAGCAGGACCAAATCATGTATCCTTCATGATGCTTTACAGCTAGGATGACATTTTCATGATATGTAGGGCCCTTTCCCAACCAGGTGAAGTGCTGTGTGTTCTCTTTCCAAATAGTTTCATCTTACTTTTATCAGTCCCCAAAAGTTTTGCCAATACCTCTGAGAACTGTCAATGCTCTTTTACAAACTTCAGATGTGCAGCTATATTCTTTTTAAGCTCATGTTTCAAAAGGAAAGGGATTGGGGAGCACCTGCCTTGTGTGTCACTAAGTGGTGTGTGAAGGATGGGTTAAATGCAAACGTGAAATTCACCAATTGATGTGTGTGCAAATGTCCCTAATTTTAATTGTAATTCTGATGTCCTATCACAGAAAGATAGGTTTCAAATCTTTGGCTGTCACTCAACATTGCCCCCACTTCTTTGTAGAGTATCCACAGTCCCAAAGTACCTCCATTTGCAGACACTTTCTTTAAATGTAGACTGGTGAATTTAAAAAGAAAGTCTTTGAAACCACTTGACAACCATTTACAACAGTATGTCAATCAACATCTCTTGATCCACTAGATCCCCAGAAAGCTGTTTTTAGCAAAGTATGTCTCCCCATAGGATTCCTCTTGCATCCACAGTTACCCTTTAATCTGATAGCTGGTTCGTGTTTTTATGCCATTTGACACCTCTTACATACACACATTTCTGTACTGTTTTATGTAGAAACATTTTTCTACATAACGTAGGGCAGTGCTCAAATGGATGCATGATTGACAGCAATGTTTCAGTGTGATGGTGACATTTAAAAGAAGCCAGGGAGCTGTTCTCTGAGCTGAGCTCTTAAAAATAACCAATTCCCACCTCTATTGCTGACACTACTGACCTTGGACCATTATCATTATGGCACACTCAGATGGCTCAGCACGCACAATCAGCGTAGAATAAATGCACGGACAAAGAGCAGAAACAGAGAGGCCAGAGCATTCGCTCAAAAGCGTCTATGAAAAAAATTAACACAATACATATTTTCTCTTGAAAGAAAGAACAAAAGCTTTCAATATGAATGCATCCAGGCGCATCCACAAAAGCGTGTGTATAAACATGTTCTAAATAGTAAGTTGTATTTAATTGGAAAAAAAAGTTAAATCAAGAATTTAACCAGGTAAACCAACGCTGACACTAAACCATGCACATCAGATTAAGAAACCATATGTCCAAACCATCTCAGTTTGATCTCTCTGGCTTTATCTCCAAAAAAACCCAACATGAGCTCTGTTGGACTCATTCTTGATCCTCTCTATCCTCATTACCTCAAAAGAGAATTATTACTGAAAGCGATTACTGAAAGTCCTCCACCTTCATTATCTCTCCTGTAATCTCCCCACTCCACTCCGATCCCTCTCATTTACACACATGTATTCCGTCTTGCTTGGACTCACCTTCATACCTCTCTGGGGCATAGCTCCACCTCTGTAGAATTTTCCCCATCTGCAGCCAGCTTTTACTACAGATCCCAATGTCATTTTCACACATCATGATCCAAGGAGGGTACTGTCTAATCTCATATATCAGCCTAAACTCATGAAAGGAAATCTGCAGATTTCACATTTACTCCCAGTTACTTTTCCTCTAATTTTATTTATGATTTATATGTAGATATGATGACATGTATTAAGGATCAAGGAAGTGAATTGTAGTTGCTAATTAAGAACATGATATTTACCTCCACAAAGGGTGGAGGTTGTGTGACAGCTGTCTGTGTTTCTGTTAGCAAAATAACTAGAAAATCCAAGATTCTGTCTTCAATGTTGATGTTCAGATCAACGCCAAAGACTTTCACCATAAAGAAACCTACTATAACTATGTTATGTGACCTTGTATTACTGATTTCTATAATGCTATAATATGGATGGAAGTCACAACATGTGGGGAAATAATCTTCTTTGTGGAGGTCGGCATTCTCACAGTTCTTTTTTTTTCTAGTTATCATCTTTGACGACGGTTTGATTTGATTACCACCAGCTGGGATCTGAACCGTCAACCAGCCAATCTTGGTATATTTAGATTGCAGGATGCATTACCTTGTTGACCTCTACGATTTCTCTCTTCTCCTCATTAGGACGGCTCTGAGCAGCTGACCGATCATCATGTTTTGAGGCATCCTCTTCCACAAAGGGTATCAGTAGCTGGAAGTCATGCAAGAAAAAACAGTGTTATGATTTAAATACAATGTCATCGGCAAATCAACTGTAACGGTACTTTTAAGTAAGTAAATACGTGTGCATGTATGCATGTATGTATGTATGTATGTATGTATGTATGTATGTATGTATGTATGTATGGCCAGTTACTCTACTAGTGCTATGTATACTAAATCTAATCCAAAAATCTGTATTTGTAAATTTGGTCACAGGCCCAATTATCTCTACTGTATATGTACACAGTGCAGAGAAAGGCAAACTGACTGCAAAAGTAATTTATCTTTTCAATGACCTGAAAGCCATTTTGTCTATATGACATTTATACTGAGGTTGTGCAAGAGGCTTCAGACAAGGTCCACAGTGTTGCTGCGTACTGCTTAACATCTTACTGCACTCTTGTGGTCACACCGATTATTACTATAGCTCAAGAACAGAAAAACCCTACCCTAAATTAATTCAATTTAATGTGTGCGTGTGTGTGATTATGTGTACAACTAGTAGTAAGGTTATCAAATAACTGCAGGATACAATAAAATGAAAACAGGTATTAAAAATACAGTACTTGAAAATGCACTTTGTAATGTTCAACACTGAGGAAATAAATGTACAAATAATTAGTTATGATGACAGAGCTTCAACTCTTAATCTTAATAAGGAGTTTGTTGATAATTTCTCTGAAATACGATATCAGCTTGATAATAAATTGGCTGAACGTGGAAAATGTATTCCGTAGTATTTTACTGCAGGGAAGCTTCGTGCTGAAATATGAAAAACTATAACAGCAGACAAGATCACAACCACAGCAGCAGGCTCTCTGTATTAGTGGTAGTGGCAGTAGTGATGGAAGATTTAAACAATATATTATTACAGTATATTATTATATATAACATATTATAATATAATAATATATTATTATAACAGTACTCTTGGCCAAATATTTAAAGCTGGTTTTTGTCCTGTTCTTTTTTATTTTGTCAGTCAAAAATTTCAGGCCAGGTTTTAGAGGAAGCCGGCAGAGTTGCACTGAAGGGAAACAAAATGTGCCAAGTATGGGTGGGAAAAATAGATGGAGATGGACGGGTGTGTGTGGGGGTGTGTGTGTGTGTGTGTGTGTGTGTGTGTGTGTGTGTGTGTGTGTGTGTGTGTGTGTGTGTGTTATAAGGCCTCCTCTTGCCCACAGAAAGATGGATGTGGTTTTCCTGGTTGCCTTGTGTAGCTGTTTACTGAAGGAAGGAAGAGAGAAAAGGAAGACCAGCAAAGGAGAAGGAAGAAAAGGAAAGAGTGAAAGAAAGCATGGGTGGATGGATGGATAGAAAATAAGGGACAGAAAGCAGCAAAAGCTGGGAAGAGCAAGGCACTGACGTGTGCGTTTGCTCCAGCTGTCCATCAAACGGCTCTGCTGCTAACTCTGTGATGAGGTCACACTGCTGAAGCCATTGATCCCACGTCATGAATGAGGCAGCCGTAGTAACGGGCTGTCAGACAACCACCTGAACACTCAAAGGTGAGGAACGGCATGCTGCGTGGGGACAAGATCAACAACGCTCTCGCATAGTCATACACGGTGGATGGAGCTACAGCTGGTCAGCAGGGGACTGGATGGTCTGAGGGAAATATGTTGCAATTGTAGAGGGGGAAGGTAGCAAAGCTAGGTCTAAAACACGTCTCTGGTGAAGAGTACAGCCCTATAATTTAGATGAACTTTTCAGTGCCTCTGAACAAGCGTACTTGAACAACTGAGGTTTTATGACTTAAACAGCCCAGAGATCATTTTGTGGTATTGATTTGAAATTCTGCAGCTGTTAGACTGAAGTCAAGACAAAGGCCAAGAAAATAGAAATGAAACGGGTTAACTGTGTTTATCGATGCTGTGACCGCTAAAAGAAAGTGTATAGATTCAATAAAGTAAGTAAAATGTTATCTATATAGCAGTACTCACAGAGAAGACTCACAGGGTTGAATGTGTGTGTGTGTGTGTGTCCCAAATATTTTATTAATGCAATTTTTTTATAAGACAAAACTGAAATATTCCTCAACCTAACTTCATCAAGAAGAGAAAGAGAAAGAGGATTTTTTCATTTATCAGTGAAGCAAAGGAAGTACACTACAGTTGAGCCTTGCAAATTTGGGATATGTTTAAATTCATAGGATCCAGACATCAGTAGATATTAGCTACAGAGGATTATCATCCATTTTGGCTGTAATTCCTTCGCAGTTTGAGCTAATTAAATGATTCATCTGAAATATTCATAAAAGTATTATATTATCACCGTTCACTGTTTCAGATGCATCGTGGTGGTGTACATGGAAAAAATAAAAACGCTGTCATTTCCTTAACCTAAAGTAACATTATAAATCAGGGATGAATAAAAATGGATTAAAATATTAAAATACAATTTGCAGGGGTAGTAAACTCAGAGCAAACACTGGATAAATCAGTTAAAATCTAGAATGCGTATATGGTTTAAACTGTCACAATTGCTCCAATTCGAGACTGGCCGCCTCCCACGCTCTCCTTTATCTTCAGCAAAAGTCTGGTGAGAGAGATTAGCTCCAAGCCAATCTGCAGAGATTGGGAAGGGACTGCCGCAGCCATAAATCCAATCAAACAGTGGCTGATGGCCTAGCTGTAGCCCTGCATGGAGCCTCCAACAATACATGCTCAGTGAGCCTACGTTCATGTGTCTGAAGGATGAAAAAATCCCCTTGTCCTCACTCGGTGGGGAGGGATTTTTTCCACATGCATGTGTGTTTCAACACTTCAGTGCAGGCAGGCAGGGAGGAAGTGCAGATTAGCTCGAGTGTTGCTGTTTCTATAGGTGAAGGTGTGGCCATAACCAGAGATAAAGACACTCTAGAGACTCACCTGGATTGACCAATGAATCAGCTTCAAGTCAACAAAAGATGGACCTAGAGGGAGTAAGGGAGATAAAATCCCCCCAGGGGTAACGAGGCCTGTCTGTGTCAGCAGCTCTGTAACTGTGTGCATGGGGGGGGGGGTGGAAGTAAGAAAGGCCTACTGCATAATCCTGCACATCCACAGTTCTGTTGGAAGTCTAAGTAAAAGGCTTCATAATTCTACGTTTGATCAAAGAAGAATTATTAAATTAGGGACGAGTTCAACCTCATCATACAAGGTTTCTGCAAGAACACTACAAATTCTGATCTAGCTATAAGGTAAAACACAATTATTTGAGCACATTTGTCAGTGGGAGATATAATTGTATAAAATAAAGGACATAAACTCTTTCCAGTATGACTTTTCCCTGTGGAGGATATGATGGTCACTAGCAATAAAATGAAGAATCCTTCAAATTCTATGCAAGCTGCATGTTTTCTTGAGTACAAGCTTGTGTTTGCAGAGTTTGCATATTTACAGTCTTCTAATTAATGTGAAACACATTAAATTTTGATAGCTGGATATGTATCTTTGAAAAGAATATGTATATTAAATTCTAGGTTCAAGGTATATCTTCACTGTATATTATGCAAATGTATTTCTGTTTATTTTCTGACTTAACTGGGTCACTGTATTTGTTTCTCCCATAAATCCGTCTCCACATATTTATAATGCAATATAAATGTCCCTGAGTGGCACTCAGGACTGATGAGTCAGCTTTTCCCTGCTTACATTTTGACATCCAACCAGAAAGCCCATTAATCTTAAAATGCATGAAGGCAAAAAGTGCAGAATCTTTAAAAAGGTTTGTCTGACAGAAATACACCACCTGACAATGCAGTTCAAATGTTTTCATTTCAGCTCTTCAGACAAGTAACACAAAATCTATCTAAACCTAGGAGAGAAAGAGGCCGTTTGTTTTGATCAATCTCCCTTCAGACGTTATTTCATGCCTGCGTTTTTCTTTCACTGAACCTTGTAAACTCACACAAACCATGTTGTACACACCCAAACAGGGAAGTGCTGTAGTACATGCTGTTGTCACAATAATGTTGTGGTATACACACGTTCATGTTTAGTGTCCACACACTCTAATTTAAACTTTCGGTTCTTCGTGATGGAGTAAGTAAGGGAGCAAGGCTGAGTAATCTCAATAATAAAAGTCAATGATACACTGTTGTATAAAGTAGTCAAGGCGCATGCTGTATGCAGCAATGGGCACGTTTACAAAGAACACGCACAGCCAAAAAAAGAAAATAGAAAATAAGTGTCTGTGGGTTTGTGGGTCTCACCTCTGGTGGAATCGGGTCCATTCCAGCACAGTTTTCATTGCATTTGTCATAAACCAGGCGCAGCTTACGGAACAGCACAGAAAGCATCCGGAGGTGCTCCTGCAGTTTCGCCAGCCTGTCCTGGTGGGTGTTTGGATGGTACGTGACCCCATTAGGAAGCTAAGGAGCAACAGAAAGAAATGACACATTAAATAACACAAGACTTTTACAGTTACAAATTAGATAATAATTTCCACTGTGGATGTTCAACTTTTCCAGTTGGGTTTTATATTTGTTTGCTTTTCAGCATAATTATGCAAAAAGTGCTAGATGGATTTAAATGACACAGGGAGGGAGGAGGGGAGACTGAGCCAAGACAGGCCCAATTACATGCTGGTGTGGATCCATAAAAATGATGGATCTAGGCATTTTAATTTATTTTGTGCCTGGAGTACTTTTGGTAGATTAACAAAGTTTGGCTTCTTTCTATAAGTTGTGGGGTTAAAGAGTGGTCGCTCGGATGAGGGTCTGCCATCGGCCTTCGGGGGGAAGCCAGTCCCAGTTTGATACCAGAGTGTTGATTTTTAAATGTTAAATTCAAGAAAATTCTTAAAGGTTCAGCCTTCAAAATGATAGGGAGAAATAAACTTAGAAGCTGAAAGTTAATTCATTTGTATTTTGGATGTGAATTGACATCAGATTGACCCTTAACACACAATCTTGTGACAAGTTTCATCATCATTATTATTATTATTGTTGTTGTTGTTGTTGTTATCCATCCATCGTCTTCTTCCATTTCTCCCTTCACTGAGGGCCACAGGGGGACTGGAGCCTGTCCCAGTACATTGGGGGAAGGTGGGGTCACCCTGGACACCAGTCAATCACAGGGCTGACACACACACACACACACACACACACACACAGACAAACAACCACTCATGCTCACACACACCTATGGACAACTTTTGATCGTTTGTTGATTTACTCCTATCGTCTCAAGACTTTAAGTATTGATGGAAAATATACACTTCTCAAGCGCAAAGTATGATGGCAGATATTGCTTGTGGGATTCTTCTGAGTGCATTAAATAAGGTTTAGCAATCCTCACTAAACACAACACATCTACAAGGTGGCGTACACCTGAGCTAGTGTAAAAGTGATCTCTTAGAGGAAGCACATTTTAAGCAATTCTAATTTCTACAACTCTTACAGAGCTGCACCTATCATCAACTTCTAATTAGCTGAAGAAAAACCTTTAGTTCACCTTGAATTGTACAGCCAAGAAAAACACACCCAGCAGTGACCTTACATCCAGATGTTATCGTCCAACAATGACTGAACAATAAGGTGGAAACAAGTGAGAAAAACTGAAGCAACCAAGAAGTTAACAGAAGGTTTTTGTAGTTCTAAAGTCATAAATACACAGTTAACTCTGTAAAGCGAAACCTCAGTTAACTTCACTGTCAGTCGGACATCAAGAAGAGGTGCAACTGAGGGTGACTATCACACCACCAGCAGGCAACCTTAAACAATAGAAACCACTGATACACAGAAAAAAACTACACTTTCTTAAGCATCTCTTTTTAGTCATCATCCCAAACAGGCCTAGAAAATTGATCTGTATTTTCTTTCAACAACTGCATCTCAGATGTGTGACGTGAGGCTGCCACATGCACCAATAACTGTAAACAAGGACAGGAGACATGTCCAGCGCCAGAAAGGTCACGTTGAAGGAGACCGTTCATTCCTGAAAGATGCTACTTCTGATAGGATACTTCTGCCAAACTATTGTTCACAGAGTTTCATGTGCCTGGACACCGAGCAGGAACCTGAGTGAGAGTGTTGTAGTTCCCCGTGACGGTGGGACACACCTGCATGTTCCTGAGCAGCTGGAAGATCTCCATCGTCCTGATGACAATGTCCTGGACTGTCTCCTGACCGATGCGGCACAGGGAGGCCGTGTTGACGTCCCGCGCCGCCTGAGCCTGCTGCTGCTGCTGCGGCGGCGGAGGCTGCCCACCAAAAGGTGGCACGAGGGGAGGCGTTGTCATGGAGACAGAGGGTGAAGGTGCTGGCGGAGGAAGTCCAGGTCCAGGCGAAGAAACCTGTCAGACTGGGTCAATTTAGCAGGTCTCACATGCCTACAGAAAACAACCAAAACAGTCAAAAGCTGACTTGATGCAGTATTCCTGCAATTAGATTTGAATTAATAATGTCACAATCTTGGCAAAGTTTCTTTACTATTAACATCTGGAGCACACAACAATTGTGCATTTTCCAGGAAATGTCACTCTGGTCATTAAAGTCTTCATTATTAAACAAGCTCGTTAGTTAAAGTTAAAATAGTTGTGAACTGAGAGGACAGAATAACTAGGACAAATAAAATAAACACAAGTAAAAGGACAGAGAGGCGACAACGTTGCAGCCATCATGAAAAGTTGTTTAACAGTTTCAGAGGAATGACGATGAGCCGAGCAGAGTAAAGAATACTGGTGGTTTGGAGGAGCTCGACAGAATAGTGACATTAATCAGGTAAAGTGGAGCAGCTGTCACAAAAGCAGCTCAGTGGACAAATGGACACACATGGACACCGACGCCAGTCCCCAGCCTGCTTTCGCCTCTTTCGAACTCCGCGGTCGTTTTGTGTGGCATCTCTTGACGCTCAGCATCGCAGCGGGGCTTCTTTTAATGACGGCCGGCGGCAGAAAGCGTCCATAATTACCTGTTCCCAAAGAATTCCTCTCTTTTGTTGACATGTCAAGTTTCCTGGCTCAGCCCATCAAATCTCGCCCGCTGAACTATCGCGAGATTCCTCCTTGTCCAGGCCGTGGAACCGTAAACACCTAATAGATGCGCCGCTGGAAAATGATGTGTCAAGCTGTATGGCCTCATATTATAATCAGCATTTATCGAACCGCTCACTCCTTTGTCTTTCTTTATTGCTCTTAAATAATTATCTCAATTCATTCCATTTTGACTTATACTGGTTAGACATAAACAATTATTCATGCTGTACAAACTAGTTGCAGCGCCACCTGCTGGTGGACGAGCTGATCTGTGCGATCTATATCATAATCCCCTACAGCTCCGAGGGTTGGTTTGCAAGAAAAAATCAAAATATCAAAGGTTGTCCAAAGTTTTTATACTGCAAGTGATGTCTGCTCCTGAAAAAATGTCAAATTGCCTTCGTGGTGGAGTGAGTGAGAAAGATTTAATTGTTTTTAGAATGTTTAATGTTGCTGCTGTTTTATGTTCAAGGATCATATTTTTGTCTAAATCTGAAGTCATTCCCTTCAGCAGCATCAGTGAAAATTCAGAGGATTTAAAATCACACAAACCTTTGGTTAAAATGAACAAAACACATAAATGAAACATCATTTAAAAACAAATAAAAAACAGAAATGTCCCTTTCATGCTGACATCCATTTACACATGTAAATTCACATCACTAGACACATCGGTAGGTGCAAAATATTAATGATGCACAACTGGTTTGTTGTTTTTAATCAGTGTTGCAGTGATTCAAAGTCACTCTTTTGTTGCTGCACACACACACGCGCCTCCAATTACCGGTACACACAATATGATGTTAAAATTGTAAATAATCCATTTTCAAATATGCTGTACTTTGATCATGCCAATAATTATGAATGGCATTTCAAAAGGTTGGCAGACTTTATCCTCACATCTAAAAGAACATATTTTGACTGAGAAAAGATGGATTTGTTATATAATAGTTTGAGACTTGCAAAAGACTGTTATTTATGTGCTGTAGGATGACGGTAGTACTACGGTTTTAACTTGAAGAGAGGTTTTGGCCACATGGGGGCGCTATAAGACCAGACAAGTGTGAATAGACAGGTTGAGGTTTGGTGGATGTTGGAACGGTAATTAAACCCTCTGACATATGCAAAGACTCTTTATATGCGATCGTGATACCATAAGTATTATTATTATTATTGTTGTTGTTGTTGTTGTTGTTGTAATTATTATCATTATCATTATTATTATCATTATTCTAGTCATGGATAGGAAAACAAGTTTTTTTTTGTTACTTTTGACTTAGAATTGATAAAGTGAACTTTTCAACATTTAATTTTTATTACCATTAAAAGTTTACATCTTCTAACAGTGGTGTAGACCAGTGTAGTTTAAGTATGTTTTAATTTACACCCACATCAGAGGGCTTGATCATTTATCTTCAAATTAGTGGGTTTTTAAATAGCAGCCATCACTCCTCATGAATTACCCAAACCATCTCCCTGCCAACTGTCACACTTTAACCCACATGGACCAGAGCACAGTAATCAAACCCAACTAAGTAGAAGTGTTCTACAGGGATGATCAGACAACCCCAGACTTGCACAAACCTCCTGAAGACTCAGCTCCTCTGAGAGCACCTGCTGACGTCCTCCTCGCTCTTCTCCCCTCCTCTATTCTTCTCTCCTGTTTATGTCCCTCTTCACTGCCTCTCCAGAGTTTTGCACTGGAAGTTGGTGGTTGCACTGGTACTGGGTAGTTTAGGACTGGGAGTGAGTTATTCACAGCTTCAGCTTCAGTTGGCTCGGCTATGTCTCTTTGTAAGTCTCTTTAAATGACCTGAATGTCTTGAAGAGGGTCTTGAAGCACCTCTCTATCCTCTGTCCTTCATCCTCCAGCTCTGCTCTGGGCTGTGTTTCCTTCCTTCTGAAGGGAGAGGGGGGCTGGAGCCCTTTCAGTCTTACTAACCAACTTTGACGTGGGTGTGACTGACAGAGCTTGTGGAGCAGAGGCTGAGATGTCATTCATCTGTTTGACGGTAGTTTGACAGTAGAGAGAGTGCTTTTAAATCTTAATGATGTTTTCAGCAAACATCCTCTCTGAACACTGCAACCGGTTACACAAATTATGGTAATCAGACTATTAAAGAACACTTTTCAGCTAGATATTGCAGGATTCTTGTTGCACCATGTTTGTGTTTTCTCAATCAAAATCTCTCAAAAGTAAAAAATTGTGATATCAACAGCTGCCGTGATGGTAGTTTAAATGCTCGTGTGTCTCGGTGGCAAAACAAGATGTTGAAAAGCCGTACACTCAACTACAGCAAATGCATCCGATTTTTTTTTTTATTTCCGTCCAACATTATCAACAAGAAGTAGCTGAGAAAGGAGCAAAGAAATGTCCCAATCATCTGAACTTGCAGCTGACAAGCTGCCTCATGGACCACAGAGCTTCAGACCGTGTCAGAAACAGAGACAGGCTAGGGCGTTCAGGCTGGAGACGAGCATCTTTGAACAGCTCCACGCGGTAGACCCAACCATGTGTGAGCCCATCCTGACCTGAACTGGTCTTCCTCTGATCTTCCTGGACCTCAGGGTGCTTTAAGGTGGACCAGTAACCCTTGAATCACTGGAAGCAGGTCAGCTTCGCTCTTATTTGGGAGGTGATCGCCGACGCTAATAGATGTGAAGATTCATTTTCTAATGTGTCCCAGATCTTCTGTGACCCATTAATCTGATGTGAATTATTTATCAAGCTACCGACCAGCAAGATGACCAGATGATTTATCGTCTCTGGCAACAACGACTAGTTTGAATTTGTCTGTGTGTGTGTGTGTGTGTGTGTGTGTGTGTGTGTGATACTGACGTTTAGGGAGAAGTGGGTTCTGAAGTCGCTCGTGCCTCCTCCATCTTTTGGACCGCTGAAGCATCCGAGGCCGTCCAGACCAACTCTGCCTGCCAGAATGAAGCCTGGAAATTAAAATGATCACATTTCATTACGTTTCTGAATGTATTGATCTTGATTTCCATTTCACTTTTCCTTCCAAGGCCTTCGTCGACAAATGCAGATTAATGGAACTGTTGAGCTGGTTTGCTGAAAAGACCTTTTTGGCCCTCGTCGTGATGGATGCTCGTGCTAATGTAACTGGCACAACCACTAAGAGAGGACCACAGTCCTTTAAAAATGTAAAATGAGTAACAAAAAGAGGAATAACACTGTTGTGAGCCTCCTCCTGAGGATTCAGCTCTCAGCCGAGTGGCCCCGTCTCTGACCCCCCAGTTATTTAGTTTGTCTTCTTTTCTGTGATGGAGAAATATCCAGTCAGGTATAAAGAGTCAGTGAACACAGCTTTAGGGAAGAAGTCGTTCATTTCAAGGTAATTGAAAGCTTGGAGCACTCATTTTTAATATTCACAAATCAAAAAGATTTTAAAGAAAAAAAATCACAATGTGAATCTATTAACTAATTATTAAGGGTTCGGTATTAAATCCTAATTAGTTTATCAGTTAATGGACAATATTCACACTCCAAATTCACATTTATCCTCGTATTTAATGTTGCTAATTGGACTGTTTTGTTAAATTTCCCTTTTTTCCAGCTACAGCAGATGAAAACATTTCACACAAATGTTCCGACCTAACAGTGTCCGGTAGGGGGGTGCGTCCCTCAGGGGACACTCAGCACAAGAATTCAGCCTAAAAAAAAAGTATGTGAAAGGTGTAGATCGGTGTGTCCTCAATCCTGGGCTGTGGCAGTAGAACGTGGATTTTACCTCAAACGCAGAAGGGCAGAAACATCAAGCTGTCAGGGAATATGGGTCTGTGTTTCTCTCTGGAATACAGCTATATTTAATCCTGCATATTCAGGAATTTAATCTGTCCTATAAATTGCAAGTGTGCTTCGTGGGAATAATGATACCTAAACTACTGGGACCAAGCAGCTCCAAAATGTGCTTAGAACACACACATCTAATCACCTGCTACAGGAAATGTTTCTACCGTGGTGGCAGATGTGCATCGACACGTCACACTGTGACTGTTGTGACAATGATTTTCCATCCCAAGAAGAAGATTGATGACTTAATTATGGAATGCTCTAATCAAGTGGGAGCTGCTGTCCTGAACTCTGTCCAAAGTGCCACAAATCTCCGGCGAGCGTGTTCACAACAGAACTCTTTAGGGCAAACCGGTGTTGCCTGCGCTCAGCACTTAATGTGTCACCGTGGATGTGCTGAAACATAAACCTTCGTATGAAAGAATCGGCTCTGGTGACACCTGGAATCTCAATAAATTACCCTCTAAAGCCTCAGAGTTTGATTTAAACACAGAAAGGATAATCATGTTTTTGAAGTAAGGTCTCCTCAAGTTCATGCATTCAGAGAGAAGCCTCTAGAACGCTGGGTTATTTCCCTTAAATCAAAAACTGATCTGTGCCAAGTTCTGTGCACCGACATTAGGAGTGTGTGATAGTTCCATATCTGCAGGCTTTATGTCAGGAAGGAGGTCTCACTGCTGCTGCAGTTATTACATGAAGCTGATGGGGGGGCTGATATTGAACGAGGGGGGGGATCTTGCATTTCCAGCTTTCTTTAAATAATTAACTCTGCGCCACGCTGTCACATTTTATTACAGAGAATCTGTTTGGTAAATAAACGAAAGGTTAATCACGCAGCAGGCATCACGCTGTGATATATCCTTTCAGTTGTGGTAGTCTTTTCTCACATGTTTGGAGGTATTGACGTCCCAACATGTTGTCCAGGGAGACCTCTTTGGTGTCGCCGAGCAGGAGCGCAGCTCGGGGAACACAAAGCTCCAGACCTCCTTTCACTGTGAGTTCTGATAATTGGACTTGAGGGAACGGAAAAAAGCTGATCTCATTCATTTTATTTGGCATTTACCCTTGAGAGAGACAGCTTGGCATCTAACCTTAAGTGGCAAATTAAGGAAATGTACTGCTGGACACATTCCATTCAAAACACGACCTTGAATCCAATTTGATATTAACAAAGACAAAAGAGTCAACAGGCTCTGGGATTTTAAACATGCACGTGCATGCACGCACACACACACACACACACAAACACACACTCACACACATACAAATAAATCACCATTTTCATACACTACCAGTCAAAGGTTTGAACACGTCCTCTCATCTGATGATATCTAACTATAATAAACACATATGGAATTAGGTAGTAAACAAAAAGGTGTAAAATAAGTCAAAATATGTTTTATATTTTATACAATAATAAAATTACCCTTTGTTGTGATGACGACTGTACACTCTTGGCCTTCTCTAGCTTCATGAGGTCGTCACCAGAATGGTTTCCCAACAGTGTTGAAGGGCAGGTGTTGGTCCAGACCATCTCCACTGGGTTCAGGTCATGAGAGTGGTAGCACATCCTGGAGGTGCCTGTGGAGGCCACGTCTGACGCAGCCGTCCTTCACTCTCCTACTTGGTCAGCTGGCCCTGACACCTCCTGGAGGTGTGATTGTGCTCATTAATAAATAACAGCCCAACAAAATGTAAACTGGCGTGTGGAATGTCATGTGGCTGCTGTGGCGGCCACGCGGCTTCAGCATGCCCTCAACTTTAAATGAATCCACCACAATTTCCCCAAAGCACCATCACACCTCCTCCATCATTCATGGTGGGAACCACGAGGGAGCATCCGCCTCTTATTTGGCCTCGTCATACCAAAGCACAGACTTCCACTGGTCTAATGTGCCCTCTTTGTGTTTCTTGGCCCAAACAAACCTCTTCTGCTTGTTGCTTTTCCTGAGCAGCTTCTTGACCATGAAGGCCTCTGGAGAGTTGACATAGAGCTGCGTCTGCCAATGAGTCTACAACTCTGTGGGGTTTCATCTCGTCCTCAGCCCCAGAGGAGGTGTGTGGTCTGTCTTTACTGCGGGGGTCCTCATGGAACCAGTTTTGTCATATTACTTGAGGGTTTGGGCACTTGGAGCCACATTCAAAGTGTTTGCAACTTTCTGGACCGACTGACCTTCAGTTCTTCAGGTAACGATGGCCTGTGGTTTCCCTTCTTAGCTGCTTGGTTCTGACCGTTCTCACCGTTGTCATTTAGGGCTGTCAACTGTGCTCCAACATGACTTCTGCACAACACAACCAATGGTGCCAGCTCCTTTAAGATGTCAACAAATGCCACAAATTAACCTTGAAAAGGCAGTAAAAACAGGTCCAGGTGACTGCGCCTTGATGTCAAGGCTTGTAAAGCTCTCGTCCAAGCAAAGAATGGCTACTGTAAAGAATCTAAAACATAAAACATATTAAGAGTCATTTCACGTTTGCTACATAATTCCATAATTGCTTCATAAATTTGATGTCTTCATGAGGTGTGTCTAGAAAAACCTCTTGTCCTGAAACAAACTCATTACTTATGCCAGTCTGAATTAATTAATACACATTGGCCAATATGCCTCCACCTGGGTCAATATTGATTATAACATCTTGTCACATTCCCTGTTTGATCAGAAGTTAAATCAATGAAAGTGTCCTAACGCATGAATATTCATTAATGTTGTTTTTCCTGAGTTCCTTATTCAATAAGCAACAAATCTGGTGCTATGTAATGACTTTAAATATATCAAGCATAAACTTGCAAATGTTATACAGCATATCAAACTTAATCATCAGGTTTGCAGCCCTGAATGTGAGACTTTATGGACCATTCATACAAAGATTTCATCATCAGCTCTGTGAATCTGTGTGAGTCATGAGGCGCTTTTAAACACAAAGTCATTCAAGCGAGCCCATCAATGGAGCCGATTTCCTCATCCTTCCTTCACATGTAAAAACAATCACATGTGAAAAGGAGAACCAGTCCTTTTACATCAACACTGCCTCACATGATCCGATCCCGAGCTGCTCGAGGTGAAAAACAGAGAAATAAGGAAACATATAAGATGGAAGGCGTGTCACTCGGCTTCCTCCTCGTGTCACCCACAAAACGCGTGTGTGTGTGCCTGTGTGTGTGCGTGTGTGTGTGTGTGAGAGAGAGAGAGAGAGAGAGAGAGAGAGAGAAGTTTAGTTTCCTGTCCTCTGGCTCTTGACGCACGGTCGCCGCTCCTCAGACGATGGCGCGTCCTTGTCCGCGCACGGCGCTGCTGCGTTCAGGGCACAGCCGCTTCCCCCAGAACTGAGGCGAGAGCCCCCGCAGGGTGACACCGTCCATGGCTGAGAAGAACAAGGTCGCTCCGCCGGTTGCTGGCAGCCGGAAAGCCGCGTCGGGAGGTGGTGCCACCAGCCTGGAGACGCACCGCGGAGAGCCGCTGTCAAACGGGAAATGCGCCGTGTCCGAGCCCGTGAGGAGGGTCCAGACCGACGGCATCTGCGAGTCGCCGACGTGGGATGGCTCGGGATCGGATTCATCCTCCAAAACCATCCCTCGGCGCAGCAGTCTGATCAAGGTAGGCCCCCGGCACAGAGGCGGCGTGTGTCTGTGTGTGTGCGTGTGAGTGTGTGCGTGTGAGTGTGTGTAATGCACGCAAACTGTTGCTGAGGATGCTATAGAGGGACGTGGAGGTGTCAGTGAACTAAACATGGCGAAACCATCACTTCAGACATGACAGTCATTCAGGAGATTTAGTCCAATCGTCGTTCTTTTCCTCCCCGTTGAGCCTGTTTGTTCTTCCTTTCAGAGTACACACCAGATGTACGTGCGTGTTAAACAGTAGAATACGAGCAAATATCACAAATCCACTGTCAATCCAGTGTGACTCTGCTTCCTGTCAGCTTCCTCTATTTCGAAAAAAGAACGTTAAGTCACCTTGTCTCACATGTCATCCTTGACAAAACAGATGTGAGGAAATATTTTGTGTGTTGCCAGAGTAAGATGAGATAGGTTTAAGGGTTTATCTTAAATCATAACCGAGACTTTTTTTTTTCATTAAAAACAAAAGCACGTTATTGCAGCTGTTTGTGCTGACACAGTTTTGTTGAGGTCACAAATTAAAGCGTGATGTCACTTATTATTATGCTTCATCAGTCGTGGAGGGAAACGGCTCCAATTGGCGCCGCTGACTCCACGAGAAGGAAAGCGAAAACATGAATATGTTCAAAGCTCATCATGAGGACACCCAAAACAATCAAGGCGTTGCAGTCGGAGTAACGCCTAATCAATAACTCATCAAGTGATTTTGTCTGTCTGTGGTGGGGGGGCCGTGCAGGTGGTCTCACATTGATCCCTGGTGGCCACTCGCTCTTCAGCCGCCGCCTGCAAACACAAGACTGGAACCTGTGGGCCTCATGTGCGAGAGAGGAAGCCGGGCCACTTGGCCAATTTCCTCAGAAGCCGTGTTGCAATGTTGCTATTAAGTCATGAGAGGCTGGCGAGGACACGCCCCTCCCTCTCTGACTGGAAACACACACCAGCGTGCCTCACCTCTTTGCCCACGCACGGGCCTGCTCTCACCTCTTCACTGTGTCATCTGCAGCCATCTGACGGGGCTTACACAAGCTCCTGGCATCATTTGAAGGGTCAGACGTTATTTTTGAAGGAGCCCAATCTGTGCTGTTAACAGAGGAATCCACCCCACAGCAGCGGGTATCACTGGACTTTGTGATTCTCCACACAAAAGGATTCTGGCGGTATGGAGGCAGATAAACAGGAAACATGACATTCCAGTCTGCTTTCCCCAGGAGCCGCTGGATTTAGTGTGTCCGGCGTGTGTGTGTGTGTGTGTGCACGGTTTTTTTCCAGACACGAGCGGTCTGCCCCTAACTGCGTTCCATCTGCATGTTTGTCGCGCTGTCCGTCCTCCCGATTATTCCGTCCTGCGGAGCGGAGCCGCAGCTGTGTAGCTCTGCTTCTGGCTCGTGGTGTCGCGCAGGAGACAACATCTGGCCACCTCGGTCCTCGGCGCAAACCTGCGCCCGTCAGGGTCTCCCTTCTCGTGAAGCCCGACAAGGACGCGACAAATAATCATATCTGCTGTTGAAATCTCTCCCAGTCCAGAGTGGCACCAAGAGTACGGCGCTCAGGCATGTGCGCTGTGAGAGTGTGTACACGCACACGTCACTATCACGGGAATCTCCAAACAGCTGCTCGCTAATGAGCCATAACAGTTGACATTATTCACGTGAGGTTAAAAGGTGGCTCAGCCGAGCTCTTTCTGCTTGCTAATGGAGGCGCGTAAAACCAGAGGAACAGGTAGCTTTTGCACACATTTTTCTCCTCTTTGTGTGTTTCAGAGGTGTTCCCCAAACATTAGCCAGAGGTGTGAGCGTGCATGTGTGGAGGGAGGCCCACTGCTTCAGAGCAGCTCTGAGCTCCTCCAGCTGTTCAAATCAGAAGGGTGTAAACCTCCAGGATGTGCTAGCATGCTCATCTACAGTCCACTGCGTCCATAATGTACACAGTTGTGCGTGTCATTGCAGCGGCGTGTAAACAGACTGGCCTGACCAAAGGCCTTGGCCGCTTCTCGCTTCGAGTGGTCCCATTTTGGCCGCAAACGCTCCGACGACCTTTCCGAGTTGATCTTTGGCTCGTAACCTCCTTCTCACCACACGCAGGCCTGCATGTGTGAGACCGTGTGGAACGTTAAAGGTCTGACGTGCGAGCATCTGCCCCTCTGCTCGCCACAAGAGTTCCAGAAAGAGTCATTTTGGTTTCTGTAAATGTTCACCACAGTTTCTGTTGAAACATTATGATCATATATAGATATACACACGCAGACACACACATATACACACATAATTGCTCACACACCTATCTAGAGGCATTTTAAAGTCCCCAGTCAACCTAATGTACGTGTTATTAAACTGGAGAAAATCCACACGTTCATTCGATATGCAGATTCAATATAGACGGGCCCCTGATCCCAGAGCCGTGTTGCTATGACATTGCTAACCTCTACACAGATTAAAGATAATTAAATTAGATCATAAACAAAAGTTAATCAATGATCGCCATTCAGAAACTGGAAAAATGCTAATCAATTTATCCTCGGGTCGTGTATGTCACATGGTAAATGTCTGCTGCATTGCACAACCCATTCATTCATATTCAGATATAATTGAGATTCAAATAATGCAACAAATATTAGATATTATATTAGAATATTTCGCCCACAGACAACATTACTATAAATGAAGAAATATCTTGGTAACTGCTGCTTATCATCATGTAACCTCTCTGCAGCTCTGCTCTGCCTGAGGAGGCCTGCAGCCTCAGATAATGCTTAAAATACATTGTTTTTAAATATCTGCTGTAAGGTTTTGGTAGACTGACCAACTAGAGCAGTGTGTGAAAAGGGTTTTCATAACTGTTCAAATGGATCGCAGAGATCCTCGACTCATTTTGACTTTGCTGGTGAGATAAGAGGCATATATGTATATACATAAACTGGTAGCTGCTGCTTTTTTTCTCCAGTAAATCAACCTTTAACTCTGCTGCTGCTGGTGTTGTACTCCAGGGAGAGCGTCACTCCAATAAACTAAGTCATTCATCATCCTTCATCTGTGCCTTTCTCAAAGACACAGAGGCTGAAAGGACAGCTATGTCCATCCATCTGTTTTTATTCCCCAATTCTCCTGCCCTCACTCTGATTTTAATGGTCTCTGATTCTCCATTCATCCTAATTAGTGGATCACGCACACCACACCCACCCGGTGACCTATATCTTCATTTATGCTGACTCCAAGATGTAATTTGTTGTAGGGGCATGTTGTAGCTGTGCAAACATGCACAACCCTTTCATACATCATCACATGCTTGTAAGCCGGATAACGAACACACGAGGCCACACTGGTGCCTTAAGGCTACGTTCAAAAAGTCTGAGAGTACGTGGACATAAAGTTAAAAAGTCATCTGTCAAAACGCTTCTGAAAGCTGCAGAAATGAAAATGATTCTGCAGTTCTCTGTAGCTTTGAGCTCTGAGGTCTTATTCGTGTGAATTCAACCGCAACAGGCAACGTTTGTGAGAGGAATGGCCTTTAAAGCCAGAGTAACTGTTAACAAGTCACACCAAAAGTACAGCAGTAGAGCGTTGGTCAGTTTCACGCACGTTTTATTTGCCTGGTGATTCTACGTACACAGTAGAAAAGAACTGTTTTTCATATCACAGTGACATCCGCTCTTACTGTCACCGTGTGAACGGTATTTTGTCCTTCCTCTTGTTCGTTCGTCTTGTCACTGATGTGAAGTCGCAGGAAAGTTCTCTCTGAGTGGTTGATCCGCCACTTCCTGTTTTGAAGGCAGTGTGGTTTTAGACTTTCATGTCACTGTGAAAAGCTCCACCCCCCATAGAAAGAAATACTACCAATAATGCCAAGAAAATTCTTAAAATAAGTCCTTCGTTGTCGCATTCTTCTTTATATACAACAGAATCTCCTAATTCTTCAATTCTACTTCCTCTCAACAGCTACAGTCCCACTAAATCAACTCAAGTGACAACTCTATGTAATTTAGACAAGTATCACTAATATGAAGGACAAAACTGTTTCATTTTTGTTTATAATGAAAACAAATCACTGAGTTCTGGGTTAATCCACTGCTTCATTGGAGTCACGTTTGCCTCACCTAGCCAAGCTAACAGAGCCAAATGTGAAAAAAAAAAAAAAAAAAATCGTAATTTGTGATGGACTCACACAAATATAGGTTGTTTTTAAAAGGTGTCTTTTGTCTTATAGAATCTGCTGAAGAGTAGGTGGCCATTACCCCAGTGAGGCGTGTGTTCAGTGCTCATCTGTAAATCAGCCTTGACGCGCTCGTCAGGGGTCACGGTGCACAGCTGTCTGGAGACCACGTTATTTTCGTGTCTTTTATAAACTGGGTAATATTAGCACAGTGATTG
The DNA here is from genome assembly GCA_911728415.1 of Lagocephalus sceleratus. Classification (NCBI taxonomy): domain Eukaryota; kingdom Metazoa; phylum Chordata; class Actinopteri; order Tetraodontiformes; family Tetraodontidae; genus Lagocephalus; species Lagocephalus sceleratus. Next base: position 3,185,484 of record CAJVRN010000219.1, on the reverse strand, counting down.
GACGGAATACAGCCGCAAAGGAACCCTTATGGAGAGAAGAGAATAAGAGACGCAGATTGAGATTGCCATCAATCTGCAGCTCCCGTCACTAAATTGCAGAGCTCTTCTTTTCTTTTTTTATCTGGAGACATGAAGGAGAGGGCCTGTCTCTCCATCCACACCCTTTCACTCGTCTATCATGCCTCAAGGAACCTGGTGTATTTTTAGAGCAACACCTCCCTCCCTTGTTCTCTTGCCACAAAATCTCAAAAAGTCACCCCTGGAAACTCTTCCTCAATTGTAACAAGGCAGTTTTTTGAGGGTTTGTGATTGTTAGGTGCCCTCACCACTCTCAAAGGAGAGCCTTTTCATCTTTTCATCTTTTCAAGTGTTCATTCATATTCTTTAGATGAAACACACAAGGGTCCTTGTTTACTGGCTTCACATCACCAGAATTCTATGAAGGATCAGATCCTCAACTCCTTCATTAAAGACTCAGATAAATTAGTTGATTGTTTGGGATAAACAGAACTTGTGAAAATGGAATAGGAAAATGGAAAAAATAGCCTGGCTTGGTCAGTTGGAGTACTTGAAAGGGGTTTTGGGTGGTAAAGGTTTGTTAATCATGGTTGTGCTTTATCAGCACTGCAGATTTTTTTTTTTGTTAATCTGACACATGTACCACATTGGTAAGATATTGTTCTTTGATTAGGTATTTGAAGCCATCCGTGCATGCGGTATTCACCTTTGCACATTGATTGTGTCATATTTATTTTTTGTGAAACCTAATTTGAAATCTTAATGTTTCCAAAACGTACCTATATTTTAATATTTACTAAAAAAAAGTCTAATACAATATAGAAATCCCTACATCTAGGTGCCGTCTCTTTAAATTGTCATATACTAACACATCTATAATTGAATAAATTTGTGCAGGGATATCATTGGATCATCGGTGAATCAGGAGAATGATATGAGATAAACTGATTGGTGAGGCAGAATTAGCATGCTGCAGCTCACTGCTGTTGTCTGGTCAGGTATGAGTAATGGGGTCGAGGCCAAGGGCACGCAGTGGCTTATAGCATCAGTAAAACAACAGGGAAATTTACGTAGTAGACCACATAATCTGTGGTTACGTAATCTTATACAGCATTTAATCTCTAAAATACATTGCAGATAAGGAAAAAACATCTCTTAACATGGCATAGAATAGTTATTAAGGGCTCCTTTCTTTGATCTCTTCTCATCAGGATGGGTCACGGGCTGGTCGTGACCGGAAGAAGACGGTGTCTTTCAGCAGCAGCTTGTCAGAGAAGAAGATCAGCAGTGCTGCAGACTGTATCTACTCCATGGTGGGTCAGCAGCTCCAATCTGACCTTTTAAATAAAATACACCCACATTAAATATTTATTGTACTATGCGTGCATCAAGAGCTCCTGGCGGATTACAGACCGCTGAGCTTGTCAAGCCCCCCCTGTGGAGCTTGTTCAAGAGTGTGATGGACTCAGAACTGTACTCAGAGGCTTTTCCATTTTGGTTCCAGGTGGAGGGAAGTGAGCTTAAGAAAATACGAACCAACTCTCGTGTTTACCAGCGTTACTACCTGCTGGACACAGGCCTCCAGGCTTTATGCTGGGAACCATCCAAAAAGGAATCGGATAAAGCCCGTATCTCTCTCGACTCCATACGAGAGGTCAGTGTTGCAAGAAAAAGCAAAGCCAAGAAAATGTACATAATCCTTAAACATAAATGTTGATCCAATTTGACCACATTTTTGGTCTCCTCTGGTCTCTGATGCTAGGTGCGCACAGGTCGTAACACAGAAACCTTCCGCACCAGTGGAGTTTATGAGCAGATTTCAGAGGACTGTGCCTTTTCCATCATCTACGGGGAGATGTATGAAAGTTTGGACCTGGTGGCCAACTCTGCTGAGGTAGCAAATATCTGGGTGACTGGCTTAAGGTATGAAACAACTTGTGCTTGTTGTGGTTCAAAAAATTGCTGACAGATATTTTGTGATGTATGCTTGTTTTGTGTTTAATAAAAGTGGGGGAAAAGCTCATGGCACTGCGTCTTCTTCTTCTTGCACTTTTTCTCCAGGTATCTGATGCAGTATGGAAAACACGCCCTCGACATGCTTGCCAGCAGTCAGGACAGCCTTCGTCTCGTCTGGCTGGAGCAGTTGTTCTCTTCTGCCCTTGATCCCAAAAGAAAGGAAGATGCAGATGAAGGTATCTGTCTGCAATCAGCCGTCGGGCTCATACAGAGCACGAACCCGGGAGTGAGCATCAGCAAAGTGGAGCAAAGGTTTAAAGAGCTTCAAAGGGTTCGAGACAGGATGTGCAGCCTTACTCTGGACAATGGGTCTGAGGTGAAGGAACACAAGGAAAGCAAGAGGCTCATTGGGAAACGAGAGCAGGTCATCAAGGAGGAGTTCATCGAGGTCTTCCATGACTTTTGCACACGTCCAGAGATTTACTTTCTCTTGGTGCAGTTCTCCAGCAACAAGGAGTTCCTGGATACAAAGGACTTGATGAGATTTCTTGAGGCTGAACAGGGCATGACTCTGGTGGGTACTAAAAAATGATCTGACATAAATTGTAAAGCAAGTTGCAAGTCGTGTCACAAATACTTCCTAACTTTTTTTTTCTGAATCCTTGAATCAATGTGTCATCCAGGTGAGTGAGGAGACCAGCCTGAAACTTATCCAGTCCCATGAGCCATCAGAGGAAGGTAGAAAGCAAGGGTACCTGTCACTGGATGGCTTCACCAGCTACCTCACCTCAGCGGAATGCCGCCTCTTTGACAGGGAGCATGACGCCGTGTGCCAGGACATGTTGCAGCCTCTGTCTCACTACTACATCTGTTCCTCCCACAACACCTACCTCATTGAAGACCAGATAAGAGGCCCATCTGACATTTCTGGGTATATACGTGCACTCAAAATGGGCTGTCGATGTGTGGAAGTGGACGTTTGGGACGGGTCTGACGGTGAGCCGGTGGTATGTACTGGGCACACCCTCTCTCCACCTCTGGCTTTCCATTCTGTATTAGAAGCAATTGGAAAATTTGCCTTTGTGGCATCAGACTACCCTTTAATTGTATGCATAGAGAACCATTGTTCACATCAACAACAGAAGGTGATGTGCCAACACCTCACAAGGATACTTGGGGATAAATTGTACACTGACCCACCCAATCAGGAGAACTCATACCTACCATCACCTTATGCCCTAAGGCATCGGATTCTTCTAAAGGGTAAAAAGTTGGTACTGGGTTCAGATGGCGAGGACGGGGAGGTAAGTGAGGAAGATGAGGGAGCAGAAATGTGTCAGAAGTTGAAAGCATCCAACAGTGGATCAACAGATCCTGGAGGAAATGATAAAGATTTAGTACCAAAAAGCACCTCTCCCACAACTGCGATTGTGTCCAATCCTCTTCACCTTCATTCAAAACGTTTCCAACTCTCCAAGGAGCTCTCGGACCTTGTGACTTTGTGCCGTTCGGTTCGGTTCATCGACTTTCCAACATCATCTAAAAGTCAAAAGTCTTGGGAATTGTGCTCCTTTCACGAATCTCTGGCTTTGCGTCTAGCGACTGAGAACCCGGGCGACTTTGTCAATCACAACAAGCACTTCTTGTCCCGGGTTTACCCCTGCCCCATGCGTATCGACTCAAGCAACATGAACCCTCAGGATCTGTGGAAGTGTGGTTGCCAGATTGTATCTATGAATTTTCAGACAGCAGGACTGATGATGGATCTGAACACGGCCTGGTTTCGGCAAAATGGGAACTGTGGCTACGTCCTGCGACCAGCGATCATGCGACAGGAGGTGTCTTATTTCAGTGCTGACACCAGAGACACAGTACCCGGCGTATCTCCACAGCTGCTCCACATCAAGGTAAGATGAACTCATGCTTAACCACAAAATACTTAATTCATTAAAAGTTTATCATGAAAAAGATACAACTAATTGCAATGATTATTCTCTTAAAGTATGCGTTTTATTGATCCAATCCCAGGTAATAAGCGGTCAGAACCTGCCAAAGCCAAGGGGTTCGGGGGCCAAAGGAGATGTAGTGGACCCCTATGTGTATGTGGAAATACACGGTATTCCAGTTGACTGCACAGAGCGCCGCACTAGGACGGTGACCCAGAACGGGGACAACCCCATCTTTGATGAGAGCTTTGAGTTTCAGATCAACCTGCCTGAGCTCACCATGGTTCGCTTCGTGGTTCTGGATGACGACTACATTGGGGATGAGTTCATAGGTTAGGACAGAACAGAAAAAGTTACTGAAAACGTCCAGAATTCACATTCCTGTGACATGTTCTCTTTCCTACCACAGGGCAGTATACCATCCCTCTGGAATGTATTCAGCCGGGTTATCGGCACGTAGCACTCCAGTCTCTGACAGGGGAAGAGCTTCCCCATGCCAGGCTGTTTGTCCATGTGGCACTGACCAACCGGAGAGGTGGAGGAAAACCTCATAAAAGGGGGCTGTCAGTGCGGAAGGCCCGCAAGGGAAGGGATTACACAGCTCTACGGGACTTGGGTGTCCGGGCTGTGGACGATGTTTTCAAGATGGCTGCCCCTTTGCTGAGAGAAGCCACGGACCTAAAGGAAAACATGCAGGTTGGGGTTCCAGACATTTTTATATTTTTGAATTACAAAATGAAGAAATCACTTGTCTTCAATTAATTTGAATCAGTTCATTAAGGGTTTAAAAACCATGTTCCATCTCAGAATAATTGGGTTTATTTCTGTTAATTTTCAGTGAATGGAGAATAAAGAAGGAGATTGTTCTTTTAACAGATACACTTTTTTGAATATGTTAAAAGAGGATAGAAACCTTTCTGAGACAGTTATTCATTTAGTCAGTGGGTGCACATTGGTTCTCTCTGTGCTTTGAATGGCAGCAAATAACTACATGGGCAAATGAATGCAAAAAAAATGGAGCTTTCTGACACCAGTATGAAGTGAGTGTGAAAGAAAATGTCAGTAAATGTCATATTAAGTGAGTGCAAAGATATTGTGCTTATTTTAAAATGATTTTCTGCACCATCTTCTGTCAGGTTCAAAGTACAAATTAAAGTGTGATGAATGTTTTTTTTTTTCCTCTTCCCTTCAGAATTCAGTGGCGGTCTTCAGGGAGCTCTGTGGGGTGTCGGCAGTGTCTAACCTCATGCAGTGCGTTCTTGCTCTGGGCTCCAGGGTGTCAGCACCTGACGGGACACCTTTATTACTGTTTGACCTGCAGGATCACTACCCCACACTGGAGCCACAGGGACCGTTACCAGAAGTGCTACGACGCGTCATTTCAACCTACGAAACTGTGAGAAAGGCATTCAGCCGACTGTCATTATGTCATTATGCATTTTGTCCACATGAAGGAGTTTGTGTGGGGGGGCTGCATCTCTGAAATTCACTGCAACAAAAAAAAAAAGATCCATCTAAATCGACTGGCTTATCTACATATGCTGACATCATACATCTTTCTGCCTCCACTTGCTGTTTTGCCCTCTGGGTCTTGTTGGACTGTGGCTGGCCATCATAAGTGGTTTCATTAAAACTGTGGTCCAACGCTCGATGGAGTGGTAGCCTGGCCTGACCTGTTTAAGTGGTGCTGTGGTAAACAACGTTACACCACTTTTTCCTAGATCTGTATGTGTGTGTAGTTAGTTGGATGGACGGATGGATAGATAGATAGGTAGATAGATTATTTTTGCATTAGTGTGTAAACATGTGTGTGTTGTGTAATTATGTTGTTTTCCAGTCAAATAAATCAAACTTGAATACCATTAGCATACATTTTAATGTTGACCTGCTAAATGCCACGCTTCTTCTGGTGGGAGCCTGCATGTGTGTGTTCAAACTAGTGTACCGTAGTTAATCCGATATTTGTCAAACAGCATATTTTGCTGTCTAATGCGTGTGTTTGTATAAACACTGGCTATACTGGCTTCAAAGGTGCTGTCCTATCAGCCTCTGTGGGTGTTCTCGTGCATACATGTGACTATTTCCAACATCTTAATGGCCATTAACTCATAAAAATGGCCATACAGATGATGGCACATCTGTATGTTTATTTCACACCTAATAGATGTTTCTTGTTTGCAGATGGTGCAGGCCTGCAGAGCAGTGATGGAGCTTTCTGATGGAATCAGCAACAGGCTGCTGCATATACAAGCCGTGGGTGTGTAGGCGTTTGTGTTTGCTCGTCTCAGTCCTAATATGAGATGCTGCTCTATAGAGTGTGTTATCATGCGTGGCGACTATGGCCATGTTCCCGTTGCACTAATGAAAACTCCCACACACACTTCAGATGTGCAACTTTGTACACTGTGGTGGCTGCTATTGTAATTTATATAACCCCTTTATGTGGGCGGGTATTATATTTACAGCTGTCTGACAGTTTGCATGAAATAACAACTGATGGCAACAGACAGGTCTTTGTGCCCAGAAGCTCATTTCATGTGAGCAAAAACTGATGCAAAGCTGGACAGGAAAGTATTGTGTGTGTGTCTGTATGTTTTGAACTCCACATATATGTCAGGTGAAAAATTGAAATGTATATTATACAACAGTGGGTCCCTGCCATCGATCTTCCATCAGTCTGTGATTCGGCCTGCACATAATTTGTGAAATTTCAGCCCGAGGTTTGTTTACTTCAGCAGAGCTCATCAGAATAGGGGCTATAAGTCACCCTGACTGTAACAGGGACAAGTCTGGAAACACACCTGAGCACACACACACACACACTTTACCGCCCTCACATAGGCCACGTTCACTCGAGAGACATTGATTGATGGTTGATATCAAGTTGATGTCACATTAGAGGGAATTACAGTTACAGAAACATATTATGTGTACGACCTTCAGGAGAACTTCTGACTAACCTGCAGCGATAAATTGAGCAGAGTAGGTGGTTTTAACTCGATGGATGTTGCTTTCGTGTTATCCACTGAATTCCATGGCAGGTTTGCAGAGCTGGACTCAATCTTCAGTTAATCTGTGACACCTTCATAACATTAGCTGCTGTGAGTGTGTTAGATACTCTGCTCCAGATATTATTTCTTCCACGTATGACTGTATAAACAGAGTACGATGGGAACGCGTGATTAGTTAAGCCTCTGGTGTTGATCCAGCGTGATCATCTGATAAGGAGATGCGGAAGACTCTGCAATTTTGATCTTGTGACCAAAGATTTTTCTGTTTGTGCATAGAATAAAGATAGCGATCAGGTGATCCAAGCTGGAGGACAGATTCGTAGTGTGCTAGGAGAGGGTGGGCCGCCAGAAGGTATAAAATGTTCAGTCACGGGGAGTCGCAGGACGACCACTGGCAGACACAGCTGTCTGAATCTGGACGGCCTCACATAGGAGAAGTGAGGGTGAAAGAAATGAGTGACAGATAAATAGCTGGAGGGAATAAGAGAAGCACACAGACTTTAGTGTTGTGGCGTATGGGACTATAAGTGGCCAAGTCATCAGAACGGAACATAACCACTGTAACACACTACATTGATGCTCTCAGTTGTTTCTTTTTCTGCTCTGATTTTTAGCTAAACTTACACAAACCACAGTAACATCTGATTAATTAGAGCATTTCTCTGATGGTTCTGGGCTATATTTTCACACGCGGTACTGCTTGGATTCCTGTAGATCTTCAGTGTAGCCATTTAACAACAGAAGAGCAAAGCAGAAAAAAGAAAGAAAAAGTCGTATTACCTTTAATAATCCTCACCTAAAATGTTATTTGTCACAGCAGCTTGACCTTACTGAAGTCCTTCAGCAATGGAAAAATGAACATGACCCAATGTGGGACTCATAACTGTGATTAAGAAGCAGATGGTTCAAAAAGGGCTGTCAAGTGAGGGCTGTGCTGTAGATTTGTGTGACCTGACCCTTTAATAACCTCAGCTGAGCAGCTGGTTCTCCTCCAGGGTCCTGACGTGAACAAGCAATATGGATTTTACACTTCATGACATGCACATAAATGTGAGCGTTTCATTGCTATCAGCCTGGAAGCCGGGTGTTGCTTATCACCATTGTTGGTGGTTCACACAGAGGACAGGAAGCGAGGGGTCTGTGTGGCGCCTCGGCCTTTATCCACAAGGCTCACAGAGTTACTGAGGCCTCAAACGTGCTCATGGTTGTTGCTCCATATATGCACACTGTAACTGCAGTGGAGATGGTCGGGGTGTTGCAGCATGTCCAAATCCCAATTTGTTTTGCAACCTATGAGGACTGTTTCAAAACAATCAAATGCTACCTACGTGAAAGGTTTCAGTGTTGCGTAATAAATGCTGTTCTTCTGTCCTGTTTGCAGTAGCTGCCTCCCATTTCATATGTAGCAGTGTTTCAGAGCACCAGTGGTAAATTTATTCACTTTGTGGGAAGTATGTGGAACTCGTATGCCTGAAGGCATTCAGAAATAATGCCCCCTGCTGGTTAATGTGACGTGTCTGCCACATCAGACATGCATAGTTCGGTAGCAGCTTTGAAAAGGTCAGCGTTGCAGCATGTATTTATGAACTGCCCTTTTTAATTTAAAAAAATACGGCAGCAACAGAAGGAAAAAATGCCCATAGAAGAAAAAAGTTAAATGTTTGTAAATGAACCATTCAATAATCCGGTGTGTAATCAACCAAAGCTTGCTAACTTGTACACAGATAGTTGTGTAAATATTTGCAGAAGATGGCAGCCGAAGACTCGGAACAGGGCTTTGGCTTGTTTCAACACCGAAACAGAAGGAAAAGGGGAAAAGGATTTGCACCTGACAGTGTGAATTAGGGCCCCAAGGATAGGTGGAAATGGCACAAGGTTCAGAAAGAGGCTGTTGGCGGTGGGGAAGAGTCAGCTGTGTCAGCGCTCATTGCTCATAAGACAGTGGCCCAGTATTACTGAGGAAATAATTCCCCATCCATTGGCTTTGCTTGAATTCACAGGGAAATAGACACTAACACTTCATGGGCACGTAGGCTTTGGGTTGCCTAGCAACAGCGCAGTAAAGGTTATTACTCAGGCAACTTGTGTAGGTGTGTGTGCGAGACTGTCGAGCAGGGAGTTGTGTGGAGCAGGTGTGTGTGCATGTGTGTGTGTGTGTGTGTGACCATGGTTACAGACATTCACAGAGAGGGATTATGCATGGAGAACTGGTAAATTATGCTCACGTCCAATCTACTCCTCTCAGTGTGTGTGTGTGTGTGTGTGTGTGTGTGTGTGTGTGTGCGCGCACGTGTGTGTGTGTGTGTGGTCCACAGTTGTGCGTGTTTATCTCCTCAATGGCTCACAGTGATGAATGCCTCATGTTAACCCACTTCCGGGTTTCCATGGTAACAGGAGGACATTGGCCCAGGGTGGTCAGTGAAAGACAGACGCAGGCACACAGCTCGTCATACACAGTGACCTGACCTGTGTGACATTGCCGTCTTCTCTCTCTGACATTTTACCTAATTTCCATAACTTCTTTGTGTTTTTTTTAGCTGTGGAGCATCTTCGATTTGGCTCATCAAAAGATGGCAAAATATCTGTAAAACATTCTGATTACTCAAATTAATGCAACCGTAGGTCGGCCTCATGAAGGAGGATTAAATTGAGGTAGAATGCTGAAAGCAGGTATACAATCAATTATATCATTATTTAATTATTTTGTGAGATTTTCAAAGTAATGGCACTGAAATGAACTGAAAAAACAGAAAATACCATGTTGATCTTTCCATCTATCTGCCAGAACAGGACCGCTTGCACCCCTGACATTTACTCCAGCTTTGAATGTTGCTCATCAGCACATGAAAGGTTACGTCTAGGATCTGCGTCGGTCGCGTTGTCGTTGTCCCGGTTGATCTTTGAATTCTTTTGAAGTGAAATATTAAAAGGTGTCCTCTCATCTGGACGTCTGCAGCCATGGAGTTTCACGAGAAGCTGCAGAGCCTGGCGGCGAAGGAGGGGCTGAAAGGTCGCAAGGTGACCCGGGCACTGGAGAGTTTCAGCTGGAACATCACCATCCTTAAGGTCTCTCACACACACACACACACACACACATATGTGTGTGTACATATGCTTGTCCTTCTGTGCAGACTTTCATAGGCATAACATATTAGCCAAAAATGTCTTCACTTTGCTATTAAAAAGTGGATTTAGTTTAGATTTAGTTTTCAAGAACACACACACACGCACGCACGCACGCAGGCACGCGCGCGCCCTGAAGAGAAGACCATTAGAACATGTTTCTCCTTCAGCTATTTGTTCATCTAAATTTGCTCTCTCAACAGTAGCTCTTCCACCGGTCTACTACTGCATCTCTGAGTTTGGTGAATAGACAACTTTTTAAAAACCAACAGACTCTTTCTTCACATTGAGTCTGCTCACATTCACCTCGAGGTTTTCACCTTTCCACGTTACTGCTTTTTTGTCACTGGTAGCGTTTTGTTCTGGTGGAGCACCAGTGACGCTACAATAAAAACGAGCTTTCACCTATAAAACACGTCCACGTCACCTGAGAAGACCTCTCCTCACCTGGTCCAGAGGTGTCCACACACTACAAGCAGGAACCCAATAATCAGAAGTGTCAATTCTCGTATTTGTAAAACATAAAGCGCTACAGTTCCTATGGCCGCATTTAGAAAGTAAATCATGAAAACAATTGAAAAGCTTCGGGGAAGGAAAAGACTAAAGAAAACAGGCTAGGCCACGCCGCTCACTCTTCCATTGTCTCCGCTTCCTGTCTCAGGGTCAGGCAGACCTGCTGCAACACACCAAAGCCGAGGTCCAGGACAGCATGAAGCAGATCCACGACGCCGCTCTGACCGGGAACCTCACCAAGGAGGGCAGCGGCGTGAGGAGGGTGCACTCTCTTCCCCGACGGGGGCAGGAGGACCGGCCCCTCGTGAAGAGAGAAGAGCCGCAGTGAGACGGCGCCGCTGGGCCGTGGGAGCGGATGAGCGCCCTCGCCGCTCCGACGGGGAGCGGGAGGAGGAGGGGCACGTGGTCGCGTGAGGGTCAAAGCCAAGGCTCAGTTCGTACTGTATCCGACTGTAAATACACACGTCCAATAACGGCTCCTCACGTGGCATACGCCTGGAACGCCCTTTTGAATACTCGAAGCACTGCCGGTTCCGCATCTAAGCAGCTTTCGCTTGACAAAGATACTGTTACGTAAGGTTTCCAAGTGTAAACTGAAAGCTATTATTATTTTTAAATAATAATAAAAAGAAACAGGTATTAGTGGATGTCTTGATTCTTGAGCATTTTAACCTGTCTTTTGTACCTCCCCGGTCTGCCCATCACCTTTAACTGACCCTTTATACTGCCAAGAATTCTGCCATTTCAGCGTCTGTGTGTTGTCTCCCATTCAGTAAAGTCTCATTATGATGTACCAGTCCTAAAGATCAACTCCTCACGTGGAAACATTTGCCTCCCGAGCAACAGTTTCTGTTAAGTTCAAAGTGCTTTATTTGTGTGCTGAACCCTGTACAGTATTTTAATAAGTAATTCTATCCTTTTGCTGTAAAGTATATTTTATATAAGTTATTAATCTTCATTGACAGCATTCCTGATTCATGTTTTGGGTGCAGTAGATACGACATTCAGCTCTGAAAGACATTTCAGTTGAAGTTCTAATAAAGTAGTTTTTGGATGGACTGGATGATCTGTGACAGAGTGTCAGTAGTATTATTTATAGTATTATTTGTATAGTATACCTTCTTATTTTGCGGCTTCTCTTCTGTGAAAGAGAAGCCGCAAAATAAGGATGCATAGATATTTTTGGGGGAATAGTTTGTTTCCATAGTTACACTGCATTAATGTTTTATAGTAATAGAATATTTTATAGTGAAGAATTAATAACACAAGCTCATAAAAACTGAAGACAGACTTACTCATCACAGAATGCTTGGTGACAACAGCTGCATGACGATCTGCTACCCGTCAATCACGTCCTGAGTGCTGGTGGGGGGGTGACAGCTCGTTTGTCTGATGAAGTGATGACTGGATGAACACATGAATGTTCCTGATTGGGCCCCTCAGGACTGAGCATGCGCACACGGCATCCTTCTGCCGTGCGAGGTCCTGAACCAGTGAAGAAAATCCCAGAGTTCCCTGGAAGAAATAACACAGATATTTAGATTAACGACAATATTGCACAACAATATTTGCTAGTTGTGAAGAAAATGTCCCTTTTTGTTGATTTAATTTGTGGCTATTTCGTGCAAAGCGCTGCAGCGGCCTCTGGTGGCCGAAATCTCTACCGACACCACAGGACCAGTTTTACTAAAAAATAATAAATATACCACTTAAAATCTGAAAAAGCTTTGATATCCTAGCACCACTTGATCACCTCACCAAATTTGTTCCGATACATTTTACTGAGCAACAGCAATTTCTGATTAAACTAAAAGAGTCGAGTTTAATTTTTTTTTAAAAAGGGAAATATCAGCAAAACCAGTGTTTATGTAGTATACAATGCGTGTTAATTATCCACCAGCGATATTTACAGAAGCATGCATTTGCAAACTCTTTTTTTTAGCACCTATAAAGCCATCACAACTTCCTCAGAGACACAGTAAATGCAGTGTGTTGCAAGAGCAATATATTTTTATTGGTGTGGGGTTATTTATACTGACGTGAGAGCAAGAAGGACATTCTCTGCATGTGCTGCTCGACATGGTTCCCACAGGACAAGGACAAGAAAGAGAAAAAGAAAGATGTAAACGTAAACTGTCAATTACCACATTAAAATATCCACATCCGAATCCATTTAAAAACAGAAGCAAGAAAAAAAACAAAAAAACGTTTTCCATGATTACTTTTTAATCCATGAAAAGAAATGTCAACAGATTAAAAATATATATATAAAAAAAAACTAAACAGATCACAGATTCAGGATTTCATTGAGAGAGAAAGTAGTCAGAGGCACTGGTTAAACTGACAGGAGGACATCATCCGTTCCTTTGGGGGTCTGAAGTCAGGCGAAGGCGCGACCACGTTTCCACATTCGGGAGACGACGGCGTCACCCTCTGAAACTCCACGCAAAGCTCAAGGAAAGTCGTCTAACCGCGAGTAAAATGGCAATCTGAGGTCCAACTCTTCGACGTGACCGTGGCGCCCCTGTCAGCGCAGTAAGTACAGTTAAATAGGAGCTACGGGTGTTAACATACAGCCTCGGGTTAGACAGGGGTAAAGTGGCACAGAAGACAGGTAGAACAGAAGAGCATCGGTGACGCTGTCACCGTCCGCATGTGCAACGTTCAGCTAACAGCAGCTGCTCCGCCAGAAGCCGCAGCCCCCGCCCCCTCGCGTTGAGCCCGCTCTCTTTTTGGATCGCGGCATCTCGATGGAAGAGAAAGAAAGAGGAGAGGGGGAGGCTCATTCACAGGTCGTTTGGGTTCACGATGGTAAAGTCCGAGTCCTTGCTGTGGGTGGAGCCCTCGTCGGGGCTGGAGGAGCCCGAGGCGACGCCGGCCATCAGCGGGTCGTGGAAATTCCCCGGAGCGCCCTCGGGTTCCATCCGCACCAAGCCCCGGCCCCGTCGGATGGGAGGCGTGCTCTCGGCCGTCCCCACGCCGTCTGCTGGCTGCAGGTCGCCGTCCTGGGAAACAAGGATGTAGTCATCCCAGTTCTTACCATCAGAGCCGAGGGAGGAGGCCACCTGAACACACAACCACCATCAGCACAGCGTGACTTTGTGATCTTCAAACCAGTTACGCTCCAAATGTCACAAAAGTGTCAACACGAGCCCGTTGTGAGCTTGAACCTGCTAAAGCGATCCTGCACCCTCAACTCTGTGAGCAGGGTCGCCCTTGACTCAGCCCCCTCCTCTGAACACCCACGCCTTGCCTGCTTTCTCAGGGGAGGACTTAAGTGGTGTAATTGTTTAAATCAGGCAAAAGCAGTAGAGCAGGAAGCAACGCTGCATCTTAACACAACAGATTATCTGTGTTCCCCTCATTCACACTCTCCATAAGTCCAGACGGCCACCTGTTTGACATATATCCACTCATTTACGACCACTCCCCTTTAACGGGGTGGCGTATCTTTAATTCCTTTATTAGCTTGTTAAGGTCATGGACCTCGGCGGAGTGACGCTTCAGTCTGGTTGGCTAAAGAATTTCCCTGATAAACTGCCATTAGAAGGTCCTCCTGAACACCACGGTTCTTCTACATCACTGTTTCAGACCATCAGGGTTAAATAAGGGACAGATTAACAAGTCTGACCACACTTTTTTAATTAGTGACATTAAAGCAAACCAACTAGACTACTGGTTTGTCCAGTTGAAGTCCAGCAGCCCAGAAGAGGACCGACTAATTAACCTGCAGCTGTGGCGGCGTCGCCGCTCGGTCCTCCTCTTCCTTGTCGCTCGCGCTCGCTCCCGTGTCCACGGCGGAGCCCCGCTGGCGCATGCCTCCTCCTCGCACCTGGTGGTTGACGCTGCTCAGAACAGTCTCGGCTGCGGAGGCGGTGGAAGTGTAGTGATCGTCGGCGATGGTGATCTCTTCATTCTCCTCGGCCTCCAACTGGCTTTGATTGAAGCGGAGCGCCCCTTTAAGAATGTCTTTGATCTGAAAGCGGGAAAAGACACACATCCTAAAGTAAAAAAAAAATCTCAAGTCGCATCACAACAGTGAGGGCAATAGAAGACCAGAGCTACCTGTTTGAGGCCAGCCAGTGACACCAGCACCTCATCCTCCTTCTCTATGTGCTCTTGTAGGATCACCTCCTGGATGTTACCTGAGGAGAACGAGGCCTTTAGTGAAGAGCACAACCATCCCTCACGTGAGCAGCGGAGCAGTGTGGACTGTGTGCGCTCACAGATGTGAGTGTTCATCATCTTGGAGCAGTATTTGCTCATGGCCTCCAGGTCGTTGATCTGGCCTTGCAGGAAGGACACCTGTGCTTCCAGGTCTTCCTCCTGCGGATCACACACACAGAGGGGGGGTGAGGGTGTGAGGCGAGCTGCTTTTCCTTCAGCAGCAACGGGGCGAACGACTCACCGCGTCTTTTTTGCCGATGGACTTGCTGTGGGAGCGAGAGCGAGTGATGTTGAAGAAAGACTCCTTTTTGTTGGCGGATGGCGGGGGAGACGAAGCGCTCACGTCGCTTCCTCGAGAGGAGTGAGGAGGCGGCGAGGAAGTGGCCTGGCCCCGCCCACCAGAGAGGCTTTCTATACTGGGAGAAGTGCTGGCCGTCCTGGAGCTTTGGCCTGAGTAGGCAGAGAGGAAAGAGGACACAGGAAAGTACTGAGCCTCAGTGTTCCCACAAACTTCTTTTACTAAATGCTAAAACCGGCCTCTGTGCTATGTTAGTGTGTTCTCTCCATGTCTGTGTGAGTTGTATAAGTAAATATTCATTATTATTTTAAGTACTTATTATTATTTTATGTACACAATAAAAACGTGATGTTCACGTAGCGCGCTATCGTCTCCCTCTGCTGGTCACGTCGTAGTACTACATGCTGCTCAATGCACCAATCATTCACCCACCAGGGACCACCGCCAGTCAGGCAGAAACGATACAGACATGCTAGAGAGAGCAAGCACGGGGCATGTCACACAAGCAGTTGCCATGGCAGCAGCGACCGTGTGTGTCAAGTCTGGGTTGGAGGACAGACCTGAGAGACCCGAGACTGCACCTGACAAACAGAACACGGAGCAGGCGAACGCACCTCTGGGTGAAGTTTGTCCTGTGTAGCGCTGATGCACACGCAGCAGATGTAAGAGGAGCACACGCACACACACCCGTACGGGACCAGAGTGCGCCGGCGTGCGCTCGTGACTCACCTTTGCTGAGATGGACGGGCATGCTCTCAGACTTGAGCAGGCGGTAGTGCTGAGACTGGGGGTGGCTCTGGGTCGCCGGAGGAGCGGCAGCGGGCGAGGGCTCGGCCAGAGGGTGAGGAAGGGCGGGCGGGGCCGACGGCGGGGACGAGGACGTGGACGAAGAGGAGGAGTGTATCTCCGGTGTTGATCGGCGAGACGGCGCTGGAGCTGACTGAGATGGCCGGCGCGATGAGCTTGCGGCCAAAGCTGAGCAGACTGCTGGAGACCTTGTTCATGTTGAGGGGGGCCGTCTTTGTGCTGGGGCCGGAGCTGCAAGTGAAGCAAAATCACCCAAAGTCAAAAAGCAGAATTCAGAGATGCTTCAGCGTCACGTACAAATGACTGGAGCGCCTGAGTGCCGTTGACTTCGGTACCCTTTTGAATCACCGGCTTCAACTTTTTACTGGTTATGAAACTTTACAGCGTTTGGACCTCCTAAAGACCTACTGGATATAATCAGTTACCCACTTCCAAATTTGAAAGTTCCTTCTGTGATCTCTAACAGGAGACAGAGGATCAGTTCATACCACACAAAGAAGAACCTCTCAACACAAGTTTTGCCTCAGACCCTTGTGACGCTGGTCTCACCCCAAAGGGTTGTAGGCATTGAGATGTTTTTACAGCGGTACCCAGTCAGCCAGGGGTGGTAGTACTGGTTGTGGGTTGCACTGGTTAGCACAGCTCATGCAGTCGTTCTGGGACTTTCTGGCCCTCCAATATTAGTATTTTATGTTGCGTTATGTTCTAAAACAACCTGGAGCTGTAACAGAGGCTTGATCCAAACGTTTACCACCTCCCTTTAGGCAACGAGGCCATGATGGTGGTGGTGGTGGGGGGAGCGACTACAGCCAACACGTAGAAGAGAGCGAGACTAGATACAAGTTACACTGAGATCAGTAAACCTGTGAAGTACTTGATCAACTGTTCTCATGAAATAAACATTCGAATGTGGAAGCTTTTAAGTAAAGTGTCCCATTTTCATGTTTTCTCTTTACCGGGTCTTGTTCATCAGATCAGCTCCCCTTGTTTTGTAGTATTCCAGATTTTGTTGGAACTGGTAGTTGACAGGCCGCGGATGGTTCTGTGAAATGAGGCACAGGAGCAGAGTAGGTATCTCTCCAAAAAAAGTTGGAGCAAAGGCAACATAAACAAACAAATATGTGCATCTTGTTGTTTCTGAGTCAGCACGTATTATCAACATGCGCCCGCGAGTGTGGATGAGGCATCAGTCCACCTCAGGTGATAAACGTGACGCGAATGTAGTGTGACGCGGCGGCCCACCTGGGGGGAGCGCTGTCACGGCCCATCACAACAGTCCTGGATCCTCATCTCAGGAGAATGGTGAACACCAGCGTGGGGAGGTGAGAGCGCACGGCTCATTGGGTTTGGAGGGTGATCGCAGACATATTGTCACGCCAGAGAGGCATTAGCGAAGGTCAGACACAAATGACCACACACCACGACACGCGCACTTGATAACTTTAACAAGTGCATAGTTGAACGTGACCTTGGATGACAAAATGCTGGAAGTTCCTGATTTTGAGTGTTAACAAACCTTATCACTATCGACGTGTAGGTGCAACTTCTCCTTTTCATATTTACTTCTTGAACGACTGCGCTTCCGTTTTGTGTGTTTATAGAAAAGGCAACTGTTGGCGTCTGCGGTACTGGAAATGATTGTGTTCGACAAGATTAAAGGGAAGAAGGCGTTCTTCTTTCATTTCACATGATATCAGTGGAGCAGAATAATCAGAACCAGTTTCACGATGGAGGATTTCATTCTTGTGCGATATGGCACCTCCAAGTGGCGAGTATAGGAACTGCATCACTACGATCGTGACCTTTGGCGCTCAAGGAGGTCTTCACATCTGTGTGTGAGCACACCACATTCACCTGGGTATTGACTTATTTGATCAACCAGAGTCAGACTATTTCAGACTCCTACATTGTCAGGGGCCCTGGAATACCCTCACCTATCCAGTATGAAAGGATTATTATCAGGTGAATATCACATGGTCTCACCCTGAGGTATTTATACTTTCTGCTTATGCACTGCTCATTTATACACCCACTCACTTCTCTCAACCGATTCTAAAGCCCCCCCGCTGCATTCCAACATGAGTGTGTATTAGAGTGTGAGCAAGATTAAATCCAGAGCAATTTGTGTAGGCTCATAAGGCTCCTCTATAGTCTCGATTTACAGTTTATACCCGAGGCCTCTCTGCTCTTTCAATCAGGGTTCACATCTGCAGTGACTGTATCTCTCAGTACTATAGGCTCTGTGAATTATGTCAATAAATGTTTAAAATGTTATTAAGTTCATTAATTAATAAAAAAGAATAATATATAGGACTAAATAAAAAAAGGAAGTTGAAAATATTGAAGTTATTGATAAAGAACACTTCTGATTTCTTCTGAATATGTGGTCAAATTAATCTCTTTTGGTCTCTTTTGAGGACAAACTGCAGAATTGTTGGAAACAAAGCAGGACCAGACCAGGAAGCAAAGCTCAAGGTATGGTGAATGACAGAGCTATTCTAAGCATCTTATATACATTTTATTCAAGAGTTAAACCAAGTAATTGAATTTTGTTGGTCCTTGATGTACTTTGGTTATTTATAATATGGTAAAGAATGCTGTGCAAGTGAAATGTTACTTATTTAGGTTATGTCAGATCGCTTGTCAAGGGACTCACATGGACAAATTTACTGTCTAATTTAGTTTTCACGGTATCATACGGTTTTTCTAGGAAGAGAAATAAGGTTTAAAAGAAGACATCAGTACGAGTCCTGAGCTTATTACCCCATTCGTTAGACCAGCGTAGCTACAGTGACAGCATTGAGCAGCAATTAGTGTAAAACTGGCTTCTATTGAATAGCAGCATTCCACAGCGCGTACCACAGTGTAAACCCTTTAAGGGAAATGGAAGCACAGCTAACTCAGATTGTTGATCTTGCAAAAACTGTTTAAATCATTTTGCAATCAGTGATGCGCGTGTGGTTTTCGCTTACTTTGGGATCTCGGAGAAAAAGGGCTTTCTGCAGCAGGGAGTTGATGTCTGCTAAGGGAGGGTAGTGCATGAGAAGGCCCAGGCAGGTCTGGAAGTTACTGGCAATGACTGAAACAGAGGAAACGACAAACCAGCCCTTTCAAATACACTTATCTCACATCTGCAAGGGATTAAAGCAGAGACAATCTGAGTCCACAACAAAGATTCAACCCCCAGCAATACAACTCCACCTCACTTAAAGAGGTGGAAAACATCCTGTTTTCCAGTGTTTAAGGCCACGTGCATTATTTCATTTTCCGGTAACAGAGCCAACGTACGTGCGTCTCGGATATACAGCAGCATGGCCACGAAGATGTAGTCCACCAGGTCCAGAGTGATGCTGTCAGCAAAGAGAGCGTCCCACACCACCAGCAGGTCCTGGAGCGGAAACTCGCGGCCGAACAGCAGACGCACCCAGCGGCTGCAGGACAGACAGCAGAGTCACGCCGCCGCGCCAGCACCGGCGCTCGCCACACACGGACCCGCGGCTGCGGTACTGACATGCCGTAGATCTGGGGCGCGATCTCCAGCCGGTTGAGGTGCATGTGCAGCTCGATGTCGTGCTTCTTCACCAGCTGGTCCTGGACGCGGTTCACTTTGGTCACGATGGCCACGGACGGCCCGACGTCTTGGGGCCGAGAGAACGGAATGCTAGTCATCATCTCCTCTTTACCCTGCAGACGCAGGTCGCCCGTGTTACACATCGACGCGATCATCAGAAGAAACCCTTCTTCTCCGTGGTCAGCGACGGCCTTTCACCCCACCGAGACGTGATTACGGGGAAATCAAAGTCAGCAGACGAACCTTTCTCACTTCCCTCTCAAAGCTGGAAAACCAAGGCTCTGCCGTCTCCATCAGCTGTGAGAACATGGCGCTGCAGACAGAGGTTAGCGTGTGTGAGGGGGGCATGGCGGGGAGAATCCAAACCAATTTGGATGATTTGAAAAGATTTCTACTCACTAGGCATCATGCTCCAGGTACGTTGGGTCCAGCAGACACTTCATCTCCTCGCTGTGAGACAGAAAAAAATGCAAATAAATGCAAAGATATGTCCCCCCCCTGCATCTACGGAGTAATGCAGATTCCACAGCTGCGAGGGGCGGACCTGGGGCTGGCTGTCTCACTGGCGTGCTGGAAGGCCTGGTGGTCACAGTGCAGCACGAACACTATGGGAGCGAGCAACTCGTGCATCCCCTGCAGGCAGAGGAAGAGGCCAAAGGAAGACGTGTAGTGAGTGTGAGGGGGGAAAGAGACGGTGAATTTGTGGTCAGTCTCTCTTTAACAGTGATGTACGAGGTTTCTAACGCAGGGTGGCAGGTTTAATTTTGATATTGTTAGCGGCGGCACGGCCATGTGTCACTTCCAGTTTGCAATAAAGATGCTGTATTGGCAGTCTATTTATCTGGCACCTGTTGCAGACACTGATGATCATTAGGCTAGATTACACACGTGTTTTGTTCTTTCGACTGAGCTTGGACGCCCACACGTGAACTGACAGCGCGGCTCGGCGGAATAACCCAAATTTTCAACGATCCACGAAGGCGACGTCTCGGTCCTACCTGCTTATACAGTAACTGTTCGTTTTCTCTGGCATAACAAAACAGGATGTCTGTCAGCTTAGTTCTCACGTCTTCATCCTGGAAGTAACGAATCTCAGGGAAGCTAGAAAGGCAAGGAAGGAGGGAAAGTTCTTCTTCACGCTGACCCCAGAAAACCCATGAAGGCATGAAATATGGTGCAAACCAAAGAAAGGGAGGACGCTCGTGATACTGACGTTCTCAACACGTCCTGTTTGATCATCCCCTTCAGTTCTTTGTCTTGGAAGAACTTGTTCCACAGGCTCTGCAACAAGGAGGGGGAAAAGACGAGAGCTCACAAATAATAACCTGGTTTATTTACGGATTAGACGAGGCAATGTAACCATTCCCGAAGGTTTTGAGAGCAGCACTGCAGATGATTCGCTTAAAAGAATCAGTTTTAGTTTAACTCAAGAACAAGGAAAAGCACTTCAATAAATGTGGACTCCAACGGAAATGAAAGGAACTTAAAAAAATCTGTCGGTGCGTCAGTGAACCTACAGCTGGACTGAGTCACGCTTTACATGCAACGACTTCCAATGATGAAGAGGAGACTGACAGCCGACGAGGGTTCACTCACCCCCTCGTCCTGGGACAGTGGGTTGTTGACCACCAGATCCTGCTGGCCTTTGGCCTTGCGGGGGTTGGTGATGTGCTGTGAAAACCACAAAGCATCAGGAAGTGACAGCTGGTTATTGCAGTTGTGCTGCTCTAAACATGATCTCCTGATGTGACATCCACATCTGTAGGCATGTCCTGTAGTCCAGAGGGTTCTGTTTGGTTTGGATCTGTTTGTTTTAGCTCAATCAGCGAGCAGCCCCTCTGTGATTTATTATAAAATGAATAATTTAGCGCGCAAATAATTAACTTTTAATCAGCATATCTAGAGAAATGTAAAATAAATAAATAAGCATAATATATTACTAATTAAACCAAATTACTGCAAAAACACAAAAAGGTACTGTGGCTATTTGTCATCTTTAGAATCATATTTGTCACCGCGTGGAGGAACGTGGCCCGACGGTGGCGCTCTTACCGTCTCCTTGATCTTCTCATACTGGGTCCTCAGCTCCTGGGTCTTGCTGATCCACTGACTCTTGTCTTCTGGAAGAACCTCCAGGTAGAGCTGCAGACAGCCAGCGTGCAGGTCAGTGCGCTGACAGGAGCGCGGCCGCCCGCTGCCGCAAACCTCGCCAAGGCCGCTTTAATCGGGCCCGACGGACGGTCCCGATCCATTCGGCCGTTACCTTCCAGCATACGCTGCGGAAGCGGCTGCTCCTCAGCCGGCCGCTGATGCCCGCCTGCCGGATCCGGGCCAGGTAATTACTGTTGAGGAACAAGTCATCCCATTCGTTCCTGCGGAGAGGAGAAAGAAGATTTATGAGCTTCTCCGCCAGAACGCGGGCACGCTTCCCCAGCTAATGCATCATGCAGCGGTACAGCAGGACGCTGGAGCGCTGGGCCGAGACGGAGTGCTGCACAAGCCACCCAAAGACTCACCTGTAGGAAAGGAAGGTGGACTGAGGCTGGGAGCTGCTTCTGCCATCAAGAGATCCTCCTGGACAAACAAAAGCCCAAACCCAATACGTTATACTGCAATTCTGGAAAATGACATGAATAAACACAACAACGAACTGATGAACTTCTTCATTGCTTCCAAACGAGCGATCAGTTACTTTCTTAAATATGTAGAGCAAAAAAAAAAAATTGCCTGGAGCGGGAACGGTACGGAGAGTAACTCTCCACTGCTCGTAATGGCGGTAATAAGTCTAATTTTGGCCTGCAGGTGAACATGCACTCAAGTCAGAGAGCTGTCTATCAACATTAGTTACAGGAGAAGATCGTTCCACTGGGACACTCAGCATGAATATTCATCAGTTCCACAACATGCCAGCCCCCCAACAATCTCTCCCGCTCGCACGCGCAAACTAAACAGCAGAAAAACAACCTCAGCCCAGGGCGTTATCAACCACATCACTGACTCACATTTCGCTTTACGCACGAAAATGGGCTTTTTTAAATGATCTTTTCTGGATGTACCTTGTGACTCTGCTGCTCCAAGTGATGCTGATCACTGGACCAGCAGCAGCACTGCAGTTATTTAACCCAACACTACAGCGAAGTTATAGCTCACAAAGTCTTTATGACTCTTCAATGGAAGACAAACTCACAGATGTTCCAAAATTAAAGAAAAAGGCTGAAGATAAAGACTTTAAACAAAATTAATTAAGGCATTGATAGATTTTACTGATTTTTAGCCGTTCTTCTGCTCATATATGCAAATAAATTACTTTTCTTTTTTATTTCCTCCATCTGTCTGACCTGAGTAGACACGCCAGCACCCAAGTTCACTTATTCTCTGAAAACGACATAAATAGGAGCAGGTCGGCGTACTGCTGTGGTTCTTGTTGAAATCGTGGAGCGGGTCGAAACCCGTCTCCTGCTGCTCATCGGTCTGGAGCGGGTGGCACGTCTCCAAATTGGGGTGCTGCATGATCCAGCAGGACCTGAGGGAGAGGAGGTCAAAGAAGAACACGTTAAAACCGCCCACCAAAATACAAAAAAAGAAAAACACTCCTCATACAATCCTTTTTGGATTGGTTTTCTTTAAAACAAAAATTTTAAAGAAAACCAATCCAAAATGAAAACCGACTGCAGCTTTTGTAGATACACACAAATATTTAATGACAGGCCGGTTGACCTTTGATTGCTGACGCTGTATTCAAGATCTAAGTGTAAACACGTCAACCCCCGTTGCCGTCAACATATGGCCTTCTCAAAGGGTTTCACATTACGATATTTACTTACTGGTCTTGTGATTCTCCTCAGCCAAGACTCAGAGGGAAGAAAAGATGACTCTGCAAGAAGAAAAAGGAACAAAAGTGAAATTTCAGAAGACAGAGACAACCAGAGCAGTTTTAAAGGGCCAGCAGGTGGTTTGAAAAACACGTGGGTCTAAAACTGAAAATAGCACGTTTGTAAGAGAATCATCAAAACCCGATGCCTTAAAATGAAAAATAATGACTGAATAGTAGCAACTATGCCAAAGAATTATAAACATGTAAATCAATTTATTGATGAAATGAAGATATGACTGTGACTATTCATCGCTGTCTACTGCTTAATGACATAAAAATGACATAAAAATGACCTTTTTGTAACCACAACTGTACAAAAAAAACATATGACAACTAAAAACAATATTTTCTTAAAGTAAGGTTTCCCTGCTAAAATGGTTGTAGAATTTCTATTCCACTCTATTCCTTCGTTATATTATAATCCTACTTGCTGAAGAAATAAGAGGGTGTGGTGTAACAATACAATAAATTGCACTTCCCATTATCTAATGATCATTTTTATGTCTAATAATCTCTAATCAGTTTAGCACTCAGAGGTCAGAGCTGGTGATAATGGTATCTCCCAGTTTGTTCCTCTTGAAGAAATGTTTTAGAAAATGATCTTTCATAATTATAATGACAGATCAGATCGAGCAGGGGGGTAGATGGACGTCGAGTATGATGGACGTGAGGACAATCTCCCTCACATTGTTGGAGAAGGTGGCAGATAAGGCAAGACTGGTTTTAACATCAACACCCAATCAGGTTAAAGGTCTATTTTGGTAAAAGCTGCTAACCAAACTACTGTAAAATTCAACTTATTCAAACATCAGGTAAACCAAAACTGCTGCCAACGACCCAAGTGTTGAAAAAGTTGAGTTTTCTCAGTGAAGCGTTTCAATCTAGGTTAACCGAGTCGTCGTCATCCATTTTGGGACCGTTCCATGTCGTTCTCATACATGGGCGTAAAGAATAGTGTATTTTCAAGCAGATTTTTTTTCCTCGTCCCTTTATTAATTGTTGAAATAACACAACAAAGGCATCTCTTAAACCTATTAACTACGCAAATGGGAATGCTGCCTCCATAAATCAACCACACAAGCCATCAAAAAATAGAAATAATTTTATATGCATAATGCATGTGCCTGTTTTCTTAGGAAACATCTGTTCTCCTCAAAGATTAATGCTCTCTTTCAGGCTGAGGGGCTTTTCCTCCCTTCCCTTGTTAAAAAGGATATTATCCCGCTAAATACTCGTAACTAATCCATAACTGTAAGAAAAGACAGAGAAGTGTTCCAAATAGGTGCAGCCAATAATAGCCTGTTTTTCCGAGTTTTGCTTTCAAAGACTCGGCATGAAAAGATTTGTCAAACTCTCCCGAGTAACAGTCAACCCACAAAGAATATTAATTTTTATCATCATCTTATGACTGAATTTGCATTGCAAAAAAGGTGTCAAAAGATATTTTGAGGAGCATTTTTCCCTACAGACCCACAGGCACATCCAGAGCTCTGTCCAACCGCTCTGATAATAAAAAGCCGCTCGGAAACAACTGAAAGACGCGCCGTGTTCCGTGGAGGTGCGCTTGTGTTTCTGCGGCGGTCGTTTATGAACAACGGGGGAACGACATGGTTAAGCACACCACAGCACAACCTCGCCGGGAGTGAGTCATCTCCCACTTTGATTATTTCCTCTCGGAGTTGAACATGAAGTGACATTCTAACTTTACTGGGCTAAAAAAAAAAAAAATGGAGGCAAATCAGCCTCTGCATAATTTAATCCTCAGCACCTGGAGACATTTCAATAATTCAAAGCACGAACCTTTCATGAAATAATCAAATCAATACATAATGAAATGCCTAAATAAATCAGGAGACAAATAACACTGCATCCATCTGTTCTGAGGTAGAAGATATGTTTGGACTTACTCTAATTTGGGGATCCAATTTGTAAGTGAGCCCAAGCTTGTGTATAAGTGTGTAAGCCTGTGTGTGTGTAAGCCTGTGTGTGTGTGTGTAGGTGTGTGTGTAAAGCACTGTAGGCAGTCGTCTAAGCAACTGATCTCACATTCAACCTTTCTGTTCAATATTAGCACAGAAAATTTTCTTTTATTTAAGTGTGTACTAAATATAAAAAGAGGCAGAGATAATTTATTAGGTTAATTATTTAACGCCTAAAAGCGTAGTTCAGGATCCCCAACGGAGTGTTGTTGGATCATTATTAACGCCGGTGGAGATAATGCAGCCCGATCTCACAGCTCAGGTCTGAAGTGTCGTCTGTGTTTGAGGAAAGAGCTGTCGAGGTTCCAGGAAGACATGCAAATGAAATGTAAGTATAGATGAGCTGAGGTTTAACGCTCAACTATCTCCTCATGACCCGGGCCCCGCCAGCCCAGCGGCGAGCGCGCACACTCGCCAGAGCTGAAATATTGAAGCACAGCACAGAGAAAAGTGGCAGTGAAGAACAGCCTTGACTGGCACTCACACTTGGAGACTGCAGATGAGTTAAAAGCGACACCCCAACTAAATAAACTCACATGCCTCTACTTCGGCACACAGCGTGAGCCCAGAGGCTTTTCACGGTCACATGATCAGACACTGCTTGAGAGCACGCTTGGGACCTTAACCTTGGCAGAACGCCGCATATTTGCTGGGTCCTGGCTGATTTCACAGAAGGAAGTCTGAGACATGCAACATCTGCGGACACGCACCAATGCATGCGGCCTAAAAGCAGGAACGGGCAGAAAGGCATCTGCGCCGCGAGGACAGGGAAGCACAGACGAGCTGTCAGGTCCGCAGTCTGAAGCCCAGCAAGGCTGCGCAGCTCCTGCGCCGCCTGCTTCCTCTCCCCCGTGACGTCAGCCAGACTCTTATCGAATGCACAATGACGAAATCAGTTTCTGGAAACTTTGTGGCCCGGGACACACGTTCTGGTCTAAACGGGTCCTCAGAAGTGTGAAGATGTGCATGACAGTGGATTAGGACCGTCCTGAGCTGGGTCCTGGCTTCGTCCCCGTGCGGGAAAAGTCCAGATCAAAACTCACCGATCAAGCGTGCGTCCACCGGGATCTACACGAAACGCCACCCACACCCCCTCGGGACAAACCCGGGGTTTGACGCGAACACAGAACCCGTCTTCGATCGTCGTGAATGAACACGCACGGCACGCACGGACGCAGCGCGCCTAGCTCGTAGCCGGCGCGCAACGAAGGTGGACGACGACGCCTGAACTCGCCAAACGAGCGCGGGACGTCCGTGCGGCGGCGGCGGGGGGGGCCGGCGGGCCCCGCGGGGGTCAGGACGTGGGCGAAGCGGGGCGAGGTTAGCCGGGCTGCTAGCAGGGTCCCGGACCTGTCCGCGGGCCCCGTCCTCGCCCGGACAAGCCGCGAACGCGAACGCGAACCCTGAGCGCGCACACGCTCCGACGCGAGGTGTGTGCCGGCGCGCACGCCCGCACGGCTTTGAGATACCTGGACAGATCACGCAGGGGTCCTCATCCTGCTCTGGTGGCCCGTGTGCTGATTTGTAAACAGTAGCAGGTCAGGCGGATGTGCTGCTGATCAGCTGACTGGTCACGTGACCGCAGGAAGCTGGAGCGTGTGTGTGTCTGTGTGAGCGTGCGTGCGTGTGTGTGTGCGTGGGTTAATGTCTGCAGGTGGACCTGTGATCTCTCTCACACACACAGACACACACACACACACACACACGCTCACACACACTCACACACAGCCTTGGGACTGGGAGTGTTGGAAGTACAAAGTCTTGTCTCGTTGTTCTTCACGAGTTTATGCTCGAACGAGCGCCGCCAGTGGCAGAAAAGAGAAACTGCACTTTAATACCGATAATCAATATTATTTCTGTTATTTTGAATATTGATACAGTAAATCAAAAAACGGCAAGGTTGTCATGAGAGATAGAAAGCACTGGGATTTATTAGATTAATAAGCTTAATAAAACAAATCACAGTGCTTTCTGGGATTTAAACCAGACGTTAAATCAGATTAATTTGCATGATGAATTTGATTTTTAAAATGTAAGCAATTTAAATTCCGCATACTGGTGTGGATTGGTGGCCCACTGATATTTGTCGATTAAGATGGACAAGTCTAAGCAAGCTTTATCCATGGGAAGTCGTGAAGTAGTTTGCACAATAAAAAATCATGGTAGTTATATAAGGCATAACTATATATATTGTTTTATTTTTATTGCCTTGCTATTACCATAAATCTTTTTGCCCTGACAAAATGAATGGCCATTATCAATGAATGGGAATTAATCGTGATTAATCCGTTCATCCATCTGTTAACCTCCATTTATTCCAAATGAGGTCATTGGGGGTGCTGGAGCCAATCCCAGTGGAAACATGCAGGACTACACGCTGACAGGATGGAATAACAGGCATCATTTATTCACACTCTCCACAGCAACTCTGACTACTACTAATTGTATCATAATGAGTATATCCTAAAATATTGTAACATTATTGCAAATCATAATACAGATGACAGAGTATAGTATGCATCATAAGACATTAAAAAATGATAATATTTTGCTGCCTGATAATCAAAATATACATTTAAACTAGCCTTATTATTAAACAAATATAAGTATGTCAAAGCCCTCATTTGTATGAAAGTTTTTTATTACTGACTTCATCACGTATATTTTCATAAACCTCAAGTTAGCCACGGTAACTTGTTACTTCCTCAGTTAAAACACCTTTATTTTTGCAGACATGCTGCAATGAAAGAAACACATCTTTATGAGTAAATTAAAGGTAGAAAGAAGTGCATTGCAGTGTGATCTCACCATTCTGAACACACATCACAAATAAGCCAGAGCGTGGCTCCACAGAGTGTTAATTACTGAGACTTAATTGCTGCAATTTCTGAGGTCAGACAAGACAAGCTTGTCTGTAGAGTGCTTTTATGAAGCACCTTCACCTTAAAGTGATTCTCAGAGACAGAAAAATGTGTTTGCGTGTGTGTGTGTGTGTGTGTGTGTGTGTGTGTGAGGGGGGCCACAAAACATAAAAGAAAGGCCAATGCTAACATTAAATAGCACTAAATTGTGTGTGTGTGTGTGTGTGTGTGTGTGTGTGTGTGTGTGTGTGTGTGTGTGTGTGTGTGTGTGCATGCATGTGCTTGCAAGAGCATGTGCGTTGGGGAGGGGGGACTAACATAAAGCAGTCTTCATTGCCATTTCCATCATAATCAGAGGAATGGCATTTAGGTGGCACCATTATCATCATTATTATAGCTAATATTACTTATGATGAGGCTTTCATGGCTTTTTGTTGGCCCTGACTAAAGTATTGCCATGGAAACAGATGACAGAAAAGAGCACAGCTTTATCAAATTACTCCATAAAGATATTCTGACCAAATGGGGCTTGAATGTTCAGCCATAAAAAGTCCCAGGAAGAGAGCTGCAGAGTGGGAGCATCTACGTTGGGTTAAATGTGTAAATCTAGAAAAAGAAACGCACAAGATAAATAATATAGCACTGAGGAATACGTGCCTGTCCCAGGACACAGATCTGCTGGTACAGGGATCGTGAGGATTACAGAAGAGTATTGTCTGGTGGCTGGAAACAATGACGGCTATTCACTGTTTCATTAGAGGAACACATTTAAGGAGCATTATATTGTTCTATTTTTATACAATACACAGACTGAACCATTGACTGAATATTTAATAGCAGGCTTTCCCCCTCATAATAAAAAATGAGCTTTATCACGCTGTCTGACTACACAGCTTGTATCAAAAAGTTGCTTCGGATATACAAGTGCAACATCAGAACAGTTACAAAAAAAAAAAAGTGCAAATGTCCTCTGCTGTCTTTGCTCCTTTTGGTGAAGACAAGCACCTTTTTATAAATGGGAAGAGCATAAATAGCAGTTTTGGCCCTGCTAGATATTTCAGCAGCTGTGTGTGTTCTCAGCCTCAATCACGAGGACTTCCCTGTGAGAAACATCCTTTTAGCTGTAGGGAAGAGTTTCTATTTTCTATATAAAATGGTTACATGCAATGAAAGACATCTTTGAAACAGCAGCCTGTCGTGGTTTGTTGAAAGCCAAGACTGTTTAAGTCAACAGTTAAAGTTTCTTTTATGAGCTGGCCGCCACACAGTTACTGCCAGTTTGTCTGGATACTTGGCCAGAGAGAATTCCATTTTGGTGCGGTCATCAGCAATCAACAAAATTTGCCAGTGAGCAAAAGATTGAACCTAAATTACACTTAGTACATGCGTGAGAATTTAAACACCACTCTTCACTCCACGCAATGGACCCAGTGGCCAGGAATGGCATCTAACCTAAGACGGTGTATATGAAACAATATAATAATACTTATAATTACTTATTTTGTATATTTTCTTTGTTGCACAGAAGTAAATACAGAGCTCATCAATCAGGACTCCATCATTGCAACCAAAGGGGGCAGTTCACATTTGATGCTCATCTGGTCTGTAATGAAGCCTGTTCAACCCTCTTGGTCTTCTGCTGTTTGCTCTGTACTGGTGTTAACCAGGCTTCCCTCTTGTGTTATCGTTAGTCCCAAATGTTGCCACTTGTGAACATACCTTCTGGTTCTGCTTCTCTGACTTCCTGTTTCTTTTAGGATTTATTTTTATTTGCTTTGTTTTTAAGTCTTTAAATGGCCTGGCTGCTAGATAAAGATTTATGCTCCCTCTTGGTCGCTAAGGTGCGAGCCAGATAAAGTTGGTCATCCCAAGAACAGGCTGAAGTCTGGCGGTGACCAAGCCTTTGGCTTTTAACCCAGGATGAGTGTTGTGTGGTCCTCTGTTCTTGTTTGTGAGTCTGTGGGTCTTCTAAATGGGGGTTTTAAGTACTCTTATTTATTTTACATTATTTTACCTTCTGTAGCACTTTGCAAATATTCATCTTTTAAAAATGTGCTACATAAACAAATTGGATTGGTATTTTCTTTAAATCCAGCTGAAGAAATATACAAGAGAATCATGAACGAGCCTCAAGGTTTTTGAAAGTGCTGTGTTTTAATTTTGACATTTTATTTAAACAGTTAATCGCTTAAGACTTCTTTTCGAGTCCAACGTCTTCAGAGACATTAGAGGTTATGCTCTCCCTGTAGGGCACTCTGAGGGAGCTAGAACATACAAAATGACATAAGACTTTCAAGGGAACGTTCCTAATGCTTCGTCGTCATGCCTCCATCTCTGCTGTATGTACAACATTAAATCGGTACAACATGACAACATGAAGGTGCGTAAAAATGACACTCAAGAGAACAGCTGTTCTGGCAACTATATAGTCATGCATCGATAGAAATATAATTGTAAACTATGATCTGCCTCAGAGCAAATTGCATTTAGACAAAACTTGAGTAAAGTTGAGAACTGGGAGCAATAATTCACCGCTGAAGAGTCGCTTTAGAAGTCCACAGCATTGCAGTGAAGTGAAACACAGAGGATGCCCCATCGCATATCCATTTTTCCCCAGATTCAGCTTGAAAACAACTTCAGGAAAGTTCATATTTAACACAACATGACAAGACAAACGTGAACAAGAACTTTCTCGGGGGTAACAGTGAAGGAAGCAGCCCAAACGATGGCAACAGTAAAGTGAGAGCTTGGCAGTTGACACTTTCAAAAGGCATTTCTGGCATCATTGGGTCTCAAACTTTACATCAGCCAACAAAACACAATGATGATATTTTTTTTTGTTTCTTTTTTTAACCCATTTTAGACACAAAAACATTTCATGACATTGTTTGCACACAAAGGAATAGTTATTTTCTGCCCGGACACGGGACAGCTTTACAAACTGTTCTATAAAGATAATAAACATATCAACTTGCCACAACATCTGTATGATGCTCTGGTACCGGTAAGCCGTTGTCCATTGTCCGTTTGGATTAGATGTTGCTCTCCTGCTCCTCCTTCACAGGGGCAATGGTCTGAGTGCCAACATCAGACTCTTTCAAAATGATTATCTTGCTCGCTTCATTTCTTGGTTCCATCCCATCCTCAATCTCTTTTGTTTTGTTCTCCCCGCCGCCTTCTTCCCCTTCGCTTTCTGCAGTCGTGTCTTTCTGGGAAGGGCTCGGCTCTGTGCTGGCCTGCTGCGCAGCTGGACTCGGTTTTGGGACGTCACCGGTGTGCTGGTACTGCTCGTGATCCTGGCTGTTGAAAAAAGTTCGGATGGCGTGTATGGGCAGGCCCAGCTGGGCTGACAGTGTGTGGACCGCCTCCTCGTCTGGATCGAGGCCCACGTCCTGAATAAAGCTCTGCAGGATCCCTAATGCCTCGTGTGACACCGTCAACCCCTCGCCTTGCCCCTCATCGCCACATTGGGTCTCGTGGCTCGCCTCTAAACACACCTCAGACCTATGCTGGTCTTCATCCCTCACACCGGGCCACTTCATAGAGAGATTAAACTTGCCCTCCTTGCTGGCCCCAGCAGGCCCGTTAACCTCGACATCATCCATGCATCCGTCTCGGGCCTCCTTGCTTTCCGCAGCCCTGTCACTCAGCCTCCCAGTACAGCCCCAGTCCCCTCCCAAGCTGCTCCTCTCTGCCCTCCCCCTCTCATCCCAGTCCTTATGGTCCCCGTTATCGTGACTGACGCTTCCCCGAACCTGTAAACACACTCTTGTGTGCCCCCAGTTCCCTCCAGCCTCACACTCAGCTGGGGATGCAGCACATGGTTGCCGTGGCGACAGATGAGGCACTGCTTCAGGCTGCAAGGGTTGATGGGGTTGAAGATGGTGCTGCTGCAGTGGAGAGTTGCGTTGGTACTGTGGAGAGGTGGAGAGAGATTGGAAGTAATTACAGTAAAAAGCCGCTTTTGTGTCTTTAAATTAAACCAGACAATAGAAACAAAAAAAACATAAAGACCACACATATAGCTGCCAGAAATAATATTTATGCAAAATATGGTACAATTTAACTCAAATCAGCTCAACACAATTAAAATCGGCCCAACGACAACAATCTGCTTCACACAGATTATCATCTGCAGTGCAACCGGTCATGGCTCATAAATGCCACAGATGAACGAGTGCATGTGAACGCCCCATGGCTTCTGTTCTATATGACCTGGAAGATAAAACACTTCCTGAGTCACACGCTTCACACTGACGTGTAGGACAGGTAGCTTTTTCATTCTGAACAGATCTGTTTGGAAGCTATGGCCATCCAGACATCCATCCATCCATCCATCCACCTGTTCTCACAACCACTCATCCATCCATCCACCAACGCATCCATCTATCTTTCCAACCAACCATCCATCCATCCACCCACCCACCCATCCATCCCCCATCAACTCATCCATTCATCCATCCATCCACCTGTCCTCCCAACCACTCATCCATCATCCACCAACGCATCCATCTATCTTTCCACCGAACCATCCATCCATCCATCCCTCCTCCATCAACACATCCATCCATCCATCCACCAACACATCCACCAACCTACCCATCCATCCATCTTCTCACCCGACCATCCATACATCCATTCACCCACCTGTCTACCCATCCCCCCATCAACTCATCCATCCATCCATCCATCTGTCCTCCCACCCACTCATCCATCCACCAATGCATCATCTATCTTTCCACCCAACCATCCATCCATCCATTCACCCACCCATCCATCCATCCATCCATCCACCAACCAACCCATCTATCCACCATCCATCCATTCTCCGACCAACCCACCCAACCACCCATCAATCTATGTACCCACCCATCCACCAACCCATCCACCCACCCATCCATCTTCTCATCTGACCATCCATACATCCATTAACCCACCTGTCCAGCCAGCCATCCATCCACCCATCCATTCACTCTCCCACTGACCCACCCACCCACTCATCCATCCATCAACTCACCCATCCATCCATCCTCCCACCCATCCATCCATCCATCCATCCACCCTCCCACCAACCCACTTATCATCCATCCACCCTCCCACCCATCCATCCATCCACCCTCCCACCACCCTCCCACCAACACTCCCATCCATCCATCCATCCATCCACCCTCCCACCAACCCTCCCAGCCATCTATCCATCATCAACAAAGATCACCAGTCTGTCACAGGGCATACAACCCTTTCACTGCATATTCTATAAACCCCATAAACACATTAAAAAGAACACGTAAACTGCACACAAACACCCCGAGTTGAAAAATCAAACCTTATTTGTCTTCTAGCCCATGCTGCTCACTTTTATTAAATTCCAAACCGTTCATTCTATATCTGGTAACAAATCTCGTATCAAGTAATAATAAAAAATGGATTTTTCCTCAAGCAATATCTAAGTATCAGTATATCAGTTTGTGTGCAGAAGTTATTGTGTTATCTTTTTTTTTTAGTTATCTTGTCCTTGTGTCCTCACCAGTGTGCTGTCATTGCTGAGCAGGTTGAGCCTGTCGGTGCAGTGCTGCTGGGCCGCCGCGTTGCTGCTCTCCTGCTCGTATATGACGTCTCGTTCAGCCTGAGACAAGCTGAGGAAACGGCGGATCATGCACAGGTTCTCCCACAGTGTTCGGTTCTCGGGGCTAGGATCCTCTTTCCAGCGCAGCAGCTCACACAGCCAGCCCTGCAGCACAACCAGAAAGCCACATGCACGTGTAAAGATGGGCTACATTGATTATACATTTTCTGTGTGTAGAGGAACAGGAACCATCCCGCTCTTATCCTCGAGCACTCTCATGCCCAGATTTATGTGTTTGAGCTCATGTGACAAGGTGAATCAGGGAGAAAAATATATTTGTTGTGATTAACGCTAATGTTTCAGCAAAAAGAGCTGCCTAATATCCTGCTGTCAGTAAATAATAAACACCTCCATTTTCTATGCTAATTAAGCAAATACTTCTCTTGATTGGCGCATTAATCGATACATATTTCTATGCAAACAAGTTAATGTTCTCATGCCTCTCAATATTGAAGGCTCTATTGCCTACTTTAGAGCTCCCTAGATCCATCTGGTTTCTCTATTTTATAGATTTAGATCATAGATTTAAAAATTTGGCATAAAGGCCAACGTCATATTCAATAAACGACAAAAATCAACCTTTGCCAGGAACAACAGGGGCATCATGCTCTGCCTTGCAGTCTGTGGTCTCACTGCACAGTGGGATACGCGCATCGCTTCATTAATTCATGGGTTTTGTGTTTTTGGCTGAACACACAACAACCCATCTAAAATTGAGCCCCCATTACCTGTAAGAACAGGTGCTCCAATGGTGGCTGGCAGACTGGTGCATTACTGGAGCAATGGCATTATAACCTACAAAATATTCTTTTTTTATGTTTATGTTTAACTGGGAACAAACAGTCAGATATGACTGGTCCAGCAAATGAAATGGTTCGGCTAAAATGCGATTGTTCGTTATGATTATTTTGTGATTATCAGTATGATTTATTTTGTGCTCTCGCAGCATCTGACCAAAGCTGAGGGCTTATACCAAACTGAATGGGAATAATGATATTGGAGGTTTGTTCACATCCCTGGCCTGCTGTGCTGTATGTTGGAGAGGCACTCTGCATTGATGCTTAGACCAGGTTTTGGCTGGTTCAATGCAAATGGAAGATATACAGAGCCACACCTTTATTCATCCTCCACTTTTAGACCTCCTGCACATAAAGACGTAACATAAAGCATAATATGGCCCATGATGCCTGAAGAAAAACTACTCATGAGAGTTCAAATCATTTATGCAATTTAATAATATATATGACTTGATAAAACATCCACAGTCTGTTGCTGATGTGATGCGAGCAGGAAACCAGCTTCAAAGGTAAAGAATTTTTAATGCATGGGGCTGACGATGACAAGCAAAACGCCCAGAGAATGAACTGATACAGATTAAGCAACTTCAAATGGATTTTCAGATACCAAGTCAGATTATTATACTTGGTGTGCATGTGCCGAAAACTCACATTATGTATTTTATAGTGTGCTCATGCTGGTGTAGAAATGTGGTGGACAATAAATCCCTTTACAGGATTTTATATGACTAATTCTGGTTGTTATGCCAATAGTCTAATTTAGCTTCTATAAAATACAAATACACAATAATTGACTTCGGACATAGATATAAAATTATTGTCTTTGTAATTTATTGTGGCTATCTACCAATCCAATCCTTTATTGGCATAAGTCTTTTCCCAAATCAGGAGGGTTGAAACTTGAGAGTGGCACATTTAGGGAGGCAAAGCCAAGTTAGTTTCAGATTCATGAACTGGAGAGTGATTACATTTTCACGCAGACTGACAAAACACACTCTCATGTGCACACTCACACGTATTTCTGGCTGCAGCCCAAGTCTAGCACACAATACCATCCAGATGCACAGTGCAGATAGAACTAAGAGATCCAGCACGGTTCTGTGTGCCAAACAGCCGGGTAATACGGAAAGAGAGGGAGAGGAGAGAGGGAGGACATTGTGAAAGGAAAGTAAAGAGGCTGAAAAAGTACCTAAGGGGTTTTGGACCACCTGTCTGTACTGCCATGACCGCCGACTGACCTCCAAACATTTTCACAATGAAAAAAAAAAAGAATGAAACGAAAGAAATGCTGTAGAGATGGAAAGGTGGAAATTGAAGACATGCATGGGATGAAGAGAAAATGAGATAGCTAAAATCCCCCCATTCCATGAAGGGAAATTATCCTCAAAACAAAAGGCAATAACAAGCTTATGGGGCGGCCATAAAAATGAGAACAATAAACAGTCAAATCATGCCTGCGTGTATGCGTGTATTTGAGCATTTATTTGCTGCTGTGTGTTTGTGGCATAGCGCTCTCACACATGGCTGTCTGTGTGCACAAATAAGTGATGTGTGCATGTGTTTATGTATGGTGACTATTAAAGTGATAATTTAGGACACAATAGCAGTCTGATGCACTGATGATAGTCCTCTGCAGAGTACAGCTGCTGCTTGATTATCTGGGCTCATGAGTACACACACGAACATGCACACATGCGTGCACACACACACACACAAGACGCGCCACTCTTCCACTGAGGTAGTTTTCAAGAATTAGACACTGGTTAAATATGCATGCACATGTGTTTAATATCGAGTATACCTGGCTCTTGGAGGCGGCGACCTTTGCAAACAGCGCTTGCGACACCTTCGCTCGCTTCATCTCGTGCTGAATCTCCTCGTAGATCGAAGCACTGACATTGAGAACGCAGCTGTCTGTCCTCAGCCCTCTGTCTCCAATAACCGGGGACAGTCTCGCCTGAAAGATGGACAAGAATATGAGATAATTAGGTTTTTAAGTGAGACATAGTGGAGATCTATCTAATGGACATTTGCTGGAAATTAATTCAATAGAGAGCAGAGGCAACTCTGGCTCTGCCGTGTATTTTCAGAGAAGACATGATAGATTTTGTCTCAAATATTACGGAAAAAGTCTCCATAGATTTAATAAAACATGACTGCAGTTTGTATGTATAATCAATATGATCTATAGACCCTACTGTGGTAATGTCATATTACTTGACATCCTTTGAGTAGTTATTGATTATTTGTTGTACATTTGCAAAGAACTGCAGCTGGCCGAACCTGTGTGGGTCTGGGTGGAGTCTTATTGCATGTGGGGGTGAATCCAGTCAGACTTCTGTCCTTCTCCTCCTGGTAAATGCGCTCCCTTTCAGCTTCGGGGAGCTGCAGAAAACTGTACATGGCCCGCAGGTTGACCAGCAGAGACTGAGAGGCGTGTAGAGGATCCTCCTCCTTCCGCAGGATCTCTGACAACAGGCCCTGGTGGAGCCACAGCAGCTCACTTTAATGTTAAATACATCACAATCCTCAAAACCATCAAGTTTTCACCATTTCAAATTTAAAAACAAAAGGGAAATAGCTTTAGTATAGTGCAATTTCAAGCACCCAGGAAAGGGATATTTACAAAGACTCCTCATATATAACCCAAGATTTCATAGTCACGTTCCCCTGATTTAGTATTTCAAAGATATAAATGACAGAGTGTCAGTTCCAAGTCAGCGCTAAGAGCACTTCTCTTCTGTCAAGCCTGCATTATTCTAGATGGATCTCTATGAAGTAAAGCCTTCAAATATCCCAGGCTTATTCGGGGGCTCCTTCCCTTAAAGTAAAATCAGATTTCACACTAGTGTGGAAAACTGAGAGGGGAAACGGCCTTTTTATTCAAATCGCGGATCATCTTCGAGTCCACCCGGCAGAACCCCCTCCTTCCAAACAGACGGAGTGAACAATGTGAATTGCCAAATGAAGAATCCTCGCCTCATGTCTATATGACATCTTGGCTCCATGCCCGACTTGTATGGCTGGCACAAAAGCACCTTGGACTTGGCAATGTGGAAACATGGGGGAGGATAATAACTAACTCTGCTTACTGTGATGAAAATTATAATGACGGCAATAATAATAATAATAGCAATGGGTTTAGCTGGTCCTCTGAGCACCGTTTCTGTGGGTGTGTTGCTGCACGTAAGATGGTGAACAGAGATAATGCGGCATTTTAGATTTTCAAAAAAAAAAAAAAAATGGAGAAGACCAATAGACGAATTTGATAAAAGCATTGATTAATGGTCAGAGGTAGAGATTAAATAGCCAGATGGTTGGCCCTGTGAAAGGTGCCAAGATGGAGGGACCATAAGATAGATGAATGGCTGGAGACAGAATTTCTCTGAGGGTTTGTGATTAGCTGGCCCAACAGCTGCTTTACTGTTGGCACTAGTGTTGTGCTGCAGAGAGCTGGCACAAACACACATTACATGGGGGAAGGGGGCACTGCGGCAAAGGCCATTCAATATGCCAACCGTCATGCACATATTCGCACATACCTACAATGCCAACCCCTGAAACACGGTCACTGGGAGGTGTGTGCCTCGTACCTGAGTCCTGTTGAAGGCCACCCGGGCGAAGATTGCCTGCGAGATGCCTGCCCTCTTCAGTTCTTCCCTCACGCAGTGGTAGATGTCGCTGGGAACGTCCGTCGGTCCCACAGAAGACCCCGTCGACGCCTGGGTTTGCAGCCCGCTTACAGGCCCTCCCCCTGCGTCACAGTGTACCTTCTGGGGGACTGCACCATCAGGTGGTTTGGAGAAGACTTTAGCGGGAGTTCGTCCAGCTGGCGGGTGGTTGAGGTACTGCTGAGGGGACGGGGAGATGCCCTGACCAGCTAGCATGCGGCTAACAGCATACTGCTGGTTGAGAAACTGGGCCATCACAAGCTGCTGGTTGACCATTTGGGAGCCCAGGGGCTGCGGTACCAACCTGTGGGGGTGCAGGCTGAGGGGGGGGCGGCCACACATGTTGGCTACTTCCCCTCGAGACAAGAGCAGGGTGGAGCTCTGGTCTGCCGGGCTACATGTGATTGGCTGCTGGGTGAGGGGGATGTGTGGCGGCGGGTCAGAGAAGCCGTCCATGTCTGCAGAAGGAAAGACAGCCAGCACTAGACCACACCCCCAAATGGAAGCCAACGCCGCGCAAAGCTTTGCTCTGGTCACTAAAAAGTGTCACTTCCTCCCATTATATCGGAGGACATTACTGAGGTTGCTAATTCCAAAACTTGGCAATAAGATGCACAAATTATGTAGAAAAGATTTTTAATTGTCTCTTTTAATGTGTGCTATTTTCCTGCAGTGAAAGAATAAATAATTAACAAAGTAAAACGAGAACTCAACTATAAATCGCGGAATAAAGGGTAGTTTGGGTTAGTTATCTCTTCTGTGACCTAAACTTCAACTTTACTTATGATGCCCTTGCATTTTCTGCTAAATTTGCATCGTGCTGTTACATTTTATTTCTTTGTAGCGTGGACCGATGTGTCGGAGGCATCAGCCACATTCGGCGTGCGCGGTGTGGATTCAGAAGCCTTACCCTTGAAGCATTTGTTCTTCTTGAAGTGCTTGTACCATCGACCAAACTCTTGACACTTGGCAGCTGACACATTT
Source organism: Lagocephalus sceleratus (assembly GCA_911728415.1). Lineage (NCBI taxonomy): Eukaryota > Metazoa > Chordata > Actinopteri > Tetraodontiformes > Tetraodontidae > Lagocephalus > Lagocephalus sceleratus. The sequence continues at coordinate 3,146,282 of CAJVRN010000219.1, read as the reverse complement.
GCATAGTAAGTGCTATTTACAATAGATGATATCATACTCTGAAACAGAGGGGAAGAGACAAAAGAAATTCATTACATTTTCTCAGCTGATGCTGTGGGCAGCCTTGGTGTCTCAGCTGTTCACACATCTGATATTAATGAACTCCGATCTGTGTTATTAAAAAGACCCCCAGGTAAACAGGATAATAAAGACAAATGAGTGCATGTGCTGCATGTATGGATGGATGTATGTGTACACATTCATGTGCTGTTGTGCTGCATGTACGCGCACGGCTGCAAAAGAAAAAAAAAATTAGAGGTCATCAGAGACTCTGCCTGTCTGTCTCACTCACACAAACACACACAAACACAGTTTTCCCCGAAGACCGTCCTCTTCTGCAATCTTTCCATCTGATTACATCTTTCATCTTCTCATATTTATTTTAATCTGCTTCTCGCAAACAAGAGAAGGGGTAAAAAAGACTGATAGGAGAGAAAAAGAGAGAAGGAAGGGGGAGGGAGGACTGGCTTGCATCAGATGTGTAGAGAAGGAATGAAGGAAGAGATTATGTGCATTTTGTTTTATATCAAACACTACATGTCCTTCGCAGCCCCAGGCAAAAATAACAGATAGACTAAGATGATAATTAGTATTATTCATAAAGAGACCTTCCCCAGATACCGCGTCATTAATGTGAAATGATTTCTGCCGCTGTATAATTAAAGACGTCTTAAATGGAGATCTTGAAGCCAGATTTGGAGACTTTTGCTGAATCTGTCAGGAGCGGGGGAAAAAAGCAGTGAGTGACAAAGATGGACAGATAGAAAGAGAGGGAGGGAGGGGGAGAGAGAAAGGCTGAGTCTGACAGGTTGGCAGTGGAAAAAGGAATCAAGATAGGCAGCAGCCCAAGCAGGCGGTAAGGCTTTTTAAGAGATAAGCATCTCTCTATCTGTTCCTCCCTCGCGCTCTCCCCTCACACCTTATCTTCCTCTGCATCTGGACTTCCTGTCTAAATATTGGGCCGCTCTGCACGCTCAGTCGGCTTCGCGCTAAGGTGAACGTGCACGTTTGCAGCACAAGAAAGGACGAAAATATTACAGACGCGCAGGCAGACCCCGGCCCCCTTCCACACTCGCGTGCAGGCCGTACCTGGGAGAGTGGGCACTCCTTGGCTAAGGTGCTCTGGTTCATGTCCTTGAGGAGTTCCTTCAGAGCATTCCTCACAGTGGAGTGACTCCACTGTTCAGCTGGCAGGTCCTCCAGTTTGGGACAGCTTAACAAAGAACAAATTGAGCTGAAATGAGACGTTTTACGGCTGCACAACTTTAAATATATTTTTAAAAACGGATCCAAACAACCCAGCTATTTACATGACCTTAAATCATGTCATTGACATTTAGCTAAAACACTAATTTGGTCTCCAGTTAATTTGGATTATTTTCACGGGCTCATTCAGCGTGATTACAGATATTTACAGGCTGATTGATGCTAATTTGAACGAGTTAAAATAAGTCCATTTTTAAAAACAAGTGTATTTTCCTTTTTAAAGTCAAATTTCTCTTAGTCTCTGGGATAATGTAACAGGCAGCGACACAAGGAAGCATGTTCCAGTCTGACAGACATATAAACGTTAGATGTAACTGACTGGCATCAGCAGACAGTCTGATAAATAACAACATTACCCAGAGACACATCCACCTTTAACTATCCTTCATGTCATCGAGCGATTAATTGTCTTTTCTATGACAGGTCAAACATGGAATAAATTCTGGATGCAATATGAGGCACAGCAGTAAAATATAAATGTAAATAAAATAAAAGAGCCCTTGACATTTATTAACGCTGCAGGAAATAACTTTTAATGTTTTTCTGTGTTAAAGTGTTCATTAATATTCATTGCAATGAGCACATATAATCCCTCATTAAAGTTAATCAAATTAGATTTTACTTTATCTTTATCTTCTGGCAACAGCAAACAAAATTCCCATTTTCTGGGTGTGATTTGATCCATGCTCGGCGGTTGTTTGATATATTTAACACAGATTAGATGCAGATGCAGTCCTCGTTTTTCAGAATGCACCAGAAAGCAGAAGGTGACGGCAGACGCGCTCAGCCCACCTGTGCAGCTGTATTTTGAGCGTGATGACGTGGTGGACGTCCTGCAGCATGTCGGCCACCGTGGCGTCCGGAGCGTCTGTCACGCACGACAGAGGAACGGGGTTCCACTTGCCCACCTGGATCAAGCCTGAGAAGACAAAGAACCGGGGTGGGGGGGGGTGAGCGGCGCTGCGGCTCGCCCGCCGGCCTCGGCCCGGCGTCCCGCTTCACCTTTGGCCTGCGCGGCGGAGCTGTGCGAGTAGCCCAGCGTCAGCAGAGCCATCTCGATCAGCTGGTTGAAGAGCAGATCTCTCTTGATCAAAACGAACTCGGCGTGCTCTTCTATCCTCTCTCTCTCCAGAGGGCTTTCCTTGTGCTCCACCACACAGAACACGGGCAGCGAGCTCCCTGCGCCCAAAAGCAAAGGCCACCTGTGAGCTCAGCTCCCTTCACACACGTGTGAATACTCGCGGCTAAAGCTGCTGCCTACCTCTGCTGTGCAGGCTCCTGCTCTGAGGCCTCGCCGCCGGGGCTTTCTGAGCCACACAGGGGCTTTTGGCTACAGGGCTCCCCTGGCTGCTCTGGTCCTGACCTGAGGGGCCCGCGCCATTCTGCTCCAGACGTGCCAGCTTGGCGGGTGGGGGCCGGGGGTCTACAGTGGGATCAGTGCCCTCAGGTTTCTTGACTCCATTACACAGGGCATCCATCTGTGGGCTCACACTAACGCAGAGACACAGACGCTAAGGATTAAACACAGTTAAAGCAAATAAATCAAACAGCGCTCGTTAATCTGGTTGAGTAAATATAAAAAAGTGAAAGGTAATTATGTCCCATGTGCAGGTCTGGTTGTGTGTGTGTGTGTGTGTGTGTGTGTGTGTGTACAATATGGACCCACACAGAGTTCTGAGGGCTATCCGGAGATGACCTTCACCCAGACGCTGCGAACGAGATGAATCTCTAAATCCAGTAAAAGTCCAGCGAAGGTTACAGCCCGGTCTCCCATGATAAACCCGCTGTGTTGTGGCGCGCTGCTCTCAACGAGCCCTTCCTCTTCATCCGCCAAACGCAAACTAATCGTCCCACGTCTGATTCTGAAGTTTTATCGGGGCGGAACCAACCTGTTTCTTTCGGCACAGAGCGCACGTCTGACCTGCCATCGCGCCTCAACAAGCCGCTCCGGGAGCCGCCGGCCGGGTCCGTGCGTCGTCCCCCGCTTCCATTGATCCGCGGCCGAGGAAGTCAAGCGCTTGTGCCGCGCGTCCTTCTACGCGGAACGTTTGCTCGAAAATGCGCGAATTCTCTCCGCGGTCACCGAATACTTTGCTTCGCTTTTCGATTAATTGCGTCGTGCGCAAGTTCGGAGCGGCGGGAGACGCTCCTGGTGGGGATCAGCCGAGAACAATGCGGCGCTCGGAGCTCCAGGCGCTCGTCCTCCCTCATATATCAGGATAGTGAGTCTGGGACAGCAGCTGGTTACACTTGAAGGCTCTGCGCGCACAGAGAGAGAGAGAGAGAGAGAGAGAGAGAGAGAGAGAGAGAGAGAGAGAGAGAGAGAGAGAGAGAGAGAGAGAGAGAGAGGGAGGGAGAGAGAGAGAGGGAGAGGGAGGGAGGGAGAGAGAGAGAGAGGGAGGTGGAGAGAGAGAGAGAGAGAGAGAGAAGCGAGCAAGGGGGAGGCGCACAGCCCTGACACGCACACGCAGGCTCATAAATACGTTACCCAGATGCATTAGCATATGGTGTAATAATGAATTCACTAGCGCGCTCCGTAAATGTATTAAATGTGACAATTGCGCATAAATCTATTTATTATTTTCTGCCGCATGCGGTGCACGCACTTATTATTGTCTTTAGGGCATTGGAGCTCTCCATGGTAACAAAGTGGAAGGTGGAAATGGCTGGGATATTAATTTTTGAATGCTGAGGTTTCATTATAACATTTGCAAGAAATATTAAGGTGGCGCAGTTATACACCAAACCCTAAATACTATGTACTATACTGTAAACGACTTTTTTCCACTGCCTACACCATCTGCCTGTTCGGTGCATGACATAACACTGCAAATGATAATTTATGTTGAACAGCAATATGGTGTTTATCAGTCACATTTTTGATATACTGGCTTAAATTATATGGCATTGCATAGATATCCACCGCTAGTGTACAGTATATGGTACAGAACAATAGGGTATTTAATACAATAATGTAATTTTTTTTCATTATATTGTATGTAATGTAATTGTACAGAATTAAATGAGTTTTGTATGCTGAAATGGGATAAGTTATATATTACAGAGCAACAATTTACCTTGACTGTACATCAAAGTTTTCCAAAAGCTGGTGATGCCTGATGTCCTCAACCCACCCTGTGGAATTCCAAAGTTGCATTCAGGAGTCAGCGGTCCTTCTTCAGCAGTGCTCCACCTGTAGATGCAGGACACTTGCAGCGCGGCGCCTGTGAGAGGAAGCGGGAGGAAGGACTAGTCAGAGATCCTCCATCTGGGCAGGTGGCACGTTCAACAATTTGCCCAAATCAGGGGGCTTGTCTTTTTCCACACAGAGAGCCGGCGCACGCGCTCGGTGTGGATAAGCTGCAACAAGAGAGCATGTTTGGGGAGGGAGAGCATGCTCTACTACTTTTGACTAATTAAACAAAGTGAATTAGATATCTCCCCAGCCAGAACGAGTCATGGTTGGTTACACATCATTCATCGTGACTAATTCAGAGACAGAGATGTCACTCAGCTGTCTGGAAGTTTGTGTGTGTGACTCCAATGGCACCTCTGGGTATCCTGCTAGAAGTTCACTGTCGTGTGTGTGTGTGTGTGTGTGTGTGATTGTTAGATACATTTGCTACTCTTTGTGTGTACTTGTGCCTTTAAGTGTTGATATATAGACACGTCTTTTCTCTATCAGCTTCTGCTCCACTGTATTATCACTGGCTGGATACTCTGTCAATGAGGCTGCCATGCTAAATGATAATTAAGACCATTACACGCTCACAGAGCATGCTGGGAGTGCAGCGCACGGCTCCCTCAATCGCAGCCTCATCTCAGGGGACACCCTAGTACTCACACAGTCGTGTATCTCTCCAAATTAGGTTAGTTTTTCATTCTACCTCATTCGGCATGGATGTGATGTGGTTATTATAAACTCATGATATGGTTAGTGAGCCTGCTGCCATTAGATGGGTGGAGGCATCGTGTTGGTGTGTTAGAGAGGGAAATGGATTGCCGTCTCCCAAAACTGAACATCTCTGTTACTTTTGCTTGTGAATAACTTGTGTTCCCGAGTGTGTTTGCATATCCACACCATCTAATCATAAAATGATGCAAAGCACACAGGCCTTCATGCAAATGCTGAAAACTGCAAGACGCACACACACTTAACAGCTTAGCACACTTTTAACTACAATGCACGAGTATACAGCAGTTTAAAGTAACAGATCTTTCATTCATTTTTCATTTGCATTTAAATAAGTAATCCCAGACACTTGGCAAACTTTGGTTGATTACTATTTGATAATCTGCTTTTTTATTTATTCTGTATGAAGAATCTGAGCACTTTTCCTCCTACCTCACCGTCAACAAGCCTAGAAGCAGCTGTCAGGTCCTGATAATTTAGCAGGTCAGGTGACAAGTAATCAATCAAGCATATGAGAGAAGGCAGGAAAACATGACATGAGAAACATGAGACTGAATGCAGGTACATGCAGATTTCAGATTAGATTATGAACTTGGCGTCTGCTGTGACTCACCTCTGGGTGAACTGGTTTGTTCGGGTTTCTCCAGGATTTTTGGAGATAAGAAGACAAAGGGAAGGATTTAAAACAGACAGAGGAAACGCCGGCGTATATGACCTAATATGTCTTGTGGTATTTCTGCGTCGCTGATGTTGGGATGATGTTGTTGAAAAATGTGAACATTGTTGTGCACCTACTGCTAACGCAACACAAGCTATTAGATTTTTCAAAACTCCTGTGAGTGAAATGAACCCGCCGTATCTCCAAACAGCCATGCCCACTTCTTCAACGGTACCCGAGGGCATTGTAAAAAGCATTAACTTAAAATGTCTGCGCTGTGTCGGCTCTGCAATGCAGCAGGGGAGCCCTAAAGCGCGAATGCACGACTGTATTTTATATAGGCAAGAGGTCTGATTAGATTAGAATTTAAGCAGGACTGTTTATAATAAAACAAAAGGACAGGACGAGAGACGGAGTGGAGCTGAAAGAGGAGAGGCAACACATCACTCACACAAAACTAAATATCTGCAGGTAAAACCATTGTGGTTCTTTAAATTGTGCACCCTGCATTTCATTAGCATGAGTGATTCTTTGTTCTTTTGCTTCTTTTCTTTGTTGTTTTTCTACATTTACAGTTTGAAGATTCCTCGGGGGACTTTTTATGGTAGTGTAAAAAAGACATCTGTTCCATTCTGGAAGAATGAGTGACAGAGAGGAAAAGCAAGCAAACGTGTGAAAATGTTATTAAATAATCAGTTTATTTAGTCTAATCACATCAAAGAATCTGCCTACAGGAGTCTTAAAGTGGGCTTGTCACAGAAACAGTGATTCAGAGGACAAATTTTAGTTTTAAACACATTAATTCAACCATGATTTTGTCTCATAATATCCAGGTTTGGTTGTAATTTGCTCTCTTTGGGGAACACTTTCTGTGATTATGGCAATCTAGACCTCTAAAATAAAACACTGCACACTTATCACGCTGTGAGGTTTTTAAAATGTATTTTATAGATGTAGAAAACTATTGGGTTTAACTTTGCGTTGACAAATCCAAGGTGAGAACGTTTTTATAGCCATGTTGGTTCCTCTTGTCTGCTTGCTGGTAATTTGGTTATTCATATACACACACACAGCACAACAGCACTTCTTTGGATTATTTGTATGTTTGTGTAGTTCAGATGGTCAAATAGTCGATAAATAAAGACTTAGTGTCTGCTGGATGCATTAAAACAGACAGAGATGTGTATGATTTATGCACGTGGAATAAAGGTGAGGTAATACTAACAGTTACTCACCTCTGCTCAACTGTCACTTTCGTGGACTCAACTGTGACATGCAAACACACACACACACACACACACGCGGTTGAGCTTAAATGATGCATAAAACCCTCAGTTACTCAAGTGAAACATTGCTGCCTGTTTTAATTTTATTAGCTGACAGTTTAATGGACGCGTCTGAGGCTCGACTCACACATTTCGCTTCCTATTTGTTTCAGTGGGATTAGTCAGCATGGAGCTGGAGAGCTCGTGTGAAGCTGCTCAGAGAAACCTGACGACCTCGGGGGACCTTAGCATAAGATCACGAACAACTGATTCATACCCCACCCCTTCACGTTGTTGGGTTTTTATTAATATCTGTTTACAGCCTCATCCTAGTGGGCGTAGCAGTATGGTGTTGTACAAAAGTTATAATGAGGGTATAAAAGTTTGTATATTCAAAGCAAATGTTTGGTTAAATATTAGTGTCCAGATAATCGTTCCAGTTCCCAACACAACATACATTTTGTTAAAATTTGTATTATAGCATAATGCTTAAACGTAAAAATTTCAGAACTCTTACTCCAGCTTCAGCTCCTGTGTTTTTGTTTTCTTTTGTTTTTTTGGGGGGGTTGAGAAAACAGAACCTGTAATTGTTGGGAAGTGTCGCTCTTTTCATTCCCTCCTGGGGGCGCTATGGTGCCGTGGACGTGTCTCCTGAACGTCCCTCTATTTCTCATCGCCGTTTAAAGCTACAGTCCTTCGAGTATGACGTTCACGCCAGTAATCACTAAATCTCACCAGCAGGTGACGCTGCAACTGTAGTAGACGCCAATGGGCTGATCACTGGTCTGACTGGTCTGCGTGAACAAATAACACAATTTGCATTTCTTGAAGAAAAGAGCACAATAACGTGTAAAATGTTTTATACGTTAGTGATTGTTATGAAAAGTTTTCTCTTTTACAAAGCAAAACTTAAGTGAAAATGAAAGTTCGCTTTCTGACGTGTGATGTCACCGTGGTGATAAACACCCCCCCCCCCCACACACACACACACCTCCTTTGAGGGTGATGGACGCTACCCACCATTGCGCTCTGTGGAGAGATGCTCATTGAGTCCAGCGGTACAATAATGGGATCGCTGACAGGAAGTCTCGCTCTCACGGACTTCCCCGGCTGCATCACCTGAGCCGCACCTGTGGACTTCAACCGCGTTTTTAGCGTAGACGCACGCAACGGAGGCTCCGGGAGCGCGGGTGCGCGCCCAGCGTGCACTCCCCGTCAGCAGGGATCCTATTGTGCTGATTTGAAAGGAGAGCTCCTCGATGCTTCAATGCAGCTGCTTCAATGAGAGCAGCTCGCACATCTGGACAACTTGCGTCTTTTTTTCTCCTAGTAACTTTAATGGGGAACTCCATATTACGTCGGGAAAATGCCTGTGATGAAAGGATTATTGGCGCCTCAGAACACGTTTCTGGACACTATTGCAACCCGGTTTGATGGCACTCGTAAGTTTACTTTTAATTATTCAAAGATAACACCTTCACACCGATACTCTTAAAAGTTCAAGGTTGCAAGGATATTTTATGTTTGGCTTAGATGTTACGTCATTTAATGCCTCCGTGTTCTTGGATGAGGACTGACCACACACACTGGTCTCGCCAGACTTGATCCTTCTGGAGGTGGCGGAGGGCGGTGAGCGCTGTCCGCGGTGCTGAAGGCGCACCGGCAGCACCGGCAGCACCGGCAGCACCGCGGACAGCGCTCACCGAACCACTTGTGCACAAGTTGCAGCGTTTGTCGTCAGGTTGACGGACCGGAGGGGACTTTCAGAGAGGCTGGGGCGCAGACAACCATTAAAAATTCTACAGCAACTTCTGTCTCCGCTCTCTTCAGTTTCCCTAATGAGCAGCTAGTCTGTCCGCAAAGACCCAGGTTATCAGAATTAAGACCTTTGCAGCCTATGTTTACTTCAGGAATTGTCCTTCACTGGTTCTATCTATAACAAAAATACAGTTTTAAATGTAAATTTCCTCTTTATTTGATTCCCTGCATTTATTTGCAGTAAATGTGAAGCAATAAAGTATATCTGATAATAGCTTCTTACTTTTTTGTGATCTTTTTCTGACTTCAAATGGACTTTCCAAGTTTTATTTGCTGAATTTTAACTGCTCAGACAGATAACCACAGACATCAATCCTTATTTAACTCCCCAACACTGCTACACTAGTGCTGCCGTAAAAGCAGTGCAGAATATATGTGGAGTGACAGCAAACATACAGCAGCCTGTGCTGGAGCTCTCTCCCAATATACTGATGGGGAATACAGGTAGTTTGTCTCAGAGTCTGTAGAAAAAAGGAAATTAACTCTGGATTTAAACTTCAAGACGGGCCTGCAGGCAGTGGAGCTTGAAGGAACAAACCAGGTCCTTTGGCTTGAGAACAAATAGACAAATGGAGGGGAAGTGCTGAGTTCAGAGCTATGTCTCCTCTGACGTCATCTGAAGTCTGGCAGGTCAAACCTTGAATGGTCTAAAAAATGGATTAAAGTCAAAGCTGGAGGTCACAAATGTAACTTTGGGTCATGCTGAAGTGGGTTTGTCATTTTAAATGCTGATAAATGTTTTTCTTCTGAATCAAAACCTTCTGAATAAACTCCTGTTTCTCTGGTATAACATGGCCATTAGGGACAACCAGTATGTCAAAAGTTTTTTCATCTATTCAGAGAAGACAAACCATGCACATCTGCCCAGTCTTGATTAAACTGGTTTGTTTTTTAAAAAAAAAAAAAAAGTTGCAATTGTGCAAATTGTTGCAATTGTGCAAATTGTTTTTGGATGATAAAATGTTTCTTCTGTTTTCTCCAGTTGAGATAGGGAATCCATTTTAGTTTGTTTTAAAAGGAAGTCACCTACCGGGTTCGTACATGGCATTTGCAAAGTCCAACAGCGCTGGTGTGTTCCACTGAGTGCTGTGTGCTTGTTTGCCCAATCAGCAAAGGGAATAAGAGAATATTTGTATAGCTCTGCAGGGTGACAACTGAGGGTTCTAACAGCTTCTTTCAGCACAATAACAGAACACTATCAAAGGGAGACTCTGTGTCCATCACTGGCGGTGCATTTAGGTGTGTGCTGCTCATTACAGTCACACATGAGCAACAATACTGGCTTCCTGGAACGGCTGCAGTCACATGATTTGATTCTCTTGTGTGCAGCCCTCTGAGCGGACTCGAAGAGTCATTACATCATCTTTTACATCGAAAGCCATAGCAGCTCTATCTTTTCTTTATCCTGGCACTTTTTCCTACTACAGCTAGCAGATTCATTCATTCACACATAATAAATGAAACATGTAATACTTGATATTTGTTTTGTTGCCTTAGATCTTCATATATTACTGTGTTTGCACTAAGTGGGCATTAGCAGATCATTTTAATGAAATCTGTTCTAATTACTTTGCACCTTGCCTAACATGCAGGCAAGCACAAGGCCATCTTTAAATGTGGTATTTATCTAACTTACAGGAAATTCTTTCTCTCTGTCCTTCATCTCCACATGCTTCTCTCTCTTGCAGTGTGCCCCAGGGCTCTGGGCTGGGCCCATGTCCTCTCATCCCTACAGGCTTCTTTTCAGGTCAATTGTTAATAGACACTTTCCCATTGGCTTTTTTCAAGGTTGGTTTTCACAATTTATGAGGTCCCTTGATATTTGCAGTATTTTCCTCAACTGAAGAAAACCAACAAAGTATGTTGAGAACAACTACAACTACACATAGAAAAGCTGGAATGAGGGAACCATATTGCATCACCAGAATGCTCAATCTTAGAGATTTCCTCCATAATGGGTAAAGTGGCCAGCTGCCAGTATTATCCATGGGATGCAGAATTTTTAAATCTCTGGGTTGAACTTGTAATTATGATCACCCAGAATTGCTGACATGATGAGTGTGTCCGTGAGTAACGGCACTCATTGGGGAGACTGACACAGTTACGGTCTTTCCCTCTGGAAGACGGCTTGTTGTTGTATTTGTATTGGAGGACAAGTATGTTCTGCTCGGCTCCCCTATTCTGCACCATCTTGCAAGTCTGCAATTCTCTACTTCCACCTCCACCAGGAAGGTAATTACTGTCACGATCACTGATGCCGAGGCTTGGAACAACTGTGTGTCGAGTCAGAATGTTTAATTGTGTTTGTGAATGAATGAGAGAGCAATCTGTCAGAAGATGGGAAAAGTAAGGGGATGTATGCAGTATTTACATCACTTTTGTCATCAAACCTGAGTGTTTGACACTAATGCTAAAGTTTAGCTTCACTGACTGACTTTTAAATGGAGCATCTGTAATTACGCTGCTAAAATGTAGCTGTGGGATCTCTCTGGGTGAAGAACATTCACTAGCAGGTGAACATTGTTTAACTGCTCATCCAGACATTGTCAGAGCAGAGGCACTGAGGCCCATTCCATGTGGCTAATTCTCACAAACAAATGTGGAAAACAGGGAGCAGGGAGTTCAAAGTAGAAGCCTGTGTTGTATTTTACAGTATGATTATGAAAACATATGACATTGCAGCTGTAATCCTTGCCTTTATGAATAGATGTGAATGAAATAATGAGTGCAGTTGTGATACTGTGAAGAGGTAATCAATCATAATTTATTGCCGTGCTGCCAGGTGCAGAGGGGCTCCCACTTTCCATCCACAGACCACCAGTACTATATGTACTTAGTGCTACGTGTATGTTTTGTTGTACTTTCTTCGGTTGAGGTCTTTTTCTTCACGTGTCCTGCCTACTTTGCTCAAACTGCTTTTGATCCTTATGTGACAGGTCTGAATCTTTGCAGCAGCCAAACTGTTGCCGTGTCTTCTATTCAGTGTTGTCCAGGTTATTGTGAAAACTTTGCCATTTCAATATTCCTGCATTCTTATTGTTGCACTTTCAATATCCCTCAAAGTAAATGTATAATTTAAAACAGTATCCATGGGCCTGGGCTGAGAAACAGAGGGTTCTCAGTTCAAGTCCAAGTTATGGACAAAAGTTGGATGGTGTGCTGGTGGCAGGTGTGTCAAGACACCCTCAGAGCACTGCTGAAGTACCCTTGAGCAAAGTACTGAACCTATAAATGCTCAAATAGGGTCCTGTGATGAGCTGGGGACTCATCCAGGGGTGTACCCTGCCTTTCCCCATATGCAGGGAAGTAGCAGCCCTTTTCAGTTACCTTCCAGTTTATCTCAAAGTGACAGGATAAAGACGAGCTAAAATGTTGCTGTGGAAACATTTAGGAGAACCATACCCCACCCAAATATTTTGGGCACTTTTCACACACAGAGCCATCTGGTATACTTTTCTTGAATAGTCCAGTTCATTTTGGCTAAGTTTGAAAAGCTCCAAACTGTAACGCAAACCAATCAAGCAAGTGAACCCTGGAGCAGTTCACTTACAGTGTGAATGCAAATGGACTATGCAGTGAACCAAAGAGATGAAGTGAACAAGAGAGACAACAACAGCACAAATCCAAACAAGTCTAGAAGAAGGGCAGAAAAAGTTGGAGAATATCTGGTTTGTAGGTCTGCTCATTAACTGTAGTCTAATAAAGCTAAAGGCATCATCAGTGTGTAATACTGCTTAAGAGTAACCAAAAAGAAGTATTTAGCCATTCATACATACTCAAGAGACAAGTGCTATCTAAGCTGTGAGGTCAAAATTCATTATTATTATTGTTGTTGTTGTTGTTGTTAGAGTAAACCTAATGGGGAGACTTTAGTGACTTTAGTTTCCTCCAAACCTTGGGGGTTAAGTGAAAGCTTCCTGTTCTGTCTCGTTAAACTGTCTAATTAGTCACAGTTGTGCAATGACACTGCTAATGGCCTGTCCAAAAAACAGTCAATATTCAAGGGATTTTACCATGCGATGCTTAAAAGAAACCTGCCCTTTTTAAAACTTCAACAATGTTAATGAGAAACAGTCAATACAAGGTGACAAGATGACTGACATAGATAACGGCGGCAAAAGCTGCAATGTGAGATTACAAATTGCAGGAATGTAATGAATGGTGTAGCGTTTCTGTTGGGGAGCCTGGGGGACTGTATAATCAAGAGCCACAACAGTGATTAAGGCTATGGATTTGTCTAATGATCTTCTCTCTCTGGTTGTACACTGTGGGGATTACCGGTGTTTGAGTCGGTGCACGCGTGTCCTGGATATTCTCGTTTGTAAATGTGTCCTGACTTCAAGTTAAAAGCCGTGTTTTGTAAGTGCAGATGGTGCCGCGTGGACATGCTTTGCAGGTGTTTTTTCTGTGGCTAGGCTGAGGCCACTACACAGATAAAGAGGGTCTTTCCATCCATCTCTCCACTTCCACAATTCTCTACGCCCATCTTTCATCATCACACCTCTCTCTGCACCATCTCACTTACACGCAACTTTTCGTGGCCCCCTTTCATCCTTGGTCCCTCTGCCAACCTCATTTGTCTGCCTCTGCTTCATCTCTTCCTCTTGCCTCTCCACATCTTCCTCATCTTTCATTTGGTCACCTTTTGCCATCCATCTCTCCCTCTCCACTGCTCTTTTCCTCCCTCTCTGACAGCTCTGTTATGTCTCTATTTTTTTACAGTGGTTCACGTACATTTTGGCGTGATGTGGATTGCTCGAGGGTGACATCAGGTTGTGTCCACGAACAACTGTGTTTCAGGCCCACAAAACTCCTACTGTGCAAACTCTGGATGAAGTATTAAATGATCTACTCATCTTTTCTACCATTTGTATTTCAGACTGACCTGCTGAAACACTGAGGTTCATCAAGTCCTTCAAATAAATAACAAGCTGCCTGTTTTTGTTTCTAAAAATTACCCACATGTGTGTTTTCTGCATGGACACCCATGAAGGCTCTAGAGCCATGTTAGCATCTCTGCCTGGCTGAACACCCCCTTGACAAATCGAAAAACAGAGTTCGATCTTATTCACCATTTTAACTCAGCTTGATATTTGCCAAAAAGAATGAGTCTCATTTTTAGCATGGATTCAGATGACGGAGAGGAGATGTATAAAAAAGTAAACAGAACACACACACACACACACACACACACACGCACGCACGCACGCACACATACACACACAACACACACAAAAACACACACACATACACACACATCTAACCAAAACAGGGCAGGTGCTCAATAGAGCACTGTGGCACAGAAAAATGAAAAAAGAACACACTCCTGCATGCATACAGACATGAACAGCACTTTTAAAAGTGTAAAATCTTCCTTGCATGCCTTAGATCCTGTTAGTCAAATTTATGTGGATCTTATCTGACCTGATGCAGACATGAATGAAATTGTGTGATTTGATCAGTGACCATGAGTTCATCAGATTCAGAGACACCCTGTGGAGATCATGATTCTGAGGTCTGCTACACACTGATCTGTCTGGACCGTGCTATCTCAGGGACATTCCAAAGATGCTTCACCACAATCAGGTGGATTGTTTCAGGAGAAACGTTCACCAGGTCCACAAGTTACCTGAAAGGAGAGGAGTCTGGGGGATCCGCGTTACTATTGTGATGGAAACATGACTTCAGACTTAGAGTTGGTTAGATTATATCATTACTGGTGAGGTCATCAATGGAAACTCCTATGTATGAAAGCACCGAGGGGATCACACCACCACACAGAACCTGCAGGAGTAACTTGTATTATACTGATATATTTATACTTGCAATTGTCCTTTATTAATAGCTCATGCACAGTTTCTCTGCTGCTCATGTTATCATTAACAATTAGCTGACTTCCTTTGCTTTTAAATTGCATTTATAAAAAGCATTTCAACCATCATCTATCTCCTTATTCTTCTCTCTCTCTACTCTCTTTCCTTCTCTGCTGGCCTCTCTTGTTTTTATCTCTCTTCCTCCTCCTCTCCTGTTCTCCACCTCCCTGTGGGGTTCCCACCAGCAGCTGTCATGCAGAAGTGTGAGCATAAGGGGAGATGATCTATGGGCTTCTACAGTATGGAGCAATTAGCCAAAAGAAATTCAGGCTGGAGAGTGAGAGAAAGGGGGTATGACGCAGAGTTGGACCAAAATTAGGGGAAAAAACAAACTGCAAAAACTGAGAGATTGTGGGGATATTTCTAGTATCACGAGAACAGACAGAATGCACAATTATAAATGAATGAGAGAGGCAAAAGTGAAGGACAGTGTGTTGGACTTCCAAGGGTAGAGAGGAGATGAGGAGTAATTAGATGGATGGAGCCAAAATGGTGGGACGGACGTAAAGAACAGCTGGGAGGGGAGAAAGGACTGAAGGTTAATAGAGGAACAGAGGGAAAGAGGGGAGAGAAGGGAAAGTAAAAAAAATTAGATTACACAGGTAAGAGAGGGGGAAAAATAGGTGAAAGGGAAAGACAAGGAGTCAAGGAAAGTAGGACAGCAGGAGAGCAGGAGGTTTTCTGCACCAACACACTCTGCTGATGTTAACAAATAACACAGAGGCAATTTATCAGAGCACGAGAGCTCCTGAAAAGTTTCAAACATCTTGGTCAGAGCAGCAAATATGCCACATCCAGTGTGGACTTCTCTTACGTGCAGTTCACTTGCGCGTAACTTTTACAAAATTAGACTTTTCTTTTGGCGTCAGGCCCTCTCTGGAGCTCTGGGAGCTGCCACCAGACAGGCTGCGGGCCTTTGGTGCAACTCCCCGCGAGACCGCTGGTCCTGTCGAGCTCCTGCCACTGACCGCCACCTCCAGGGCTTCATGTCTGACAGCTGGTCCCAATGCTGAGACCCGCTCCATCCATCTGTCCTGGCTACGCAGCCAACATTACAGCTGGCACGACACTCACATTGTTTGTGTTTCAGGAAGGGGCGTCCCTGTCGCTGGACTTTATTTTTTGATGCTGAACGATATTACAGGGTTAACACAAATCCTTTGAATCACAATCTCACAGTTTGATCCTCGTTGCAACATTGTTAGAAAGATAGTGGGGGCAAAAATGTGTTTTTCTTTTATAGGGGAGGATAACTGAGGTGCGAGGGAATATCCTCCTCATCATTCTCCTATTCCCCTCATTCCACTGGAAGGATGGGTACAAGACACTTTTCTGTTTTTTTTTCCCCAGTTTGGTTTGTCTCTATATTCCCAGTTCAAATATTCAATGGTTTTCTTCAACAAAGCTTGACATACAACAGAAAACAATTAAACATGGTGCTTGGTGAAGGAAGGGATTAGTGATGCAGAAAATTGCATTCTAACTGAAACAAGATGCTTTGAAAGGAGGTAATAATTACAAACAATCTCTGTGTTGAGTGTGTGTGTGTGTGTGTGTGTGTGTGTGTGTGTGTGTGTGTGTGTGTGTGTGTGTTTATGTGTGTGTGTTTGTGTGTGTGTGCGTGTGTGTGGGGGGGTGTGGGACGATGTGGGTGGGAGGTGTGGGTGGGTGGGTTGGTGGGTGGGTGTGTATGTGTGTGTTTGTGTGTTTGTGTGTGAGCAAGAGAGAGAGAGAGAAAGAGTGAGAGAGAGAGAGAGACTCACCTGAAATATCTGGAAATGAAATTGTGTGTCATACAACAATGGGCATTTATAGTTGGTAGATCAGGCAGGTTTGACTGCTTATCACATTACAGCTCAAATAAATACACACACCTGCTCCCGCTCTCTCTCTCGCTCTCTCTATCTATCTATCTCTCTCCCTTTCTCCCTCTGCGTGTGTTGTGTGTGTGTTTGTGTGTGTGTATACTGCTATCAAAGTGAAGACATTTGTGGGAAGTGGGGAGTTTGTCTGGTCCTCACAGCTTCAAAGACTGTTTGAGGGTCAAGACTTGGTTTTAAGGTTGGGGTTAAAATTGGCTTTAGGTTGTGGTCAGGGTTAGGAGCTGGGCAATACATTATGTCCTCACAAAGATACAAGTACAAGGATGTGTGTTTGTGTGTGTGTGTGTGTCAATAGGAGGGAAAACTACTGGTCCGCCTGGACATTTTTAGGTCGACCAGAAAATGAACTGTGATAGAATCTGTGACCAAGCTAAATTCACTCCAGCTCACTTTCTGCTGAGTTGCCTCTTCTTTCTTTTCTTATTTCTTTACAATTTCTCACCTGCTCAGTGTTACTCTGTCAAAAAGCATAATACATTTAGGGTCAATCCCTTGACACAAGGAAATTAGCTTCAAGAGCAGCATTCCGTGGCTTTCCAGTTTGCGGATGACTCAGTCCTTTATTGAGGTAAATGACCTTCATGTTACAGCCCCCACACACACCTTCATCTACATGAGCCATGAATCCCATCAGATTTTGTGGCCATGTAGTAAAAATTCCTTTTAACCCCAGTGGCTAATGAGACTGATGCAGTGAAGGAGGCCACTTTTTGACCAATTGAATCTGTTTCCATTTCTAATGGCTGGGTTATCAAAAGAAGAGTGGGTGATGAGTTCATCCAGTACCCCATGGAGTGCCATGCACTTGATGAAAGGTGGGTGGGTGCTGTGGTTGTATTCAGCTTCTGTGTAGTTGGGAGAAAGTATTCAACATACTCTTTCAACATTTTTTACAAAAAGCATTCAGAGAATTCCTACTCATCTTCTCGTGCAAATCCCTTCAGATGGGGTTGTTGAGATGGGGTATAAGTTGACAAAATGCTTAAGAAAGGTTATTTAGGATTTCATATATATATATACTGTATGTATACGAACACACACAGTAGTATATATACTACTGTTGAGTCATTTCCAAATGAATGAATCTCATGTAAACTCAGCACACAGAAATGTATCAAGGTAGCAAAGCTAACCACTCCAGCGTCCTGCAGGTAATCTGCCCATTCCTCAGTGTGTTTCACTTTCCTCACCTTCTCTTTGTTTCCCCTTTAGATAGCAACTTCATCCTGGCCAATGCTCAGGTGTCCCAGGGTTTCCCCATCGTCTACTGCTCCGATGGCTTCTGCGAGCTCACGGGCTTCTCTCGGGCCGAGGTGATGCAGAAGAGCTGTGCCTGTAAGTTCCTGTATGGACCGGAGACGAGCGAAAGCATCATCCTCAGCATCGGCGATGCCCTGGAAGAGCGCAAGGAATTTAAGGATGAGGTCATGTTTTATAAAAAGACAGGTAAGCAGGAGGAATTGAAAAAAATATCTGTACAAGGTCCAAATGGCTGGCATGTCTCTGATAGCAATTACTGAGCAGGCTCCATCAGAATTGGCACAGATGGACGGAGATAAAGTGTTAGCCTGTTAAATGGATGCACAAGTTTTATTTATTGGACCATTCTCATTAAATAGCGATTAAAGAAAGCAATCAATCGCAAAAGTCCTCCAATTATTATTTAATGCTGATTCACATAAAATTTTCATAGCTGTCAGCAAGTGACTCTTTAACCCTGTCTCCTTCCATTCGCCTGAGAGCTACAGGCTGCAGAGCAGGGCAGTTTGGCCAGTCTCTGGCTGATTAACCAGCTGACTGGTGAACAAAACAGAGATGAAAATAATGAGCCCATCTTGGCATCACACAGATAAATGTTTGCTGTTATGTGAGATGGTACATGTACCTTTGCACGGTCAATGCACAGCTCTCTTTATTGCTCTTCTGTACTGAGCATTGATCATTTCATACAGTGTTTGTTACCCAGTTTCAAGGCCAGCATGAATAAGGAAGAATGAAAGCACTCAGGAACAGTGGAATTTTAAACATTTACAACACCATGGCAACAGGGTTGAAGATGTCTGAACAGAAATTCCTCATAGCAGCTGTCTTAACAAAAGCTAGAAGAGGAAACTCAAAAAAACCAAAAAATTTAAATAAGTCTGTTACTTATAGATTATTAAATGGAATAAAACTTTACTTGGATCTTTTCTGATGAAACGCTGATTATTGTTCACTGTGTTGAGTATTTTTTTAATTATTTGGAATGTTATATTATTATTTGCTATATTTTCCGTTTTATTGTGTTGTTTAGAAGATAATTCTCTTCCTATTGATAATAAAGGCTGGGAAAGGCATATTGATGAAGGTAAAACTAAATTCCATCTAACATCCAATCTGTTGGAGCATAATATTTACATCAACAACAACTGTTTTCCATTTGTATAATTAATGATTCAACTAGTTAATCTATTTACAAGCCATAATAATGTCAGTGAGACAAGGTTTTCCCAGATTCCTGAAAATACATGCTTAAGTCACACAAATAAAATTTTAAGCAAAATGTATATTGCATATTCAGATTATATCTGAAATTCTACTCAAAAAGGTCTGGAGCCATTCAAAAGATCTGTATTTTTAAGCTCTGTTCCTATAATACTGCAAATACAACGTGCTTGAAGGCATTTTCAGTGTCAATCATTATGATTTTAATTAATATGTTGTGTTAAATGTTTTAGAGAATATATTTTTGAATGAGTTAAGAAAATGAAAAAGGAAAGATAAGGGCAGACAGAATTTAAAAGAGTTTAGTTCAGAGCTTCCAAACTGACTGATCGCAGTGATGAAGAGGCACGCATGATGACTTGATGAAGCTCTGGACTGGAGGGTTTGATTGAAGATGACCAGACATCCATGGAGGAGAGGAAGGTCAGAGGATTGTTAACTGTACTGTTGGCTGAATCCAGTGTGTGTATGTGTGTGTGTGTGTGTGTGACTGGGCAGAGACAGTCGAGGGGTCAATGAAAAAGAAACAGAGATTTAAGGTGTGTTGCACTCACATACAAGGATGGAAGCAAAACAGTCAGTATTTAATGTCTGCTTTGTCAATGAATGTTCCTATCCTGCAGAAATCAGATTCAGCCTTCATTTGCACAGACACAGCGTTTTAAAGCCATCTGAGTCGTCCTCCTTTCTTTTCTTTATGTGCCAGAACCATTCTCTCCTCCATGTTGCAAGTAGTTCTATCTTTTTAGCCTTGTTATGCGGTCTTATCCCATGCTCTGTCACAGCAGTGTGCTGAAAGTAAATGTAGCTGATTGACTCGATCTGTTCTCCATCTGGCAGTCTGAGAAGAGAAAGAGGTGTTCTCAATCAGCAACACAGTTTTTCTCACTATGGGTTTGATGGTGATGCATATATTCTCTCCATCTCTCCAATACACACACACACACGCACACACACACAGTGATTGTGTCATCATCAACGGAAGAAGATTTAGTCAGTGGGAGTTAATGTAGGAACTCCTTGGAAAATCCCTATATGCCTGACTTTCTTTTCTTTGGTTTAGGATTATTTTGGTAATAAACCCCAGAATCTAATTCAGCCTCGTTCTAAACTGTGTTGTTTTTATAACCAGTAAAAACTATCCTCCTCTTAATGAAAACCATCTGACAAAACCATAAATTAGTATTGATTACATGATTAAACGATGACAATTTGTACCTGGAAAATGGATTACTAAAGAGCTGATAAAGATGTAGATTATGCCACTGCATGATGTAGATTTGACCAAATTTGATGTGATTAATTAATTAACAATACATATATACATGCATAATAAATAGAAACCCCTGAGATGGCAACAGAACTTTTATAGTTAATAATAACATGCAAGTGGCTACCATTAACCTTAATGACCCCACCATTACATTGCTTAAAAACAGACAAACAAATGAAGCCAGGCCAACAGTCTAAACACTGACATGCTAAGTTGTTCCAACTCTACTCGCCTACTTGCTCACACATACTGCAGCATAAACATACATCTTTAGTCATTTCTTTGGTCAGGTGGTGGATGTACATTTTTTTTAATTCTTTCTGGCTCCACTTCGTTATCAGTCAACTCCTGAGGAGACTCTCCAGTTGCTGAGTACGTGTTTTGCTGCTCGTATTGAACAAAGACAAGTTCATAAACAAGTCATAAAAATGCTAAAGAGTGTTGAGTTATTTGGAGATATTTGCTTTACACACTATGTATTGCCAAAGGATAATTTATCATGTAATGAAACCACCTGAAGTGTGAAGACAGTGTCCAAGTCCACTCCTGCAGGAGAGTCAGCACCAGGTTTATTTTTGTTAATTAACTGTGGGTGGTTTCTCGTGATAACCTACATAAAACAATCAGAGGGTCTATAAAAGACATCCGTGCATCTACAGTCGCACTGGAGAGTTGCCCAAACACTGTGAAGCTGTGGCTCCAAGAATCATAGCAAGAGAGCTTCAGGTTGTAGTGATTTATTAAAGGAGAAATGTGTGGTGACACATAACACTCACTCACACACCTACACACACACACACACATTCTCTGAAGGTGACCTGCGACCACCTTCTGTGGACAGACTGACAGAGAAAGGCCAAAGCTACTAATTAAGCTCCAATGATTTCCTCAAAAATCCTCCTACATGTTGGTTTTACCAGCTACCTGACATAAAGTGCCCTCAGCGGACAGAGAAACTGATCTCCTTACATATGACCCTTGCACGTGTGCATAATGATGACATATTGACGTTGACATTTTCCCAAGCAAAAATTCATCAACATCCCCAACAAGGTGAGTCAATGGTTTGGTCAATATGTCGATCTCTGTACAAGTGATAAAATGGTCAGAACAATCACACCAGCAGCACATGATAACCTACAGTTGGTCTGAGAAGCAATCTAACAGGAGATTGGATCTTAGAGAATGGTTCATCTATTGCTCTGCCTGGGGAATAGCAACTTGATCTATTTAAAGACACCACTTCTCTTTAGAGGGATGAATGGATGTAGGGTTGGTAGGCTTACTGGGTCTGTGACGCTCCACACAGCCAAACACAGAGGTTATGCAAATACAATGCACATCTGTTTACCCTGAGAAATAGTGCTGATGACAGTGTTTTTTCTTTGTCAGCTATGTTGTTCTGGTGCCTGCTGGACATTGTACCAATTAAGAACGAAAAGGGAGACGTGGTTCTCTTTCTGGCTTCATTTAAGGATATCACCGACACGAAGGTCAAAGTCATCCACGAAGACAAGAAAGAAGGTCAGTATGTATGACTGCAAACTGGTCCAGAACCAGTCAGCATGTGGATGCCACAGTAATCCATTAGAGCTAACATAACTTATGTGACAGCTTGTTAAAAAACATGCAACTTACATATAAATACGTCCAGTCTCTACGTCCTTGCTCATGTTTCCTCTCAGGTATATTTTTAAAGTTGCTTCAAAGAGGAGCTAATCTCAACAAACTTGCAAAATCTGCCCCCCCAATTAATCTCATTAAAAAGATCAGAGTTTGAAGGCAACAGCTAACCTAATGCAGAGCTAAAAGTAGATCTGTGTATCTGTGTGTACAAAATGTGTATCTGAGAAGTCAGCAGGCTGGTTTTTCCCACCACATGTCTCTCTTCCCATGGATTCATTAATTATTAATGAGATTGTTAATAAGGCAGATCAGAGAGTAAAGTTATTTTGACTTCCGTGAAATGGCTGATGCCGCATGCCATTATACTGCATCAAACACATAAATGAAGTCAGACAAAGCTGAATGAGAA
The DNA here is from genome assembly GCA_911728415.1 of Lagocephalus sceleratus. Classification (NCBI taxonomy): domain Eukaryota; kingdom Metazoa; phylum Chordata; class Actinopteri; order Tetraodontiformes; family Tetraodontidae; genus Lagocephalus; species Lagocephalus sceleratus. The sequence continues at coordinate 3,123,775 of CAJVRN010000219.1, read as the reverse complement.
AGATGCTGTTAAACAGTCCAGGTGCCGCAGAAATGCAGAGCAGAAGATTTGTTAAACTTTCAAACTTTTATAAGTATACTAGCAATATAAGCACCCTTGATGGACAGAGAGCTATGAGGCTACCCACCTTTTTTGAACCAATGAAAGCAAAATAGTGCACCTCGGCCTGTGTCATGACCCCTGACTACCCCTCCCCCTGTTCCTGTGTCCTTCCATCACCCCTGTCTTACCTCCATTAACCCCATTTCACATAATTTAGTATCCCCAACACAATGTACACCCCCCCTCCCATCTGCCCTACATGCCTTCACCCTAAATATTCTCCACCACCCTCAGAAGAATAGCGATAATAGCAGAGGGAAATTCATTAGGTCTAAAAATAAGCATGTCTCTGTCTCCGTGCTCCTGCCGTGGCACATCCCCCAGGGCTGCGGCGCATTATGGATGGCCCTGTCTGTTCACTTCGTCTGGGGGTCCATTCACACTTTCTCAGCACACACCACACACATACGCACACAGATCTTTCCAGAGGACGCTCAAAAAGCAGTTATCACCTCTATTCTGCAGCTTTGTTATTACTCTTACAGCCTCTCAAGCCCGTCTGGCCTTGGTCTCTTCCTGAAGTGAAAAAGCCAGCAGCTATAAAGTGCCTTCTCCTATTACCTAACTTCTTGCTCAGAAAGAATCACTCCACCACTATCTACTTAATCCACAATCTTAGAGGAAGCACACATGGAGGTGTGCCATCAAGTGCACTGCACACAAAACCACTTCTGTAGCCAATCGACCATAGAAAATCTGTCATAGGCTACTGCTCTTAATTGCCTCTTGGTCCCAGTCGCGACTAGAACTGGAAATTGCTCTGTTTTTTTAGTCTAGATTTTATATAGCAACCAATATTTCCAATCAAATAAAGTAAACCAGTGCCCTAAGTGCATGCTTACTGATGCTTACAAAAACAAAATAATAGTTTTTTCCTTTAATTTGGTCGTAATCATGCAATTGTAGTTTTTGTTTTTTTAAATGACATCTTGTATTTACATATTGATGTTTTCCTTTTCATGACCATCTATTATGTACTTTATCAAACACAATGACTGACTCACTTATTGGGATTGCCTTTAGGGGGGTAAAATATGGAGGGTGTGTGCACTCACATATGTGTCTGCGTGTGTTTCCAGAGCGACGGCGCGGCAGGGTGAAAACAGGTTCGTCTTTCAGCTCAGCTCGTCTGAGAAGCAGCACGGTGCTCTACCACATCTCGGGTCACCTCCACAGCAGAGAGAAGAGCAAGATTAAGCTGAACAAGGTACCAAACGAATGGGACGGCATGTAATGCACAGATGGTGTCAGGTGGCAGGAGAGGTGGAGGGGAATGCATTTGTCAGGTTGGTCCCTCTGGTCTGTTCTGATTATCTGTCCCAATGGGCAAGTGGCAGCCTGGTCATGAATGAATGGAAGCAGAATTGTGAAATGTATTGAATGGTCAAAATGATCTGAAAGATGCTATAAAACCAAAATAGCATTAAGTAGTTTCTAGCTATTGGACTTTTGTTTTTTCTAAATGTCGTTGACAGTGTTAAGTGTGAGCGCCCTCTCGTTCTATGGGAGGACTCAGCAGGAGACCTTTTGTGGCAATATAGGCCGATGCACCAAACCTTAGAAACATTTCTTATTATTATAAATCACTTTGCTGGGGAAAGATTCACTTTTCTTGCAGACAGAAACATTAGTGTGATTAATTCTCCACGACAGTGTTTAGTTGCTATCTTTGTGAGCCATATGGTCATTTACTGTTAACATACAGAACGTAGCTGAGAATGCTTTAATGGTGAGACTGTATGAAAAGAGTAGATTTATGACCTAATTATTGATGAAAGTACCACTGAAATAAAGCCTGAGTCAGCAGGTTAAATGTGCATTTTATCAGACTTTTTGTAATTTATTGTTTTGATGTTAAATGTAATACATAGATAAATAGACCGGGTACTGTTCTTGAGTCATAAAATGTCTTCTGTTCTCACACAATTTTCATTTTCTGGTCAGAATGTGTTTGGTGATCCTCCCGCCCTGCCTGAGTACAAGGTTGCAGATGTCAAGAGGTCCAAATTCATCTTACTTCACTACAGCACGTTCAAAGCAGGCTGGGACTGGCTGATTCTGCTCGCCACGTTCTATGTCGCTGTGACGGTCCCCTACAATGTGTGTTTCATCGGTGATGATGACGACTTAACTCGTAGCACAACCGTCAGCGATATTGCCGTGGAGATACTCTTCATCATTGGTGGGTTACAGTTTTCAGAAATATGCATTTGCTGTACAACAGCCTGCTTTTACAATAAACAACTTTACCTTTTTGTTTTTCTGTCCGTCTGAGCAGATATTGTTTTTAATTTCCGCACCACATATGTCAGCAAGTCGGGCCAAGTGATTTTTGATGCTCGGCAGATCTGCATTCATTACCTGACCACATGGTTCATCATCGACTTGGTGGCTGCACTACCCTTTGACCTGCTCTATGCCTTCAAAGTCAGCGTGGTGAGTAAATATTGGCTTGTTGCTTAACCTTGCGTTTAATACAGAACACAGTCTGTGACCCCCTGCAGCATATGCATTGGCTCAATAGTGTTATAGAAGGCAGAATTTGCTTGTGTGGTCATTTGCTGTCAATCACAGCAAAGTGGAGGGAAACATAAGACCGGGGATGAAATTTATAAAGAGCCACAACATGCTGCTACAGTGGGCATTGACATAACAATTAAACTTCTAAAAAAGGGCATAATGATCTAATAAAAATGCTGTATCCAAATATAAACAATACACTTGAAATGATGTAATTCAGTAGGTATTAATTAACCGAGCAGAACTTCGCCCTGATCGCCCTGCAGCAGCCCAATCATGTCAGCACACTGCCTATGCCCCTTTTTGATTCTGCTTATTGATTCTACATACTGTACAAGCGCTGAGAAACAATCAAAGCTGGGGTTTTTTTCTCTCTTCTGCTTGAGTCATTTATACCCCATAAAGAACAGTTGAATTGAGGTAGAGAAATTGAGGACAATTAAGTAGATGGGCTTGTCTTGTCCCTGTCTGACTAGTATTACACACTAGAAGGCCAGCACTATTGGCTGGTGCCTGCCTGTGGGCGTTTGTGCCTTTCGGCCTCTAATTTTGACAGAGAGATGCTTTAACTTGGGCTTCATGCTGTCGATTGCTTCCAACCATCATGGGTCCAATATGCGAACGCACATGTGGGCAAACACAGATGGAAATGATGCAGCCTCAGATTTTGTGACAAGAAGGAGACAGAAATAAATAAAGGCAAATGAAACACAAAGACGAGTGAACTGCTAAAAGTCAAGATGAATCAGAAATGAGAAAATACAGTTTTAATATGAAGAAAATGAAAACAGTGGTCTGAAATAAAGTTGTTGGGGGGCTAGAGGTAATGAGCGGTGGAGGAATGGATGCAGTGACAGAGTGCCTCAGGCAAAGGTTCCAAACTCTATTAATGGAAATACCACATGTTCCCTGTAGGTCAGGATTTGGTTATAGGGCTAGTGGCTCACTTGATCCCCACTACCATCATCGCTGGGGAGAAAGCAACTGGCTTGTAATTGCCTTGCTTCATGCATGATGTCCCCACTGAGGACAGAGCATTGGTATTGGTGTCCCCTTTGAGGACAGGGGCCATCTTTCACCAAAATGAGCCAAATGGTCCCAGCAGTGTCCCTCCATGTGCTCGCCTCCATTGTGCAGACTTATTTTATTCTGATACATGATCTTGTTTCCCTTTAAGGAGGATGGTAATTCAGAAAGAAGCTTAAAGCATTCTTGGACAATCTTGGATATATTCTATATCAGATGAAGGACACATAAATGGGTTGGAGGGATGCTCGTTCTGTCTATAGGGGATTGGGCGCTGGGGTGGGGGGTGATAGATGGTGTAGAGGAGATGGAGTTTCACCCTAGGAATCAGCAGGAGGTTTCATTACATCTGCCACAGCGAGAGTTGTTCCAAGAGTAAAAACTGCCATAAAACAGAAAAGAAGGGAGGAAGGAAAGGATTTTATGTTGAAGGTGCAGTTTGAAAAACAAAACAAAGAAACCTGTGAGAAAGTGTTTGATTGCTTGTAATAGTTAATTCTGCTTTGAGGACTCTCAGAAATATGGAACATGTTGTTGATTATTCTTGGAGGGGGGTTGATGCATGATTAAGACCCTTTTCTTGATTTAAGTCCCAGCTCTGACCAGGAAATAAGAAGCATTTTCTCATTAGTGTGCAGGTGTGTGATTTGGGGTAAATGCACAGTAAGTTGGGGTGTGACATTGGGAGAACGCTAGATAGAAAAAGATTCACCACCGGCCCCGATTTTTTCATCTTTCCTTCAAGGTGTCTGTGGTTCACCTCTTGAAAACAGTCCGTCTCCTCCGTTTGCTCCGGCTGCTCCAGAAGATGGACCGCTATTCACAGCACAGCACGGTGGTCCTGACACTGCTGATGTCAATGTTTGCCCTGCTGGCCCACTGGATGGCCTGCATCTGGTACATCATTGGCAAGATGGAGATGGAGGCCAATTCCTACAACTGGGATATAGGTGAGTAAATTGTGTTACCATATCATCAAGTCCCCCCAGCAAAATCAGATTCTAACCCAAGTCTGATTAAAGACACAGCCACCCCAGTGAACATGGGATTGCAGTGAACATTAATCTCTTCATGGCAGTGGGAATGTTGTTTGACTCTGCATCACCATTTCCAGGAAATTGTCAAGAAGGACTCACATGAGTGTTGAAATTAAATGACCGGCACACAGAATATATGTGGCTTTGGTGAGAATCGCTGCAGCGCAACGGCATCACTGTTCCTTCTTGATGGTGAAGGAATAAGAAACACGGAAGGGGGCAGGAGCTGCAGCGACGCAAGGCAGTGATAGGTTGGAAAAAAGGATATTCTTATCTCGACACTTTTATAGTTGATGTGCAAATAATTACTAGGAGCTTTTGCAGTCATGACACTATAGAGTTTACCTTTTTTTATTTCTTCTGTGTTGAGAGAGTCATATTCAATTTTCTCCTGTAACAAATAAATAGAAATGAAGCAGTCATGTGAAGAATCAACAGAATACTGAATAATTATTTTCTCGTGCCATTATGATGTATAGAAAGCCAAATTATTATAGTATGATAACAGAAAATAAAAACAAAACACATTTTTAATTACTCAGACCCTTTGTCACATGTAGATACTGGATATTTTTTTATTTGCTGTTGATAGTCACCACCACCTCGACACGTGATGGTGCTGAAAGTGGATGTTTAAGCTGACCTCAAGCATTAAAAATAATGAAGCACAAGTTAAGATGCAGTTAAAAACTGAGGTGTCGTAACCTGTATTGATGTAAAGGAGGTACATGAACTTGAACACAAACTTCAAACAGAGTTTTTTGTGTGAAAATCACCAATAAAGCCATAATCTTGTCACTTTGTACTCTGTACTTAATAATGTTGCAAATGACTACTTTCATATACAGCACCCTCATTGATTTTGTTGACTTAAAACATGTTATGAATTGTGTTTTGAATGGAATATTTGTGACCAACAATATCCACTGTGTTTTACATCTAATTGAGCAAGTTAGATCCTGCCTATAATTTCGCCTCAGCTTCCATGTCCTTCATATAATGAGACCCCATGGGCTGATTTCTGGTCCGTATTGATGAGCTACACTGCCTGCAATTACCTGCTTTGGTGTCTTCCTGACTGGTTCCGGGTCAGCATTGACCGGACCATGGAAACAATGTGGATCTCTCCTCACCAATTACTGCATCTATGTGTCATAAAATAACAGGTCAAGACACGAGGCAGGATTAATGTGTTGTGGCCTAATTATGCGTTTGTGATGCTGAACTGCATGTTGAAGTCACGCAGCTCTGAGGGGCCTCCATCCAATTACCATTCATCAGTGTCGGCAAGTTTCTCCTGGGATCGGCTGTATGTCTCCATACTGGGTGGACCATGGATCAGTTCTGGTTCTGCAGCATCTGATCTGTTGCTGCTATTTAGTTTTATTGTTTGCTGTAACGCAGAGAAAAACAGCACCAGTGACAGATTTAAGAAACAATTCTGCCTGCTTTAAATGGCCGATGTTGCTGCTCTTTGATGCAGAAAATTGTATCTTAAAAGAATAATTACTCTCCTGTGGCCTAACACCATTTGGCTTCTTGGTCATGATTGTCACAGTCACCCATACGTCCATTTTACTTCCTTGTCCAAACAGGATGGCTCCATGAGCTTGGGAAGCGCCTGGAGTCACCCTATTACATCATAGGCAATGTGAACGGGACCAGTGCCGGACCGTCCATCCGCAGCGTCTACATCGCATCGCTCTATTTCACCCTCAGTAGTTTGACCAGCGTGGGCTTCGGCAACGTGTCAGCCAACACGGATGCAGAGAAGATCTTCTCGATATGCGTCATGCTTATCGGAGGTAGAGCAATTACACACAGAACCCAATATTTACGTCTGATGTAGCAGTGGAGTCAATGGTGCTTCTGCTGTTTCTCCTCAAGTACCATGACAGGGGTTGACTTTTCTATTTTAACTCAGGCAAAATGCATCAGAGAAACACTTACGTAGGTAGGTGAAGTGATCAATGAAGATCATCCTGAAAGAGACAGGCATTTTTAATATGGCATTAATAATGTCCCACATCCTGCATCCCATATTCTGCTAATGTGAGTCTGTAGCTCTTTAGTTTATCTTTGTCTCACTCTCTCATCTCTTTTCTCCTGCAGCGCTGATGCACGCATTAGTCTTTGGTAATGTGACAGCCATAATCCAGAGGATGTATTCGCGCTGGTCACAGTACCACACCAGAACCAAAGACCTCAAGGACTTCATACGTGTCCATCATCTGCCACAGAGCCTCAAGCAGCGAATGCTGGAGTATTTCCAGACAACCTGGTCTGTCAATAATGGCATCGATTCAAATGAGGTATGGAACGCGTTTAGAGTTAAACTGCTCTAAATTTTCATCCTCCTTTTTCACTTAACCTATCATGTAGGACGGACCTGACTGCTCCACAACCAGGATCAATAATTCATTTACAAGATCACGTAACTCTAGCTCCCCACATGCAGGCTACATTCAGCAGGTGATCAATATGATCTTCCACACTGCGACACCTTGATGTGTTGTTCAGCCCTGACTGACAAGCGGAGCAGCAAAACAAGAATGAAAAATGGAGGCATCGCCTCACTCATGATGTGATGATGTTGGAATTTTCTGTCCGTGACATCTACAGGTTTCCACAGGAATTCAAAATGTGGGACATGAAGTGACAGCATTATGACAATCAAGTATACTGATTATTTCCTTTACATTGGGTGATAATACAGCAACAGCATGATGTTATTCCTGTAGTAGAAGTGTATGGCGGTCTCTGTGTTTTCTTTTATTCTTGGAGTTTTGGCACCTTCCTGCAAGGTTGTGCGGAGGTGTTTGTGTGTTTTTGTGTTCAAACCGTTGCAAAAACAATCACAAAGTAATGTTTATTTTTCTCTCTCTGCGTTGGCCTCCCTCATGTCATCCCCCTTGTTCATTCACTTTTTGGCTCTTTTAACCATTGTTCTTCTCTCAACATCAACAAAAATAAATGGAAAGTTTTGCCAAGTGGGCCACAAATGGACCTACAAGCGTCGTAGTATCGTCGTACTATAAACTCTGTATTTAAACAGCTACCCCTTCATTGAGAGTAATTAGCACATCAGAAACCATGTTTGGAAGCATTATATCTGAGGAAATTAACTTTTTGTTTGATGGAGCTCATTGTTTTTTGCAGCCCACCACCAGAGGGTGCCATCTTTGCAAAGTCAAAGGATTCAACTGGCACTTTTTGAGCTAGAAGCATGTGAAGCTCCTCAAAAATGAGGCTGTTTGCTAGTCTTGGACCAGCATTTTCCTCAAGGCTGAAAATGCCTTCAATCTGACTGTGAGATTCCAGACTGGGGCTTAGATGAGGTGGTGATGATGATGATGATGATGATGATGATGATGATGAATTCCAGACAAATGAATTATAGATGGGCCCTTGATTAAAATCAGCCTGCTTCTGAGGACTCATTGATCGACTCTATGTGACGGTGAGCCAGAGATCTCTGTCTTTAGACGGTGAAAGACCTATCTATTTTAAAGCGGAATGCTGGAATTTTGTATATCTTTGTTGATGGTTTCCTTCATGTGTGCAGCACTCATGTAGATTGGGATGAGATGTAGTTTGGCTGTAATTATTTGTACTTTTTGTCCCAATATTTCTCTTTATTACACTAATCACTAATCACCAGCAGGCCTGTTCCATGCGATCTATGGCATTATATTATAGCCACATTTGCATGACAGTGACACTTGGGATTATGTATCAGTCAACATGCCATTCTTTTTTTTCCCCCACACTAAGTTTGTACATCATTTTATTATTACTAATTTTTTCTTTTTATTTATTCTTTTATTTCGGGCAGCTTTAACACAATGAACACAGATGACCTGCATACTACAGCATCACACTCCATCAAAATAATATCAGCAGACAAGTGCAGGCTCAAAAGTCCATAAATCAATTAATGGATGAATTAATGGGAAGATGAGAACTTGGGATCCCAACCCATTCTCATCAGTAATTAAATGAATAAAGGATCAATACATAAACTATTCAATTCAATCTGCATCATTATTTGCATCAATTCACCTGAACCTGAGTAGGAAACAAAGCCCTTCAACAAAATATGTACATTAAATAAAAATGTTACAAAAGTAACTGTGAAGAATAAAGTTCATTTACTGTATTGTTATTTCTCAAATCAGCAATGATCAACATTTACACTGCTTCTTAGGGTAGAAAATAGCACATATCGGCAATTGTATGAAACAATACCTGAGAGGTAATGGACAACACAGCTAATTTAGCAAGTACATTGCAATCATTTATGCTGTGACCAGATTATATGCATATACTGCAATTTAAATTTATGGACACTTGAACATTGCTTGTGTTGGATATCCAAAGTTTCCCTCCACGTATAGATACACAAAAATACTTGCAGGTAATGTGAAATTTGGGTAATATGAAATCTCCAAAACCTCTCAAATTTTGAGACCTCTTCTGAATTGCGAAAAGTTTTTGTATCTTGTGTGGTAATAATTTGTTAAATGCCTTAAATAAGATTATCAGTGTATGTTATTTTACAAGGTCATTCAATGTTAGTAGATTAGACTGAATAAACAGATTGTGAGTGGATTCTACAAAACCAAATTTAAGAATTAGACGCACTATTCTTTCTGTATTGTGGATTCTTATTAGTGGATTGATTGTACATTGGTAACTGTTTCCCCATACTTCAATACAATATGTGAAGTATGGAAGTTTAGCGACAATTTATTATTGTCATCGTTTTTTTTTTTAGTTTATTTAATTATTTGTTTAATGTGATCATAAATGAATCGTAAATATTACTGCTGTAGAATATGTAAGTGTCATCTGCAAAGAGTATGAGTTTGAGTCATATTACTAGACTGTGTCAATATGGACATTAAAGGAAGTCTGCATGGACATTGATAATGATAAAACCCAGATAGGAGGCTGTGCTGTACCGTTCTCTTTGTTGTTTGTTAAGTAACAGTCCATTTGCATATCCTGGATCCTGATTTGAACTTGAAACTTGGAACTTTAATAATTTCTTGGCAGGATCAAACTCTACTTGCGGTCATACTTTCATGCAAATCTGTCCTTAACCTTTTGGTAAATGTTGCTTGCAGACAGGGCAAATTAAATGAAGATAACACTGACTGACACAGACTTTCATTTAGCGCAAACCATCTTGATACACGAACTATTGATTTTATTTTTATTGATACAAGAACTATTGAAGGTCCACTAATTATGTTTTTTATCTTTCTTCTGTTGATTTTTTTGGCTATATAACTGACCTGATGTTGGCTCGACACTTGTGTGTTTACAGCATGGTTGTGTTTTCTCACCTGCCATGGCTCTTCCTCTCTCACCCCACATTTCCTCCCTCCTATCGTCTCTCCTCAGTTGCTAAAAGACTTCCCAGATGAGCTGCGCTCTGACATCACCATGCACCTTAACAAGGAAATTCTGGAGCTGTCGCTGTTTGCCTCCGCTAGTCGCGGCTGCTTGCGCTCCCTGTCGCTGCACATCAAGACCTCCTTCTGCGCCCCTGGAGAGTACCTCCTCCGGCAGGGTGATGCTCTCCAAGCCATCTTTTTTGTCTGCTCGGGCTCCATGGAGGTGCTGAAAGATGGCACCGTGCTGGCCATCCTAGGTACGATTAAGGATGGAGTAGATGGAGATCACAGGGAAAGCATGAAAAGATGCCATTATTTTCTGTTTCACAAAGACAAATGTTGCAGCGAGCCTCATAATAAAGCTCTGTGTGGCTCACTGCGAATGAGGCCAGGTCTGTAAATGAGCCCATTCTGCTGAAATTGGACCTGCACCCTCTGATAAAGGCTGTGGCCCATTCTCAGAGCCCATTGTTATGCTGCTGTAACATCAGCAAAAGTAAGATGTCATTACTTTCAACATGTTATAGCAATAACTGATAAAGGAGTCTCATCTACAACTGTGCACACTAAATCCCAGTCCTAGAATCTGGATTTACAAACCTTTAATGGGTTTATTAAGGACTGACTGGTGCAGTGAAAGTCACCATATCAATTATTGTCTAATTCCATAGAGGCTGAGCCAAGCTGTAGCCTCATAATGCCAGGCTCAGTATGGTGTGTTCAGCAACAGAAATTAATTCCTGTCCAGTTTAATCTTTCTTCTCCAGTTCAGCCCAGTCCAATTCATCAGTCCAATTCACCAGAGTCAGGTAATATCACCTCTGGTCCAGGCTTCAGGTCCATGTAATTCAGTCTACCATACAAACTGTAGATGTGCTTGTTGGGTTATTGTTTTTAATCTGAGATCCAGTTGTTTGATTACCGAAGGTAACAGTTAATTAGGGCTGTTTGCATTTTACAAACAAAAGTAGGAATGTGGGATTCAGTTGAAAACAGTTGCAGAAATAAAGTGCAAGAGGCTATTTTTCACATTAATGAAGGGGCGTTCAAAATATTTACTAAAGCAGCTCCTTGGTACAAGCTTAGAAAAGGTTATTTATGAATTAATAAGCATTTTTATAGAATGTGCTGGGCTGGTAATGCAGCAGGTTAATTATGCAAAGCTAATTACAGTTTTAAAAATAGCAAAAACTTGGATTTTTTTACTCAGCTTGGTGAATATTTCTTAAAGTTAGTTTTAGTATGACATTTTTTTCAACTGCATTTAAACCAGCATTCCTATACTGCTGTAGAAACCTACTGAAATTCCTTCAATACACAGTCCATATTGCTTCTGAGGGGTGGAATATTTCCACATGTTGACGAAGTGAAAAGTACATTTAAATGCATTTGAAAAGATGCAAACAAGTTTGAGTCGGGCTGTATTCCCCACATCTGCTGTATAATGCGAACCTCAGAGTGACCTTAAAGGCTTTAGAAATCTGACCTTCATGTCACGGGTGTGTAGAACAAACGTGTGTGTGTGTGTGTGTGTGTGTGTGTGTGTGTGTGTGTTTTAAACAGTGTTATCTTGGAGCATGCATGCAGGCGTTCTTGTTGAAAACAAAAAAGTGTGCCCATGTCTGCACACGGAGTGGGTGGAATTGTTTACCGGTGTAGAGCTGTGTGTGTTTTGTACGTGGGTTGCTGCTGGTGTGTGTGGAGACCTGACAGGTGGAGAGTATTGTCTCGGTGCTCGCCTATTGAACGTACAGAAGGTTGGGCTGACATTGACTGCCCGACAGAAGGAGAAAAAAAAAAGCCTTTTCTCTTTCTTTTTCTCTTCTTTGTGTGTGTGTGTGTGTGTACGTGTGTGTATACGTGTGTGTGTGCGCATGTGTGTGTGCATGTATGTGTATCTGTGTGTACAAAAATTGTGTGACACAGATGAGAAAAGAAATGAAAAGGACATAGAGAATGACAGGAGAAAAAGGCAGGGCTCAATAATATTAAGTGCAAGAGGAATGATTGACACTCAAAACATAAAGACAAAATGTATTTCACATCATCATTTCAAATATTCCATTTTCATAAAAAGATTATCTGTTTACAAGTTGGAATTTGAGGCAGCTAAAACATAAATGACAGAGTTAAAACAGGAGAATCAAATGCCTAGAGAAATAAGAGAAGAAGAGGATGAGGAAGCGTGGAGAACAACAGTAGTAGAGGGGTGGGTGGTGGGGTGGGGTGGGGTGCTGAAGAACAGTCACGACTTCTTCTCTAGCCTTGGTGTAACTGAGCAGCATTCACAGTCCACAGTGTCCTGAATGAATATTTTATCATTGCTCAAAGAGCATTAACGCTAACAGCCACTTAGCTTCATCCTTTATGCGTAATGACAACAGGAAGCAGCTGCTGCCACTGCTGAGTCTCTGAAAAACAATAGGATTCAATGAGCAGTGTAAATACGCAGAACATCTCACTCACAGTCACCTCCAGGGTGTTTTAATGTAGTGCTTAATGGTTTGAAGGGGGACATGCATTTCTAATCAGGAATGGATGGATGGCCTTGACCTTTAAAACCTTTTAAGGGCAATCTGGTCTCCTCCAAACTTTAATGGGATCAAATACATGTCACCTCATAATAAAAAGTCATACAACTCAATCCAGTGTCATTGCTGTAAAAATTTTAAATGATTACTTAACTTTTGATATTGGAAGATGGGAAACCATTGAGTAATATGCCAACACCGGTGTTTAAGGATGGATGGAAGCCCCAGGTGGACCACTTTCACTTGTGGCAGAGCTCAGGGAGGAGAACCAGCACTGTCAAGACTCAACTGTCTCTCTCTCTCTCTGAGCAGGTAAGGGTGACCTGATCGGGGCCAACGTGTCTTTGGACAATCGAGTGATAAAGACCAATGCCGATGTCAAAGCGCTCACCTACTGTGACCTGCAGTGCATCAACCTAAAGGGACTGTATGAGGTCTTGGACCTCTACCCAGAATATTCACACCACTTTGTGCAGGACATCCAACAAGACCTCACCTACAACTTGAGGGAGGGGCAGGAAACACATGTAAGTCACTGCTAGAATTACTAAAAAAAGAAGTGTAAGAAGAAGTGTAAGAAGACATATCACACCATTGCTTTAGAGACAGTATTTCTAGTGTAATCGTCTTGAGCCTAACTTCAATTTTCTCCATTCCTTTGAAGTTTTCGCTCTAAAATTTCTTGATAAATGCTGCGGTATCCTTAATCTTGGCCCCTGTGTGCAGAGTCATCCTATTATATCCAACAAACACACAGGTGTGTGTGAACTAGCATTGGATATTGTGGATGGCAGTTATTCTAAGATGGTGCTTATCTGATTATGCGTTTATAAAAATAAAAGTGTCACTTTTGTAAAATTGTTGTCTTTGTCATTTACACCAGAGAGTAGGAAGGCCTAATCCTGACTGCTCTCTGTTTTGGTCTACTTACTCCATGTTATTTCTGCGCTTCTCTTCCAGGTGAAGGTCAGACTGTCGACAGCTGCTCAGGTAACTGGCTCCAAACACTGATCAATGACTCATAGATTAGAGGCCAGATACCAACTAGTGCTGCAAACAAACCTGTAAATGACCCTTGCTTTATTCCTGTTTGTTGCTGCCAAGATGCTAAGTACTCAGCACCCCCGAACAGAAAACAATGAACCTCAAATTAAATTTTCTCTCTTGGTGAACCACAACTCTGATAACAGACATGATTTCAGGAATCTTGTTGTTACAGGGTCAATGGTGCTGTTGGTGGAGTTTCACACAGACCTATTCTGTAACGAACGCGCAAAGAGAACGCGGGAAGAGTTGAGGTCATATGTGGCTGATAAGCAGCTCGCTGCTGCTTGATTGTATCCTCATCGATGTCTCAGGATAGCAGCACCTTTCCAACAACTGCTTTCATCTTTTTTGACAGCGGGGACCTTAATCACTGATAATCCCACTGAATCTTTTCGTACATGCTTTTCAGTCTGGGGTTAGAAGAAACGGACAAGTGGTTCAGGGATACCCACCCATCATAGAGGCACACGAGGAAGACGAGGAGAAGGAAAACGACGAGGGCATGTCTGTATCTCTGTCAGCGGAGCGGAACCGGTTGCTGAACCTCAGGGATGCAGACGAGATTTCTCCGCTGACCCGAGACAGCGAGAAAGCCAAAACAATGGCAGGACAGAGCTCCAGGAGGTCTGGGAAAAAGATCCAAAGTATTACTCTGACCTCTTTAGACCCTTCTAACCTCAGCCCCAGGTGAAAAGCTCGTGCTGTCTACTTTTAACAATTGACAGCTATGATGAAGTGTGTTTATCATAGACAGTTATTTCACATCCATTCTTCTGGGAATGTTGGTAGAATGGAGATATTGTTATATTTAACATAACATTGCTACAGTAGCAAGTAAAGCCCATAAATGAGCACACAGACATGGTAGCTTGTCACTTTAATAATACTACCAACAGTTATTATGTGAAGATACTAAAAAGAATTGAGTATAAATCAGTTCTGTCTGCAGCTATTTAGCCTGCTTAGTGTTTATACATGGAACAATTGAATTCATTTTATTTTATTTGTTTGTTTGAAACAGAGACATTACTGTCATTTCTCATTTCATTTTCACTCGCAACTCATTAAATAATGAAACATTCATGACAGCCGAACATTTCAGACAGTGATGCTGCTGATTCCCATGTAGCCCCATGTGGCCTCAGTAAACACTGGCTGAGAAGAGCTGGGCTGGACTGTGCGCTAGAGATTTGCCTTTGCTCACATCACCGGGGCATTTATTCTTCTCTGCAGGATAGTGGACGGCACTGAAGACAGTGAGGGGATAGAGAGTTCACTGGCCTTCTCTTTCTCCACCAGCACAGATTGTTCCATTAATGAACCAACCAGTGCCTCGGCATCTGCCACAGGTTCTTCAATCTCACTGTTTACAAATGAATTCCAAACACCATAAACTCCATCCCAAAGGACAGAGTTAAAAATGCTGACAAATGCCTGCAGCAATGCTCTGATGAATATCAATTTCTGCTTCCTGTCAAGACAAAAAGTGTAAATCCAAGTGTGTATCCTCTCCACTTGTGTTGCAGACATGCTGCAGATCAGCACAGCTGAGCTGGCAGCTAAAGCAGAAGAGACCAGAGGGCAACTGCGTCACCTGGACCAGCAGGTGGGGCACTCGGCTCTCCACAGCGAAACCCCACCAGAAACCCTATTGATAGATTCTCATACACGTCAGTCCATCCTTCAGCATTTTTGCTGATGTGGGCCTAAACATCACTGATCTGGTGTAGAGTTAATGAACTATAAACTGTGAAATTGCAGGAATTTTCAAACCCTGCTTTGCCATCTGACCTCTCACCTGTACACCTTTAACCCTATGTCAAAGCCACTGGAGGGTTTATTAGTGAAAGCTGAGTTGGGAATTAAATCTGCAATATATCTGCAATAATCTGATCACATTTCTATTGTATGTTCAGAGGAACATAATTGGACTGAGTATAAATATATGAGCAAGGCGAGGTACCTCCGAATGAGACCTGGTTGCATTCACATATGCACACCTGGATCTAAAAGCCAAACTCTATGTAACTATGACTACAACTATGAATATGTAACAGAATAACAACAGTAATTTAACCATTTGGGTCAGTGGCACTGGTTACTGTCACAGCATACATCATCAAGTATCTACAAATGCTTACCCATCCCAAGATATAATGACACTGGATCATTTCCCAGCTCATATTCAGGGAGAGGCAGGGTGCACCTTGGCTCACTCGTCAGGCCATCTCAATATTGAAGTGAGATAGGTAAACAGTGTCCTTCCTAGACACTCAATCAGGAGTATGTTATCCAAACATAACAGAGAATAGGAAAATAAATTCAGCTTCCAGAAGACAGAAAACGATGATGCATTTGAGAAGGAAGCCATCTGCAGAAAGGGCTGTCCCAACGGAGTCAAGTTTAAAAATGTGTGTTCCTCTTCTCACACGTTTAAATGCATTCACAGAAGAAGAGAAACACCCAGGTAAATGGAAGGTTCAAACTCCAAAGATTTATGTTATATAATGAGGGTAACACGTGTAGCATGTCCTGTGCAAAAAATAACATAAATACAAATAAGTATGCATATAGTGTTCCAAAAAATCCATCACAAGCTACTTGGTCGTGTCGGACTTTTCCTCACCACACAGCGAGGGACTGAGGGAAAAGAGGGAAAATAATGTGTGTCTGAAAAAGACGTTTAAGTGTCGGAAAGTTCAGAAGATACGACTCATAAGAAATGAGCCCATCCCATCTTGGAGAGTGAGAGGAATCAGTCACACTCTGAGCCCATCTTCATTTTTTCTCCCAAGATATGATTGAACAGACTCATGAGGTGGTGATTTTGTGATGGAGCCTGTGTGACTCAGATGTAATAATCCATCATGGTTCTCAAAAAGGTTACAATATTTAGGATTACTTTTCCACCACTGCACATGTTGCAATAGCACTAAGATATTTCACTTACTTCTGCCAGTCACAAAATGCATCCATCCTTCACCACATATATGTAATTTTATGAAATATTCTATACTTTTACTCCTATATTTAATCGGGTCTAATAAACCCAGTGCTAATTACTTAGCTCTAGATCGGTCTGTGCATCCATGACCGCTGGTCCATCTGCCCTTCTCTACAGATGATTGGCTCTGAAGTAGGAGTTCTGAAATTGTGTTGACAGCATTTCAGATTGGACCTTTCCCATTGCTCTCAACTTTTTCTATTTTTATCCAGGCCAGAGTTTAGACCCGAACCTTTATTGGCCACTACAGAGGGAGAGAGAGAGAGAGAAAACGGTGGAAAAAATTGACAGTGTGTTGAAGATGAAGGATATCAAAGCTTTAAAAAACACAAATAAAGCATCGAGTCATGTCAGATTCGCATATTCATTTTGCATGTATGATGGTCTGTCACCATGAGGGTGTAAGTGCGGCCACGCGCTGCAGCAGTTGTGTGTGTACAGCTGCAGGCTGCTGCGTGTACACTGCATTAGTGCTGATGTGCATGATTGGCCTGATGAATGGTCATGTGTGCTTTGACTGGCAGAAACAGATGGCATACTGGCCAGGCTTCATGTCTGAATGGAGGAGTTACTCATGTCACTGCAAATCCTAGCATTGCTCCTACTGTACACACATGTAGGCTCGTGTGAGCTAGTTCTTTTGCACTACTGTTCATTTGCTGATACTATTCAGGAATGTAGCTCCAAATATTTTAAGTTTCAATGGCTACATTTGGAATTTTATCCACAGTCCACCTTGAACTTAGAGCCTAAAGACATTGTGTTTGTGTTGACAGGTGAGCAACCTTGGGAAGGAAGTGGCAGATCTCAGACAGGTCATGAAGAGGATGGTCCAGCTCATGGAGACCCTCCTGCCATCGTTACCGCAGTCTTCAGTAGTCTGCCCTACACACTGCTCTCCAGGACACCATACTTACTTGTCCCACCCTAACCCTGCCCAGTCCTTCCCATTGCCATCTGCCTCTCAGATGGCCTCCATTTCAATGGACACGCCCATGTCACTGCCGTCATCTCCAGTCGTTGTACCTCAGCAGCACAGTGTCGTACACCACAGAGACACCCACAGACCACAGGACCTCCAGGTGGTGTGTCCTGTTTTACCCAGCTCGCTTCTACCCTCCAATTCCTTTGCCCTTCATTTTCAACCCATCCTCACGGAGACTCACTTACCATCCTCACCAGTCAGCTTACCAGTGAGGTCCCAAGAGAAAGATGAAATCTCTGACCTGATCCAGTCGAGACAACACGATCTGCTGATGCCTGATCAAGGAGACGTTAGCCCTCATCAACGCTCTGGCTGTTCTACACAAACTGACCTTGGGGGAACTTGACACAGCCTAACCACGGGGTCGTAGCAGCCCCACTTTTGGGATACTTTTTTCAAGTGGATCAAACTGACCATCTGGGGTTCCTCATGTCAAAGGAGGACATTTGCAGGGAAGAAACTCAGATTGTTTTAAAGGCACGCATTAAAATATTAATAATTTCTAAAAAACAAACATTGCATGACAACCAAGTACTGAAGGTTTAGGTCTGTTAGCTTTACTTCTGACAAATGTAGTGTTGTTAGACATGATGTTGGCCCAATGGAGACTGTGGGATTCAAGGAAAATAATGGAACAGCACATTGTACAATGGCAGCCTTGGGCACTGCCTGCCCACAATTCACTGACTTCCCCATCTTAAGGCAGAATCATGTCATAATGGAGGACAAGTGGGACACAACTCAAGAGAGAATTCCTCGCTGCTGGCGAGTTTCAAGTCGGCTGGTTTGGCTGGATGGCAGGAAAGCACCATGATAAGTGGAGGTGGGCTTTGGAAACAAGGAGTGCCATTAATGCCCCATTCCCCAACCCCCTGCCTTGCTCATTCAACCATCCCAATGCTCTGGATTCTCTGGACCAGTGGGCGCCAAGTAGAGGCTGATCAGACTGGGAGTGAGGAATGGTGTTAGACAAGAGGTATTGTGCTCTTTACCACTGGCCCTCAGGAAAGAGGAAGGAGGGGACAGGGGGCATTGGTTATGGAGACGGGTGGGGGGGTGTTGTGCCTCAGGCAGCACACTCCCTGCCGTCATCTGTCACACTGAGCCCAGGGACTCACTGGTTCTCATTTCCAATGTTTCTTGCACCGTGCACCCCCCACTTCCTAGTACCATCCTCCCCTTTCTCTTGCTCTCTGCATGACTTTCGGAGCCTTTTGCATAGTGCCTGTAGACACACATTAACATGCTGCATGTCACCCTGTGGAAATCCAGCTTGCCACTTTATATATCTATTTAACAGGAAACGGTTCAATCTTTTAATCTCTAAACTTGACATTTACAGATGCATATATTGGATCGTTTGCTTACCTTAAACACCAGGCTAATTTCAGGCACGGCAGAATCGCCCTCATTTTGTGGCCTGGAGCCCAGCACCGACGTTGAATTGGGCCATGACCCCAGCTCTCACAGTTGGCCATTTCCCTGATTGTTAACCGATATGAGGTTGATTTTCTCAGCAGTTTGGAGTGAAGGCAATACCCCACATAAAGCACAATACTTTTGTATTTCTATGAATGTATCGTTATTAAAGATGTATTTTTTTTTACTTCAAATAATGCAAGCGTGTGCAAACAGCACACGCTACTGTACAGGTAGCCAAAGCGCTTCGTCGGTACTAGCCAATGCAATCTCGAACCAGGCAAACGGTCCGAACCCTTGTCACTGACAGATCCGCGGGTCTGTTTTGAATTCATGTAGGTTTGACTCCGCTTCTCTGCAATGGAATGTACTGTAATCAAATACCTTTTTGCGTGTAACATTTTGATATCCATTAGATAAAGGCAACTGTTATGCTAATAAATGACAAATACGACTGTTATGGTCTGTTTGTTTTTGCTAAATGATCACTAAACATTGTTTGAGTGAAACAGTAGAACAAAACATGTTATCAACCACAGCTCTATCGGAGTGTTTACCATGTTATCATACCAACGTCTGCTAATTAGCACACAATATGGGAATAGTGGTTCGATTGTCATTTATGCAATCCTTTAGTCTTAAACCCAAACACATGTAATGAATTCAAACTATGATGGGTGGCTTTCACAGTTGCCAAAGCCAAATTCATACCAAGGGGCAAGTGCATGTGCAGAGAATGTCAACCTATCTGCAAAAGCTGCCAAAAAATACATGAAATTTATTCACACTGCTACTGAGGCCAAATGCATCCACAGCTCTCTCTTTGAGGATCTAATTGTGAAGATATTGTGATGTTCCCCTTGTTTCACAACATGTGGAGTAATATTTATTTCACACAAACACTTCAGCCCAGTTGATGATTTGGCACAACCAAACACAACTCGTGCACTAGACCTTTATGGTGGGGGAACTGTGTGGGTTGCTGGTGGTGGCCAAGTGCCTCTACTCTTCATCCCAGGTGAAAGCACGGCCATCATTGCCAGTGTTTTTGCAAACGATGGCAGTCCGCATGTTCAACGGGGTTACAGGTGGGATAGAGGCAGCACAAGGTCACCAACAACTTTCATGTCTGGGGTCATCATCTGAGGTGTTTCCCCACTGAGGGGTGTGGCCATGTTTGCTCTGCATGGTTATTTGTGTATTTAACTTTGCCTTCAGCCCATCTGCAGGAATGCTGTTGTTTAACCCGGGTCTAACCGACCCATCCATATTTAATGATATACACACAAACCCATCAGAGCTGTTTAAGTGTCATTTTATCCATCTGCCACCAAACTCATCCATTATTCACCGCCTGCCTTAAACGGTAATTAGCCAACTGTGGCTCGTCTTCCTACTTTTTCTGCACCTTTACATTCCACCTTTCCTTGATTTTTGATTGCATCTGGCTTCGGTACAAGAGGAGGAAATGGGTGAAAAAAACAAAAAAGAGCAACACTAATGCTAAATTGAGAAAAATGTTGTTGAAGGAGGCGTAAACCAATGATGAATGAGCAGTCATCTTTACCCTTCACATACATTTACTTCTGTTTTGCAGTCCCTCTATTGAAGCCTGTCAACTTAATCCACATTTTTCACATTGTTTAATGATGCCCTGACCCAAATACAGCAGCAATTCATTCCAGCTTCTCATCTGAACAGTCACAAACCCACTCTTCCATTCAAATGAGCACTTTAGCCAAGTGTAAAGCACCTCTGTATTTGTTGCTCGCCCCAGATTTTGGAACTGGAAAAGACCACAGTTTGGCAGAAAGGTGGCAATTTCATATAAAATATAAACATGAAAATTGCAGTGGAAGTGATTCAGAGTTCGGCATTCATCCAAAAGGTACCCATGTTCAGTATGTAAATGGAGCACATGTGGAGGAAGCTACAAGGACATTCTCCTGGTGCCCGAGCAGCCGCGGCCGCTGCCGCTCATCCATTCACTCGTATTTGCATTGATGTAAAGCAGAGAGGAGGGCAGAGGGGGGAGCTTGTGGGACATCTCCTGCATTTGATAAATGAGACTGAGCTGCTCCCTTGGGTGCTATTGTACAAGTGGTGGCAATGGTGGAAGGGGCTGGAAGAACAATGCGCATGTCAGAAGCAGAGATTAATGGTGGTTCCTTCTTTTCAGAAGTGCAGGGCCGGCTGCGCTCGTCAATGAAGAATACCAGCTGCTAATTTAGCTCCTTTGTTGCTCACCTGGCATTTTCAAACACAAGACAGGAGGGGTAGTAGAAGACAAGCAATAACGAGGCAAAGACGTGTTATAAAATGAAGAATTAACTTAAAATCATACAGAACATAAAGAGTCTTTCATCACCTTTCTCTGTGTGAGCCAACTAAAAAAAGTGTTATCTGGTTATTTAATGAAGAAAAAAAGATTTACTATAATGAAATCAGGCAGAAGGTTATCAAACAGCCTGCAGAGACATAAAAGATAAACAAGGATCAATCATAATTGTGCCAAAATTACTGTTGCATCATCCAATCAAACTGAGAAGGAAAGCAGGCGGAGCCAAAGCAGCAGAAAGGCCCTGATATAGCCGTTATTTATTTTGTTAAATGCATTGAAAGGATCACGTGAAACCATTAAATGGTGAACAAAGAGACAAAGGGGACCTACTTCTGCAGCTTTCCTCTGACATTACGGATCTGTACAGTTTCACCCTCCAGCTGCCTGGATGGCCACTCCCTCCACCGCCATCCCATCCCCAAGGGACGAACTTTCAAATCCTTGTGTTATTTATACCAGTGATAACTCTAAATAAACCAACTCTTGATTCAGTTCGATTGAGTTGTGACTGTGGGCTGTCTTATTAATATAATCAGCCATTTCCCATGAGAGTAGGCAAAAATTATAAGTTTTTTTTTTCTCCTTCCTCCATATGTTCTCCTTGTCTGCCAGACTTAATTATCACTCTCTTCTTCCAACATACCACTCTTCAATGGAACTTAATAGCTGTCATGAAATGGCAGTTTGATGGTGTCTCCATTTGCGGTGTCTCATAATCTTCAAAAGTCAAATATCCTCCCAGACTGCATTTCCGTTACCATAACGAGACAAAAGTGATCGACTGTTATTACTTCACAGGCTTCCGTTATACCCTCTGTTGGGACATTATCACACGTTTTACCATATTCTGGAACAGGAAAAGACACCAGAGACCCCAGAAGGATTTAAGTCATAAAGCAGGCGCTGGGAGGAATGTTTGGAGCTGTCAGACAGGATCCATTTTCTCTTTCATGGCTTTGATGGAATAACCTCCTGTCTGCAACTGTGTATGTATGTATGTGTGTATTATATATAAACTGGTCCACACCTGATGATCACAATCTGACTTTATTGCTTCTGTTAAGTGGTCTGACCTGAGTTTACAACTGTGACATCCTCGTGCCAAAAGGTATCAGAGAAATTTTCTCTTGTAACCAAGTGATGTAATGTGTGGGACGATGGATAATCAAAAGCATGCGGTTTGGCCAAGTGTTTGACCTATGCCTGCAGGCTGAGAGTATCCCACATGACTGATGCTTCATTGAAAAGATGCAGTGTCCTAGTCTGGATTAAGTGCACCACTGGTTAAAAGTGTGATGGAGAGTGTGCGATTATTGGCTCTGGACGCCTGTGGGCTCAGAGGAGTTGTCCAGGGCTGAAGCCCTAGCTATGTGACAGAGACGATGCCTTCACTTGTCTCAAATGCTCATTAGGCTCAAAACACACGACTGTGCTGGATGCAGGTGGTTTAACAACCAGAACTTAACCACCCCTCACCCTAAATTAATATTACTGCCATACGTGTACTCTACAGAATAATTCTGTTCATTTGAATCACATCAGATAAACATTATGAAGACTGATTTCGCCCTCTACTGTCGGTATCTGGTACTGTTGCTGTCCGAGACGGTTAAATAGTGATATTAAATTAATAGAAACACCATTTCTGGCCGAGCTGACCGCAGGACTGTAAAGATCATATTCCGTTTTTTTGGCAATTATTTTATTTGTTTGTTTTTTTTAACATTTCTGAGATAATGAGATCATTTAAAACGTATTTTAGAAATAGACATATGCACAAAAGATTAATCAAAGCATTTACTGAAGTCCAGAAATATTTACACGGTATGTGAATTAGTCTGTAAATGCAATGATATAGATTACAAAAATCTTTATAGAAAAACTTGTGAGCATGTGCCTGCATTTATTCTGATTTTATAATTTCCCAAATGTTTCAAAGGATTTAACCCTTTTATTAATACACTATACTGTCCACCAAAATAACCTACATTGTACATTACAATTCTTGTGGTTTAATCTGTTCCTCCTTAACTGACATCACACATCATAATGTGATATTTGGGTACAATACAATTATTTTGTCTGTATCATCAGGTTTGTGCTCAATACCACAAGTGGCCATTGTCATATATTAACATAATAAAGTCTACTTAAATTCCCTAAAACAGGAAAATAATAGCTCTATGGTGGATTATTGGTGCCATTATAGAATAAGGAAAATCCTTTTCAAGATAATTATTATTCCAATATATGAAAAAATAAATCACACATTTGAAAGAACTTTTTGTGTGTGAGGTTTGCTGTTTGTGGGAGCAAAGACATCCATATTTACACTTTACAAGGTTGACAGTTCACCGATTTAAAACATCTGAAATGGAAGATCTCAACAAATGCTCCATTTTCATGAAATAGTCCTTATTTTCAGCCTTTATATACATTGTAAGCATTCTTTAGGAGCTATTCTATAAGGTGATCGAAATGCCACTGTTGCCTGGGGTGATGGGTGCAGGGGCGGAGGAAGAGCCCTCCAGAGTGGGTGTTGACTCCTTTTAGGCTGCTGTGTGAGAGACCTACTTCTGTGACAGCTTCCAGACACAACTGGGACTGCAGGTGAACCAGTTGACCGCTCAGCTGCAGTGAGAACACGCGCAAAATGAGATGCAGCAACAAGCTCTCTCGCGCAGGCAGGCAGATATTCCAAAGAAATATTTACCTTCACAAATTTCCACTGAAAGCTGCTGATAGTCGGGCGGCGCGCGAGGCATGGAGACAAGACCACCCGCTCTCCGATGGCATCGAAACACAAAAGCCCCTCTGCACCCCACCGTATTTCAGCCTCTGAGTTCAGCTCACAGTGCTGCAATAACCAGAAGGATCCCTTCAGCCACAGGGTGAATCCATGAGGATTACGTTGACCCCGCTACGGTGCTCACGGGTACCTGACTGCCCGTCCCGCTGCATGGTGCTATGTTCATGACCCCACCCTGCTGCCCCTGCCCCCGGGGGGAGTCAGCACAGCTGGATGTGCCCACGTTGTACAGCTTCAGGGAAGGCCAGAAAGCTCAGATGAATACATGTGGTCTGCTGGTTCTATTATTGCGTGCATGCGTGCGTGCACACCTCGCCTGACAGCGCCGGTCTGTCCTCTGGGACGTAAAGTTGTGGGTAAACTGTGGTCAGGTACCACTGGAAGTTCTTGCAGCTGAGGCTCTTCTGGAGCTGCAGGCGCTCCGTGATGTTGGGCTTCTCAGACTGCGCCACAAACACCCCCCCTTACAGCACGCATTACAGGTTCAGACCCCCCATCAACCCCCCCTCCACCTACCTGCCTGATGAAGTGAGCGAGCGTGTCCCTCCTGTAGAAGATCTTCCTGTAGCTGTCCATCCAGATCTCTGCAATCCGGATCTTGTTGTTCTGCAGCAGCTCCTGGTCTGGGAAGGTATAGGGCAGGAGGTGGTGGTCCAGATGAGCCACACGGGAGCAGGGAACCACCTCCATGGAGCCCCCACATGACCACACCTACAACGGTGGAAATGAATGCTGCGTGCTGTTTCAGGCTCTGTGACTTAGGTGTAGATTCAAATGTAGGTTGATGGTAGACAAACATTTTACCCTGATAGACAGCTCGATTTGTTCCTCCCCCCAGAGCAGCATCCCGGGATCAAATCCTCCCACACGTTGGAAGAAATTCCGGTCGATGGCAAAAACTTCACCTCCCAACACTGGGCTCCTGACACAATCAGCATCACCTTTTCAGGTGTTTCTGTCACATGTTGGCACGAAAAATATCACCTTTCACCCACCGTAAAGCTCGAACTGCAGAGTCGGGCTCTTCATCTCGCAGCCACGTGTAGGACTCCCAATGGAAGTCGAGTTGCCAGTTGAACACTCCCCTCACCGGCCACTGGGTGGCGTTGTATTGAAAGGTCCGCCAGTCTATTACGTCAATGATGGGAGAAACTACTGTGGTCCTGAAAGGAGGCGGTACACTAGTTCAAAAAATGTTTGAAATGTTTTCATGAAGAAGCCAAATATTATACAGTGATTAAAATAAAATACTTGCGCCTGGAGAATAAGAAAAAAGGAAAGCAAAAACTTGGAACAGAGTCAAATATGTGGCTTGATCTTTGGACAGCATTCTGATCCCAGGTCCCAGGAGAGTTCAGACTAATTACACAGTCTAATTAGAAGCATGACTGCAGAAAAATAATAAGAGCAGAGCGTCGAACACACACGTTGAACATCTTTTGATGATGAACTGCTGCGCTGCACAGATCCATGCGTCCTGACAGCTTGTGGTTAAACGTGGATCAAACTCCAATAAAAAATAAAACGACATACCTGTCCTGGGCCACCCTCTCCAGTAGCGGTTCCAACCATCCATTCTCACATTCACAGTGTGAGTCCATGAAGACCAGAACTTCTCCCTCAGCTTTGGCAGCACCGAGAGAACGGCATCCTCCAACACCCAAGCGCCTTGCGCTCCGGACCAGGCGCACCCGGCTCAGGTGAGACACGTACTCACTCAGCACGCTTTTCAGGTGACCTGGGGGGGGCAAACGGACACCCTGGAGTCACACACCGACGAGAGTTTAGCTGGATTTGGAGAGGGAGGGAGAGTCACCGTGTTGGCTGAGGTCGTCCACCAGCAGGACCTCCCGCAGGTGGCTGGGCGCTGTGCTCAGCACGCTGTGCACGGTGCGCAGGAGCGTGGACCAAGCTTCATTGTGGAAACAGATAACAACGCTGGCCGACGGCAAGGACTCTTTATACTGCTGCTGGAGACACCTGATGGGAGAGAAATGCGTCACATGTGTCGCAACTGTTGAATCCAACAGACCTCGCGTCTCCTGCGCTTTGGCGTCCGCACTTACGCGGGGTGGCGTGCCTCCGGCAGTCTGCGGTGCACCGATATCCCTTCGCTGACAGCCTCGTTAAACCCATATTTCTGCACTGAAGAGGGCTCCGTATCCTTCCTCGTGTCTTCCAAATGCAGCCGCGCTGCTTTCCCCACTTCGCCGTGCGCAGCGGACGCGGCGTCGCGGTTATCCTTGTTTGTTCCGGGTAGGAGCACCCTGTAACCCCCCTTCTTCTGGGACGGGTTCTTGGTGCCTTCCAGAGATGACACAAATAAAAGCTGATCTTCTTGCAAAGATTTTATCGGGGGCAAACCGACGTCGAGTTCTAACGCGGGGTCGCGGGAGTCCACTATGACCTCCAGGTCGGGTGCACTGGGAATGCGATAGGGCGAACGGCTGGGAGAGCCGGGATGGTAGTCCCGCTCCCTGCTGAAGAGGTCGGAGAGCACCAGAGTAAACAGGGCAAAGCCGAGGAGCAGCAGCCAAAGGCAGAAGGTCCTCCTGCGCAAAGCTCTGCTCCACCGCCCCATGATGAAGACCGCTGCTGCCCTCAGACGCTCACCCAAATCTGCTTTTCCTCATTCTGGAACTTTGGCTCAACTTTAAAGTCGACTCTTTTCAAACAAAGGGATAAGTATTCAAATCAAAATAATGAGATTCTTACTAGTCTGGTGGAGCACCGCGTCATTTTACAGCAGACCAAGAGGACGAGTGAGGCAATAAGAAAACAAACTCCAAACTTCTGCACAGCGAAGGTGCGCAGTTTGCCTCTGCAGCAGCTTATCCCGCGGTCCTAAAGCCCGAGTCAAGGCTTCCCAGAGGAAAGAGGCACCAAGAAATGTCCAAATTTGCACTTGAAAAGAATAAATAAAATAATTCGCTCTGCGAGAAGTTGTCTTGTTAAAAAGACTACAACATAACTGGTGCAACAATGTTTCCAAGAGTTTTCATACTGCTGGAAGAGCAGGTCTGCAGGTGTCCAGTGAAGGTCAGGTGTGGAAAAACAATGACATATATGTCCATGAAGTATTCTACAAGTCGCCTCAAAGCCTGAACTTTGAACTCAAACCCTAATGACTACCTCAGAGCAGACAGACCACCCTGAAGTCTGCGCTTCTCCTCTAATGAAGACCAGCCAGCCAGCGACACACAGGTGTAACAGGAGGAGCTTCGGGTCAAACAAAACTATCTTAATCTGCAAAGTGCTTCTGCAGAGTATCCACATTCGTTTTCTGTTCGCTTGTGTCATTCTTTAAAAAGCCACTGCTGTCAAAAAACATGCCGAAAACTCTACAGATGAATGGCAGGCTGTCAGATACTGCTTCATTTGGAACGAGCGCCCCCTACCGCCCACCCGCTCCTTCTTTCATTCCTTCCAGCTTCTGAGTTATTCTTTCTGCAGACAGCTCCCCGGTGTGTCACACATCAAAGACGCTCTCTCCTGCCAGCTGGCGGCGGCCCTGGCGGTCTCATGACCGTCTGTTGATGCCGGGAAGCGAGGCGGTGTCCTCAGGCCCTGCCAGCACCAGCACATACAGCCAGCTGTTTTCAGCTGAACCAAGACCCTCCGAAGCCTCGCTTTGTCCTATTTTGCTCCTTTTGTCCATGTATCTAGGAAAAAATGGGAAGTTGTATTGTTGTGTCTGAGTCGATTATGCGCAGCCGCAACAGAAAATGGTACCAAGCTCTCGGAGTGAGAAAGAAGTTCAGGAAAGGCAGCCAAATATTTGTGTAATATTTTCCAGAGGACATCAGGGTTGGATTTTGTTGAGGAGGTCAGGCTGCAGAGTTGTGTGGAGCACATTAGCTGCACAAAGCTCTGCCCTGTGTGGCCAACTATAAAGCTATATGAGGTGACTGGGGGCTGTGGAGGCCAGCCCCCTCCTCCTGATGGTGATCACTGACCCTGGTGATTAAACAGGTTGGCAGATGCAGCTCCCTTTCTCACTGCCATTATCCATAATGATACCGCCCCCCTCCCCACAGGATGACAGACTGAAGCGCAATCAGGCAGGTCTGTGATTACGGTCTGGGGAGAAGGGAGGGGACAGGGGCCAGTTAAAAGCACAAAACAGGCGGAGCTGCAAGAAGAGAACAAGATTAGGGTGGAAATGAAGAAGATCAGAGAAGAAGACATGGGCTCTGAGTGCTGCGTTCCTGTGGGAAAACTCTAAGTTTATGAGCCTCCTGGGTAAAACAACAGTGGAGGGAATCAGGAGCAAGAAGTCTGCAGTCATCCATCAATCCAAGACTCAAACACTGTTACCTTTTAAAGAATGGTATGAAAGTTGTGTTAAAAAAAACTTGAGTTCTCAAATAAAAGTTAATCATTATTATTATTAATAATTTTAGAACTGTGCGTGTTGTTTTGATGCAGCTGTTTCATCATTTGTCTGCAGTTTTTAAAATTTTAATTAGGAGCTAAATTAATTTATTCACACGAACAAGCTGTAAGTAGTTCAACATGTAGCCATTATGCAGATACATTCATTTTGAACATAATCTCTCATTTGAAGAACTATTACTACCTTTTTTGTTGTTGTTTTTGTTCTTGTGCAGATGCGTAATGTCGCCCCCTCCCGTTAGGAGGAGAAACTGTAACGAGCGCACAGACAAGTGGAGCTGTGAACTCAAGAAAAACTTCTGAAAGAATTGGTTAGATTCCAGTTCGATTCAAAGTATTTCCTGCACAGAAAAAGTCTGACACATTGTCTCCGACAGGCAGCCAAAGCTCACACTGAAATGTTCCTACTGCCAACACACACAGGCCACCAACAGGCCACATTCCCTTAGATGTTTTTCGCATTCCGAAGCCCAACCAACAGCCAGAGCTGTCCTCACGCAGGGTTGCGGGTGCGTGTGTGGTGGATGAAGCACCACACCGACAGAGGAAAAGACTGAAGGTACTTCACAAATTCAAATCTGAGATGTTGTTGTTGTCCAACAACTCGTCCAATGCATTTTTTTTTTTTTTTAATAATCAATAATCAATTGTCGCCAGACTCTCAACCTTGGGCCTCAATATTTCTCTAAACTGCCATCTCACGCTGAAGTCTGCAGTCTGTTTGGGCTCGGAGATTCGAACCATGAACGCATGTGCGGAGTGATGCCGCCCTCTACTGGAGAAGCTGTGTAGGGCGATTCTGCTTTTTTTTTTTTTTTAGAAAAAGGAGGAAAATTGAAGGTGAAACGAACAGAAAAGTCATTGTCCGAGTCAAACTCAGAACGAGTTTGTTGAACAACTCCACAGATCTTTACAAATCCTCCTATAGGTCGTTGGCCTTCACCTCTTCCTTCCTACTTCTTCCCTTGACCTCGAGGTTTAATCACAGTTAAAAGTCACATTACAGGTTCTAGGGAGCCCTTTGCTGCAATTAACAAATTCTCCTCGTGACAGTGGAAGAATGTTGTCACATGATGAAGCACGAAGGCGACCCCGGTGCGCATCACAAGCTGCCCTCCTGGTTTTAGTCGCGATGCGCTGCGTCATGGCGCAATCTGGTGCTCAGTTGGATGACAAAAGCACACCATCGCATAGTTTAGTCATGTGCTGCTTGATCACACGAAGGCTTTTAGGTTATTAGCCACAATACGTCTAAATAAAACTGATTAATTTAGCTTTTTATTCATCCTCATTGTGTTTCATGAAATTTGACTTGTTTTTTTTTACCCGCTATATTTCTCGGCGATCTCTGCGGGTTCGTTCAGATTTTCATCGTTGAAAGTCTGTTTAGTTTTTAGACAAGGCAGGATTTATTTTGAGTTTGGACTGCGCTACCCGATATCATCTCAATTAATAATGCACTGCAGAATACCAATAAAGCATCTGCCAATGGCGGTCGATTTCTGTAACGCTCCAGGAGCCAACATGTTTTTCAAAAGTGACCTTTGGGCTCACAAGAGCGTGCACATCTGCGCGCGTTTCTCATGATTTCCTGCGCTCAGGAGGAAACTAATAAGGGATGCGCTGCGCCTTGTTAGGAAACGTCACATGTTTGTGCGCACATATTAAATTAGAGAACATCAGGACAAATAAGGGAAAGTACTGGGAGAAGTGGACGAGCTGAGAGAAGGGCGAGGACCGTCCACCGGGAAATCGAGACAAGAATTGTTGGATTTTAGTTTTGTTGCCGAGAATGGCGGATATTGGTGCGCCGCGCTACGTTTTTCTCCTGGTCTGTGCCTCCTTTTTTTGCCAAGTAGAAGGACGCAAAAGTAAGTTTTAAAGTTGGATTTATTAATACAATAAATGTGAGAAAATCTGAAGAAAAATGTCTAAACTAATTTCTGTGAGATGCTACTAATGGAATAAATTAAAATAAAACGTAATTGAATGAAGAATTTGTGGGCGAAAATAAGACCACTTGAGTGAGAGATTTCCCTCACGTATCCTCAATTATTAAGATGATTGAAAAGTTTTCTTCTCATTTATTCGTTATTTATTGTTTGCAGAAAATCTATCACAATGTTACAATTATCTCTTTAATTAAATGACATTAATATCCTTTTTAACTGCTTTAAATTGTTAAAAGCTTAAATATGTCACTAATGTTGAGTCAAGTTTTAGAACCACATTCATGGACACTGACCTATTTAAAAATCTATTTTAATTCCCCAAGGTGCTAATTAGGTTATTCCAGGTGTCCCAACATTTTTTTGCTTCAAGTGTATTGTGTTTTTAGTTGAAGGTTCATTCCCCCGTACTCTTATAATTACTATCCAGACTCCCACAAAATTGAGGGAGTCGGATTCAAATGACTTCCATTATCATGCTGTATGGAAACCTTTTGAAAAGGTTTTATTTTTTTATTGGGCTCTCTTTCACCATCCCTGCTAAAATAAAAGCTGCTTTAAATTGGCCTTCTTTCCTCTGCAGCATTCGGTGACCTGTTCTCCCACAAGCATGTAGTATCAAAGAAGTTCCCATTCCCGATTCCACCCATTCCCGGCTGGGACCCTGACACAAATCCATGGGACGATTACCTCTACCCCCCACTAAACCTGAAGGCAAATGACTTATCGCACCACAGAGGTGAGTCAGTGAATGTCTTCTAGATCCACAGTTTGGATGTTTTGATTTAGAAGAGACTTTTGTGCAGGTAAGCCGAAGGTCCGCCTGACCAGCGACAGTCCGGCTCTCAACGGTTCTTGCGTCACCTTCACTGCCAAACTGGAGTATCCCCCGTGTCAGAAGGAGGACGCCAACGGGGACCTTATCTGGGATGATCACTGTGAGGATGGTACGGAGCTGG
This sequence comes from Lagocephalus sceleratus, assembly GCA_911728415.1. Classification (NCBI taxonomy): domain Eukaryota; kingdom Metazoa; phylum Chordata; class Actinopteri; order Tetraodontiformes; family Tetraodontidae; genus Lagocephalus; species Lagocephalus sceleratus. The sequence continues at coordinate 3,092,249 of CAJVRN010000219.1, read as the reverse complement.
AGGCCTCAGGTGCTGCGAAAGCCCAGACAGGCCACGCCCCTCTACATCATCATCACTTCAAAACCAGCTGGCTGTATAGAATCAACAAACATGCATGTCATGCTGTGAAATAAAGGAAAATTAAAATGAAATGATTAGTTATTACTAATGATACTTTCTCCTCTCTGGGCAGCCAATGGGCAGCTCCATTCTGGCTACGTGTACAACTGGACTTCCTGGTTGGATGATTATGGCTTCGGAAAGTGTCCAGACGTCAAGAAGTGCAACGTGTTCCCAGACGGGAAGCCCTTCCCTCAGAGCAACGACTGGAGGCGCAAGAGCTACGTCTACGTCTGGCACACCATGGGTAGGAACGGGGACAACCGCAGGCTTCGGTCTCACAAAGCTGCCAAATGACATTTGTGTTGGTCCCAGGCCAGTACTACGAGACGTGCGACGGCTCCTCGTCCAGCGTGACCATCAACACCACCAACATCCCTCTGGGGGCAGAAATCATGGAGGTCATGGTGTACAGGAAACGGGAGCGCAGGAAGTACAGTCCCCTCAGCGTGGACAACACGGTTTTCTACGTGACAGGTGGAGACGCCTTTGACCCGGTTCACCCACAGAACCAGATCAGAACCAAGAGAACTGGGCTCTCACCACTTTGTGCCTCCTCGTCTCAGACAAGATCCCCGTGGCAGTCACCATCTCCCAGAAGGCAGCCGTCAACCAGTCAGAAAATGTTTTCTTCCGTGGCAAGGATGTGGTCTTCAAAGTCCAGCTTCACGACCCCAGCGGTTACCTCAAAACCGCCGCCGCCATCGACTACATCTGGGACTTCAGGGACGGCAACCAGCTGGTGACACACCGCAACATAACCACGCACACCTACAGCAGGCTGGGCACCATGAACGTGAAGCTGGTAGTGGAGGCGGCGTTCCCTATAGAGTGTCCGCCCACCTCAGCCCCCGTCACAGGTACCTGACACGGACACTGTTGAGTACAGACTCTCTTAAAGACACCCCAAGAGGTTGGAGTTTCCTGTAAAAACCTTTATGGCTAGATTGTTTGCAAAGACGGTGAACATGAAAAGACACTTTACTTGTCATGAAGACGTTGGCACTTTCTTCCCAGCATGATGCTGCTGGTTTTTGTTCCCAGTTTCTTCAAATTAAGTTCCTCTTTTTGGAAACATCTGCTAACCCACTGACAGAACCCCGCCGCGTGGACGCGTCTCACGTGACGGCGTTTCTCATCTGTTGCGCTCAGCTTTGGTTCTCTAAAGGACAATGACTTGACGGGAACAGCCAAGGTCAAATCCAATGGTGACTTCCCGTCCACGGAAGCTTTTTGTGTACTGAAAACATTTGTGTGTGTGTTCCTCCAGAGGTTCCCACTCATGCTGTGACCATAAGGACTGAGACCACCCAGGGTGAGTTCCAAGGAAGTGAATACCTGAGTGGGATCAAATATTGACACACACACGCATCAGATCCAAATCTGGTTTTCCCCAGGACCACTCAGCACCAGGCAGGCCTCGTCCACCCCTCCCTTTGCCTTGACCACAGAGCCTTTGCCACCCACCGTTGCCAGCGTGACCCCAGAGATCGGCCCCGCCACCATGGACTGGCTTCGAATCAGGAGCCTGAGGGGCCGCGAGTGTTTCCGTTACGCCTACGGAACCTTTGCAGGCAACATCACCATAATCGGTGGGCGGAGACGCCAAGTTCATTTAACATCCCAAAACTAAAGTGGTCAAAAGTGCAGCGCATGTTTATCAGCCCTCTCTGTGATTACATCTGCTCTCCACAGAGCCTCCGTTCTCACTGAAGAGCGAGCCAGTAAGTCGCATTGTGGACGTGTCGGCTTCCCATGTGACCAAAACAGACGTCAACTTTCTGGTGAAATGTCTGGGAAAGTGAGAACATTGTCCTTTTAACCACAAATGTGGTCATTTTGCTTTCAAAACAGGCCCCGCTCACCTTCCATCCGCCGCTGGGAAACCATCTGCCTCCATCTTTAACGCCATCTCTCCGCTCCTCCCCAGCACCCCCGCCTCCGCCTGCACCATCGTGTCGGACCCCGGCTGCACTCAGGTGCGGGCCGTGGCGTGCGACGACGTCCCGCCCTCCTCGGAGTGTGAAGTGCACCTGCGGCGAACGTTTGCAGAGCCCGGCACCTACTGCGTCAACATCACCCTGGAGGACTCCAGCAGCATCGCCCTGACCACCACCACCGTCACCATCGACAAGTCCCAGGACGCACCTGGTTGGTTGATCCCCCTCACCCGTGTGCGCTCACGTTCCCCCCGTGCACAACCATGACATGTCCCGCTTGTGCGCAGCGTCAAGCGTCTCTCTTGCTGCAGTGGCGCTCTCCTCGGCCGCTGTGCTCATGGCAGTCTTTGCGTTCATTGCCTATCTAGTCTGCCAGTGAGTAATCGCATGCGTGCACCAGTCACTTTAGAAACTGCAGTTACCAGCCACGCCTCCTGAACCCTCCACTCCTGCTTCTCCAGGCGCTACAAGGTGTACCGCCCCATCCAGAGGCCACTGTTGGGCAGCGTCTGCTGTCACGGGGTCGGAGGTCGTGTGGTGCATCTAAGGGAGACACTCTTCCCCTCCAGGGAGGAAAGCCACCACCTGCTGACCGAGAGGCGCCCCGTGTAGGTGGCCCAGCGTGGCGCGGGCCAGAGGACGCCCAAAGCAGTTCTGAACTTAGTGATGGAAATACTAACCAAATGAAAGATAACCTAATGGAGACTGATAACAGCGCTGTCGTGTTGGAGAGTATTATTTAAGCCAAGATTGCTGTTTTCTTTCAAATGAATAACGTTACAGCACGCAAGAATTAAAGATGTTTTAAATGTCCGTTCTGATTAATCACAGGACAGGACAGTAACAAAGTCGTAAGTCGCAGCTGCCTGTGTGGATGTTACGCCAAGTATTGCTTATGTGAATTGTTCTACTTATTCAGCGACTCACGGCGATTTAAAATTTTGCCCAAAGGCTTTGAAATATTGAAAATTACATGAAATGTTAATTGATGTGTGAAGCCATTAAAGTACAATTTCTTTTTAAAGCTACACATTATTGTACTCTAGCTTTGAAAACAAGAAATGATTGCACAAAATTGTTCTCCAACATTGCCAGGGAAAAAAAAAAAAGAAAATACTTGGCACTACAAAGTCACTGCATTTTCACATTCCATTTGCGTAATCAATATTTGAACAAACAAAGAAGAGAACAATTTTTTTCTCCTTTTAATTCAGAGGCATTTGACAAGTGGAGCTGTGTGTGAAGGGAAGGTGAAGGGGCACAAGCATCTTTGCAGAAAGGGAGAAGGACTCATGCTGACCATAGATCATGTTTCCAAAGATTAAAAAAAAAAAAAAAAAAAAAAAAAATCCAGTCCCTCTTGCTGCACATCTGTGTCATACCAAGAGACGTTCCACACTACAGCCAAGAAATGCTAAGAAAATAGTTACCAAAAGAATTAGCAAGTGAGTGTAGCATTTGGAAAAAAAAAAAAAAAAAAAAGACATGACTTGTATCTATTTTGAAGTCTTAAATCAAACAAAAGGCAGGCCCATTTCTTTTTTTTTTTAAACTGTATTTTCTCATTTAACTACTGAATGCAAAAAACACGTGATTTGACCTTTTTTCTCCACAAAAAACCCAAGCAAAAGTTCAAATACATGAAAGCCACACCACCAAAATTAGAAAGCAGAAAGGGGGTTTTCATTTAAGCCAAAGAGTAGATTTTTTTTTTTCATTGAAACAGAAAAAAAAAACTTCACTTTCAATTATGCTCTCAATTCTAAACAATACGGATTTTTAGTTTCAAATGGGGAAAGATGAGGCATCAAGGGTGTGGGGGGGTTAAAGTCTAACAAATGGGAGAATGCCTCGACTTCAAATATGCATCTAAAGAGGTAGATCAAAACAAACTGGGGGGGGGTCTGGCTGAAAGGTCGGGAGGAGAATTGGCGGGATGATTTTAAGTATCACTTGTGCCCCTCAGCGCTGTGTTAGGATGGCGTGCCCGTGCCGACAAATGTTCCAGGGTAGGGGGACTGAGGTATCGGTACACAATGGCACCCAGTGGGGGCAGGGGGGCGGGGCGGGGGGGGGGTGAAGGGGTAGGGCTTAGTGCCACAATGGCCCAACCCGATCCCTGACCCCCTCAGCTGAGGTAGACGGCGTTCTACTGTGGAAGCATGGGTACACTCAAGCACTTTGACCACAATCAGCATATTTACATTCTGCATGAAGAGACAAATGATGTAAGAGTTTTGGGTTCCGAGAGCCTTCTCTCGCTCACTTTCCTGGATACGTCTGCAGGTTTCTGGAGATCCTTCACTTAAACTGTCTTCCTATATCGCCAAAAAATAAAAAATAAAATAAAACCAAAAGTGTCCATCTGTGTGACTCCCCCTGCCCACACCATGCATGCGTGAACATTAACATCAAGTTGATCTGGCTACGAGGGCCCTTCTGAAATGAGGAACCCCGCCCTGTGACGATAAACCGAAGCGGCCTTGGACCTTGCAAAGACACTTGTTAAAGAAGGTGCCAGATGGTCTGGGAACAAGACGAAAATAAAAGGGGGGGGGGGAACACAAACAAACGCTGAAGGGCAGCTTAAGACCGCTGTAGTTCTCGCTATGCTACCCCGACTACAGCCATCCTAAGGCCGAAAAAAAGAAAGTACCATTAATAACATCAATTCCAAAACTAAATGGCATTGCTGAAATTATGCACGGTTGGCATCAACTGCAAGTTAGAGTTGTTTTGTACTTTTCAGAAGATGGTGGACCCTCAGGGGAAAAACAGAGATGAGTTTCTCTCGATACTCCTGTCAGCCGCCAGCTGAGGGGGGCGCCAACTCTCGGCTCCGGGGCTGCTATGTACAAATAGACTGTATGTACAGGGTCAGCTTAAGTCGCACACACACATGAATAACGCCACCTAAAGCACCAGAGTTGAAGGCAAGGTCAGTTGGCAGCTGACCAAAATTTTTAATTTTCTTAAAAAAATAAAAATGTTCAAAGACTATCAGCTTTATAAAGTATACAAAATACCACAAAAGCAAAATAAAAAAAAAAGAAAGGAACATTTTTTCATATATATTTATATATAATCATTTTTCTCTTCTGAGGTACTAGATCCTGAGGTAGTTAAGTAAAATGCATATTAAATTGGTTTTCCTGGGCAGCAGCATTTAGTTTCTTTAAGTGTCAGTCATGGCACTGCCCTCACCTCTAAATATATATTCATCTATGTATATAGGTCTATTTATAAAATGCATCCAATTTTATAAAATGCCACTATCGTTACAAGGGCAGGACGCCCAATATAATCCACCCTTCAGGGGGTCCTGTTGTGAAACAAGATTCTTTCCCCTAAACACGGCCCACCCTCTGAGCCAACCCTCCCCCAAAAATAAACCTGTCGGTCCAGACCTGGACCTCGATAGCAATGCCTTTTCTTCTTTCCACAGAAAACTCATGAGAAAGCTTCATCAACTAAACACGTAAATCTAAATGTCAAATCAACCAAAACATCTCGTCAGGTTTGAAGTACCACACCGAGGAGGTGACGGGAGAGGAGGGATTCTTTTGTGACTTTTTTTGTTGCTTTTTTTTTTTTTAAAGAGTAAAACAAGGGGAGGGAAGAGAACAAAACACACCCATGGTGGGGAGGAGAGCGGTCAAGGTGTGTGTACATGTGAGGGCAGGTGACGTCGTTGGGAGCCCTCAGAAGTACATTCTCAGAGATACAGAGAGTTGAGGTGCGTAGAGTTCGAGAGGCAGTGGGTGTCTGTCAGCCACACCTGAGACAAGGAGGGGTAGATGTTTTCCTGAGGTTCCCGAGAACCTTTGACCCCTGAGATGAGCGTTACAACCCCTTGTCTTCTTCTCCCCCCACTGGACTCTGCTGCATCTGTCCATCTGTCGAGTCTTCCGGCAGATTCAGTCACCATTCCTCCAGGTCCGCTGGATCTCTACTTCCTGCGGGGCAGTGGAGGTTGGGCTCCAGGCGCAGGCTTGAGCTGCTGCTGCCTCCTCACCTGGGCCAGAATCTCCTGAATCTTCCTCTGGGCCAGCTACGAGACAAGAGCAAACACTCAATCTCGGTATTCAACCTCAAACAAAACCACATTTAAGAGTGCAGTTATCAAGATTTACAATAACAGAATGTGATCACTCAGGCCAAAAAAAAAAAAAAAAAAAAGAGATCCAGGTGCAAAATTTTAGATCGTATTCATGGTAAAACGCAGCAATGTGCAATGTTGATAGCTGAAATTATCCCAGTAATCCAGTCAACTCCAAACATGCAGGTTCTCAAATAATTTTTACTTCAAAAGGAGGTCCAACAGCAGTTTCCTGCAAACGTCTCAGCAGTCCCTCGTACAGACGTTAGAGGCCCCCCGCAATCGCGTACTGCTCATTCTCAGTGCACAAGAAAATCTATGCAACGCATAAAATAAGATTAAACATAAACCGTGTTGTAGGTATTAAATGTAACCATCGAGCCAAAGAAATATCGTAATAATGTAACACATGTCCAAGCCAATGACGCGAGACTGTCACAGCATTGACAGCGCTGGTGCGTGTGTGCCCCGCCCACGCACGCCAAGCAGGTCACCCAGGTATCAACAGTGCAGCGGAATCAAGAGACGTAAACGCCAACCCCTTATCATGGCAAAACAAATGAGCAGTGACACATCCACTCACTAAGCCAAGGTAAAAAAGGTTAAAAAGGTTTTTCTTGAAGATGGAATAGCTGTCTGAATATTTGGAAAAGTGCAATAAAATTGGGTGAGACTTTTTCTTTTGAGTGAGAAAGGTCTGCTTTACAAAACACAAAGTAGCAAAAAAGTTTTCTGACGGAAAAATGTGGACTGAATCAAGCCTCACATGAATCAGAAAAGTCATTTAAATGCTGTTGGAACTGTATGAAGACTTTATTTTTGGATATAATTTAATGATGTTACTACTTGTTCATTTATAGGCAGCAGAAATGCTAATAAAACTATTTTTACAAAGTGTTACAGGAATTAACACTGTATCACAAGCTACTGCACGCAAGTCATTGTGCAAAACGTTCATGTTTGTCAACAGACAAAACACAAGTGTTTTGTCTGAAATGTGCATGCGTCTCATTTTTTCCAGAGCAGGAGCTTCACCCAGACCCCAACTGGACTTCACCTAGGCCAAAGCAGGATGCCCACATACATGTCATGAACAAGCTTTTTGCCCTTTCCATTTAAGTGGGCTAAATCGCTTATATTAAAACTAATTAAAATTATTTTAATAAACCATGTAACTTGATAAGATCCCAGGTGAACAGGTGTGATACTGGTGTCTGGCCACAGTGTGCACTTCTGGTGTTGCTCAGTGGTCCTTGGTGTGTTCAGGGAGCTCGTGTGTGTGCCCACACATGTGAAAAGTTAGAGGGAACATGGACAAAAATATGGTGAGAAAGATCTCAACTTTAACCATTTTAATTTCTGCCAATATTAAGTAAATAAAAAAATCCAGTATAAACCGTCTCATCACCCCCGTGTACAAATACTGCATCGCCAGGTTGTTGTAACGACACTCTCGAAGCAAAGCTCCTTTTGTTGCCATGACAGATTTAAAGATGATTACCTTTGGCTATTGGAGAATATATGTAAATATACACACACGTGTATGTATTTATTTTATTCACATACACACGACCTGGTAGGAAAAGCCCGGTCTCTTATAGAAACACACCTGGCATGCAAAGAAGTGTCCAATGATCTTGACTATAACCTGGTCCTTCTCATCCGGTGTCTGGTCCCTGGGCACCACCACTTCTGCGCAAGTCAGGTTCTGTAGCTCGTTTACCTGGAACCACAAGACCAACAACTTCAGAATAACTTTATTTCCATTTAAATCGTTAGCTACACTAGCAAATGTAGTCATTGACTTGCGTCTTATTCACCGTTTTGCCTCCCTTTCCGATGACTCGCCCAGCAGCAAAAGAGGGAACTTTGATGTGAGCCTCCAGCTTCACTTCTTCCTTGGGACCAAAGAAATTCTCTTCTTTTAACTTCCCAAAGATGCGACACTGAGCCTGCAGGCATGTGGTGTAGAACATGAGATGTGCTGCTCTTCAAATGAATAAGCCCTACTTTTAAATATGGTGGGGGACGAGACCTTGAACTGAGCCTCTGGAGGTCCAACAATGATGACCATCCTATGTTTGGGATCCATTCCCTCTGCAGGAGCAATCTGAAGGACAGCAGAGAGACGGTCGGTGCTCAATTTCCTTCTGGTTTGACAACAGCAGCTGGATTCAGATGAAAACGTCTCTGAGCTGCTCACCTTGATTGAGGCTCCAGCAAAGTGCGACAGCTGTTTGATGTGTTGGCCCTGCTTGCCGATGATGGCCCCGACGGCCAGTGTTGGGATGAAAAGGTGTACCGTCTCCGACTCCGGGCTTCCCTGCTGCACACACATGTTTTAGCATGTCAGTGTGTCTGGAGCAGATTGTACACATGCAGAGTCACCAGACACCACTTGCTCAGGTCATCTCAATTGCAGACAGTCGACCTTGCACAAAGCCATTCAGCCAGCTAGCACCAAACTTGAAGCTCTAGAGGGTAAATCAAAGATGACGGGTTCTAGAGGACAGAAACGATGCCCTTTCAACTGGAGAACCCATTCAGTTACTTTTAGCAACTAGAAGTAGTTTGAGAAAACTAATTTAGGTCGGACTTGAGTGGGGCCTATCCCTCCATTCCATTCCCCGACACCATTTCTGACCGTGGTGCCAGGGAGGTGCCCTGGAGGCGTGTCCCTACAGACAGCATGGGACAGAAGAACTTGGGACAGGTCACCAGCCCATCCTCATCAGTGCACAATAATCAAAGAAACAAACCACCACCAGTTGTACTACAGCATATTTGCCTGAACAACGCTGTATATTAAGAGGAGCTGCATCCTGCCCCTCCCTCCTCCGACGTAGCTTGGTGCTTATTAACACACTTATGTTGCCACCAGTCAACACTTGGGCTCTTACGCAACGCTGCAAAACCCGCAAAGCAAAAAAGACATCTGGTCGGTCACTCGTGCTTCTTAGTGAAGGGCGGGTCGTTCACAATAAATCCACGTTCCTACAACTAGTCTGTGTGAAAGCATCCAGCACTGACCCCACCAAGCCCGCAGCGAGCAGCCACAAGCCGTGCAAAGCACTATGACGGGTGACTTACAGCGGGGGGGTGGCTGCTCGCCGGCATCATAGAAGCCCAAAGTGGCCCCTCAACCCCATAAGGACTGCACTAAAGAAAAAAGAAACATGAAACTCAAGACTTCACTGTGTTGCAGCGACAGCAACCTGCCCCAGGTCTTCCAACATCTCAGCTTCAGGAGCTGAACCTGACCAAAGCGTACTCTCTGCAGGATGCACGAGCAGTGTGCTGGGACACGAGACCAACTCACGCCAAACGAGCATCCGCCGTGGGCTCCAGGAGGCGGGACGCTGGACATCGAGGGACCCATGCCTGGAGCGCCGCTGGGAAACAGACCCAAAGCGTTCAGATTCAAGCCTGGAATCAGGTTAGACTGGAGCTGCAAAGACATGTGAGCATCTCCATTAAACAGTGAGCATCAACAGGTCACAGCTGCAGCCAGGAAGGAAGGAAGGCATCCCTCACTCATTTATTCTGATGTTTTAATAGGTTACCACACCCCCAAAAAAAGACTCAATTCATTGGGACATATTTATTTAATCCAAGTGTATCGACATTTCTCAAATCTTAGCTGGCTTTTGTTTGACTTTAAATAAGGTTTTCTCAGCAGACATCACTTACATTCATAGCAGCCACGTCACTTTCATAAGCTTCCCTGATCTTCTTCATCACCTCCTCTTCAGCTTTTCCGCAGGCTTCGATGGAACCCTTCACCGTGATGGTCCTCTCTGGGTTGTACAGAGTCAAGTCCTGCAGACTGGACGCAAGAGCGAGGCCGGAAAAAGGCGAGGTCAACTCAGCGACAGCTGCACATACCCCCAGAGAAACGGAGCTGTCTTACGATGATATTGTGATCTTGGTCCCCGTGTCCTGTTCAATTTTCTTCAAGTTGCGTCCTTCCTTCCCGATTAACCTTCCGACAAAGTTGTTGTGTACCAGTATCTTCAGCGGGATCTCCTCAGTGCTGCACAAGACAGAAGGTCATGTGTTTAGCACATCGTTACCGCCGTCAGGTTAGCTGCAACATCTACTCACAACTTTGTGTCGATGGCCTCTTTCTGCATGATCTCCATGATGGTCCTACAGGCGTTCGAAGAGCCTTCAGGTGTGGAGTGAATGGTGATTGGCTTTTCTGCTGCACCTGCATTTTCTTTCCTGTGGATGTCGATCCTGGAGCAGAGAAGAAAAAACTTCCATCACACACGTGTCTACAACATTACATATCTTTACATGTGGAAACCATTCGCGCAAGTGTCACAAATAGACATATAAACCCTTGTAAACTCTTCCTTACTCCTCATTGCTGCTGAAATTTCCTGAATGCAAATTCCAGATGCATAAAATGAATTAAAAGTTAAGACTTCCTTGAACCGAGTATAATTAGGCTTTTTTTGCATTATATGCAAATGCACAATTCAAAAACAGTCCATTTCTAATTCAGTAGTCTGGAACCCAGGAGGTTGAATTTGAAGGTCTACTTAAGCTCTGTTAGAGTACGGCGCCCAACCTGCATGCAATCGTTGACCTGGAGATTAAGATGCCCAGCTGACTGACCAGGGGGACAACTACAGCCTGGTTCTGGGACTTCCAGGACTTGACTTTTGGGACAAGGAAAATGGATCACGACTTTAGAAATCTTTAGCTTGCTTTTAGCTTCCTACGGTGCCGCTCATGACTTAAAAAAAAACAAACCCTCAACCACAAGGTGGCAGAAAAGGCCGGTATTCAGCGAAGAAGGGCATAAAGTGCTGCACAACAAACTTGTTTCTCTGAGCTTTCATTCAAAAAGGACAGTAGCCGTCCTTCAGCAGCAAAGGTCAAAGCTGGGAACTATGGACTGAGGAATACACTTTTTACCAACAATGTGGAAATATATGAAACCATTTGAATGAGATGAGACCCGAGGAACGTACACGCTTCACTCGGGCATGAAACAGCCCGCCGAGGCTGTGCTGCTTGTCAGCCCAACCTGAAGCTGAAAGCACAACACGGAACTTTGGAATGCTGAGGGATTCAACGATGTGTGACCAGATTGTGTTCGGTACCAAAGACAAGACAGTGAGGGAGACGGAGCGCTGTGAGACCGAGCCAACGTTAGCCGTTGCTGTCAGAATATGGCAGACCGGTCCTGAAGGAGCGAAACAAGGGGGCGCCCCTCTTAGTCCGCCGGAGTCACCAATTACAGGTTTGACGTTTAAGTGATTTATTTTTAGCAGCAACATGATGTACAGTTATAAGACAGTGAATCCTGGCTAAGAATGTGTCCCAAACCCGTACTTACTTTGAGTGGGTCTGTTTGGTGAGGTTCCGAATAGTGTCTCCCTGCTTGCCGATAATCGCCCCCACGAACTGCGTGGGCACCAGCATGCGCAGCGGGATGTCCGACTGCACCTTTGGTCGGGCGCCCAAGCTAGGCGAGCCAGACCGAGGGGGTCCGCGGGCATTAAAGCCCCTCCTGCCGCTCGCTGAAGGACCCTCGGGGCTGGCTGTCTCATCTGGGATGTAGGACACTTTCAAAGCATAGTTCTCCATCATGAATCCGTTCAGCTTCTCCATCGCCCTGCGAGACAGTGACGGTGTCAGGCTCTGCGTAAGGTTTCCTGGAAAGGCGCTGGCGACTGACGAGCACGCTTCTAAAATTCACCGGTTTTATTCCCCTCCATTTCAACTATGGAAATCCAACAGTCTTCTGCTGGTAATCATGCTGTTAACGCCTTTCAAACAGGCACAACATGATAGAGCCAACAGGTAGACGTATCACCTGTCCTGAGTGTGAACATGCTGCTCTGGTCAGCCTCCAGGATTTAGAAATAATTACACTTGGGGCTCTCCAACCATTTTACCGCAACAAATGTATGATTTGTGGACAACAGGGGGCACCAAATGCTCAATTTACCATTTACACCCCTCCATCAACACACACACACACACACACACAAACTTTTGGTAGGAGGAAATCAGGTGCATCTAAATTCTAAAAGCTAAAACAAACAAAAAATAAGAAATAAATACTCACAGCCTGGCTTGGTCCTTGGCTGCATATCGAACATTAACCACCGCGGTCTCTGTGTCAGTGTTTACTGTGGGAGAACACACACACCGGAGTCAATTCACAGCATCACAATTTAACACCAGATGCTGCTTTTAGAAATGAACTCCAAGGGGAAACTGGCATTGATCCTTTTCCTCATTTAATTAACAATTTTCTACAACAATTTCAATTTACACAATACACATCGCAATTTTTAAACCAACAAAATGAAAACATTTACCTTGTTCACAGCTCTCTACTGTCCCATACTGAGCCAACATTCCATCCAACACCTGAATGGAGAGGGGACACGTTAGAACAAAACCTTCGACTATGATCCCACAATTCTATAGTCACACGGATAAACGGAACAAATCAGTAAAACGCTGACAGAGCGTTTACAAGCACGTCATAAGGAGACACATTTTTAAATCTGGAGACAAATTATTTCAAGTCAGAAGTGGTCAAATGTGGATTTTGGGGTGGGGGTGGGGGGGGGTCAAGGCTTCCAATTATGCTCAGTCAAAGGCAGGGGCACACTCCCCAAAAGGCTCAACCCCACTTCCCAGCCAACAGGACAGCGTTCCAGCCCCCCATTACTCTACAGCAGCCTCCCGCCTTTCCACCATCTCTGCTGCCAATCACTGGCTCCTCCAGCCCCTGAAATTAGTCCTCCGAAACGGAGACGCTGCCGTTCGCCGGGTGGGCGTGCCACCCGCCCATCTGGCGGGCCTGGCCAATGAGAATCCAGGCCAGACAGGAAAGGGTGGGGTTCACTCCAGCAGGAAGCGGCGGCTGGGGGAGGGGTGTGAGCTCATGCTACACATTCTGTGAATCAGGAGCACATGGAAGGGGGGGGGCAGTCCAGGCCCACCCACCCACCCACTCACGCTTGTGAACACAGCACCGATCTCAGCTATAGGCTGCGCACACACTGACCCATTGTCTTCTCCACCTGACAAGATACGTTCAAGGCCTCCGTGTCAAAGGCTCCCATTCCAGCTATTGTTAGATTTCAGATCCTTCCACATACATACAAGGAAGACAGGCGGAACGGCTGTGGTGGAAGGACACGCGTGGGCACAATTACAAAAGGCAACGTCTGTCTCTGGCCATTTGATCACAGCGAGCAAGCCAGGCAAACATGTTATCACCATTTTTGAACTCATCACATCAACGATTCAGGGAAGCTCATCAAGCACACTACTAAAATCGACCACATGCGTGCCGAAACCATCTGGAGAAGAAAACCGAAGGTCCAGAGGAGCTGTTGCACAGCCACATCATTTTAACCAGAGCTTCAGTTTGACAACACATTCCCGTGATATCTGTCAAACTTTAAGACAATGAAAATTACAGTACAGATCAATCACGCTCACCCTGAAGCGTGTAATCAAAGTGGAACGCCGACAGTAAAAGGCTTTCAAATTAAACGCTCTTCACCTGCAGTGAAAAGGCACGCCACGCACAAAACATGGCCGTTGCTCAGCGCTTCAGCCAAGTGCAGCGGTTGTGTACTCACTTGGGTTGTGCAAGAAACGAAGCACCGTCATAAGTTGCCGTTTAATTACAAACCTAAAGACAAATGTTTCCCACAGTCAGTCTCAAATATGTAATCAGATTCTCGTGGAGAATAAAAAACAAGACAAAACAAGCTAAATGACTCTAGCAGCACAACATTGAGCACAATAAAGGTTAGCCTAATCTAAAACATCAGCAACTTTAACAAAGAAAGATTTCCTCCACAGATCTGAATGATCTAAATTACACCAGAGGGGCATCATCCCGGAACTGTTGCTCTCTTCCGGAGTGATGCATTCAATGAATGTGAGAAATTTTTTTGGGATCAATCATAAAAATGACGACTGTAAGCACCCAGCACTTGTGATCCGACAACTCAGTGCCTGCTAGTGGGATCATACTTGTACAATAACTATATTATTGATATCAGACAATGGTCCTTTAGCTCCTACCGATTCATTTTGCTGTGACGTGTTTGCACCCAACGGGAAAGAAAAAAACCAAGACAACAAATTGAAAGCAAATCCCTCTCATCTATATGAGAAGTCAATTTATGCTGTGTAAAATTACGTTAAAATTTGAAAATCAATGATAAAGGATAGCACTTAAGCCATTATATATTTTCCATTACGTCATTTAGCCAAACACATAAGGAACTTTGATTTTATTGATGTATTTTTTTCCGGAAATCAAAAGTTGTGAAAGTTCAAAGCACACACTCCTTGTGAGCTTTTGCACAATTTTTGCAGGAGGCCACGTTGCATAAACAAGACCCCCACTCGGAGTACATGTGACCAGTGCTGAGACGCCACAACTGTACAATTAAGTCATGATTTTCCATAAAGCAGACACAAGAATCAAATAAAACAGCAAGACTTTGCAAAATGCCTCAATCACACCATGTAAACATGCAAAGACATGTTTCTCTCCGTTTCATGTGACATTAACAGACACAGAATGAATATTTCATAAAGCCCCCTGGTGTTCACTAAAGGACGGCCATACATTACAGTTTTGGCAAATATTGCCTCAATTCTGTCCAGCAGATCCATCCTGAAGTCATGTGTGCTCTACCACTCTGAGCTCCATCTGCTCCTCAGTACGTTAACCTGAACCGCTGTCACCATGTTCAGAGACGAATCATCAAGCACCCCATAATAGAAACCCAAAGGAAGGCAGGGGAAGGTGACTCCAGACCCCTGAACAAGAGCCCGGCTGGGAAGCACGATAATGGGCCACCCTGGAAGCAGTTAGCAGCCTGTTAGCACTCACCTCCCACTGCATGTGAGGCGGGATGTTCCTGATCTGCAGCTTACAGCTCCTGGAGAGAGGAGAGGAAGATGAATAAAAGGGAGGGAAAGAAGAGAAGTGGTAATATCTATTGTTTCCCCCTTTTCCCAAGACAAGAATGGAATAATAAATTTTTTTTTAAAATTACAAATGAACTTGTTACTGCCTTTAATTTATTCAAGCATGCACACCAAGAGGGTGGAGAAAAAAATGGTGGATTTGATACAGGAAGGCACGTCATGTAGGACATTACACATGACACATTTAGATGAAAACTTAACTACATTTGTTTTGTGATGAATTGCCAAACATTCTCTCTCTCTCTCTCACACACACACACACACACACACACTAGAGACACACGATGTCGTTCAAATACAATAATTGATCCACACAGCACAGAATCACTGGTAGCCAACTACAGATGGGCAGGTTCAGGTTCTATGACATCTGAAAATTTGGGTGCATCTCGTGGGCTTTGTGACATCAAAGTGGCTCTTCAAAGTCAGTTTAAAGCACACCGTGCCATTATTCTTATGGAGGATTATCTCCAATGGGAGGAGGGTGTGAAGCTAAAGAGGAAGACAGACAGACCTTGAGGTGGACCCAGGTTCTTATTGTGACGTAGGTTCAATGCAACTTATTTCAGGTGGACAGAAAAACAGATCTGGCCCAAAATTCTGTTAAATCATGCTGTGATAGCTGGACCAGTTTAAGACGAAGGTCACAGACTCATGCAGAGATAAACACAAGTGTGTGTGTGTGTGTTGGGAGGCTGCATATGCCAAAGAGAGACTAAGAAAGTCATTATTGGTACGACAGAATTAAAGTTGCGCTTGTTCAGAGGGCGTGTGCACATGCAAAAAAAAAAAAAAAAAAAAAAAAATACAGCTGAGAAACAAGCGGGGTCTCCAGTTAAGGTTACTGGATTAGGGCAAATTATGTTTAATCATTTATAGTGATTACAGATTTGGCCTTAAAATTCTATTTTTCTGTTAAAGGGCAGATTACTGTTAATTTCCCCATTTAAACTACACATTAGCAAATTTAAAGCACACATGCCAGCAATGTCAAACATTTTACACACCTTAACTTAGACATTTTTTTTTATATAAATGTGTGTCCAGTTATCTAGTTCCTTTGCAATGAATAACTGCACTAATGTTGCACATTACTCTTTTCTGTTTAGGGTGGAGCTAAGAATTTCACTGCCAGCAAATGCTGCTGTAAATAATGCGAACAAAAAAAATCTTGATTTTTATAATTACTGGTAGCAAAACTCTGGCTACAATTGCAATTAATTCCAAGCGCCAGTGGAGCAGAACCTTCTGAGCTTACATAAACACCATGTTAGCATTAGCTAACTGCAGCAGCACGACTACACTGGAAACGTGGAGGTCACGAGACATCGCAACTTGTGAGTCAGAGCCTCACGACCGTGTGCCTGCATGTGCAAACTGGCTAAAAATGTAAGGAAGAGCGAAGGCCCTGCTGAAGTCTCCCTGTTACACGTCAAGAACAAACGGCACATATAGCGGAGGGGCTCAAGCCTTGGAGGCGCTCTGCTCGTGCACCTGAAATGTTCTGCTGGTACCAAAACTTTCTTGACACCATTTCTGTCACCTTACAGCCGAAGAGGTACAGCAACATCATGCCCTTTCCCCCCCTCAAGCCTCACTGAGCTACTAAGTGACACCTTAAATGCAGCTGGCTCCGCTACTAGTCCCATTTTCTATTTTGTGGTGTAGAAAATAAACAAGCATTTCTAAACTCAAGTAAACTAAGCACTGACAAAGCCTGGGGAAGGAGGGCAAAGATTGGAGTGCAGACGGAGATCTACGCAGCAAAACCTGCTGCAAATGAGCAACAAGAGGCACAGTACTTGAAATTCCTCAGCTTCATCCGTTCACCATAAAGCCAACACGAGCCCATTAACATATTTAAGTTGAACCATTAGGGAACTCAGCAAATTGGACAGAAAATTCCCAACTAAATTTCCAAGAGGAATTCCAGCCCTTTTCCGGCCCAGTGTGCCATTCCTGCCTGATCCGGCCCCCTCTCCCTGTACGTTCTGTACGCTCTGCATTGCGGTGGGAACGCCAAGCGAAATGTGCAAACGCACGAGGCACTTCCAGTCAGGATAACGTATAGCTCCACACTCAGGAGTCAGCGAGGCTATGGGGTGGGGGTAGTATACATTCCCAAATCCCCAGCCTTTGATTTTTTTCCCCCTTTTTTTTTTTTTTTTTTTTTTTTGGGGGGGGTGCTAGCTCTGTTTCAGGGAAGGGTAACAAGGGCCCTCTCTGCCCTGTGGGGGTGGGGCCCCCGTTTCCATGGACACCAATAAATCCACTAACAGGAACATGGAGAGTGAGGTTAAAAGTGGGAGGGGGGAGGGCCAGGAGTAACCGGGGTTTGGCTCATCATGTGATGGCCAGGAGGAGGCTGCGTTCCTTATGTACTTAATAATAAAAATACTAACTTCTACTTGTTCAGCCCTAAAGTGGGTGTTTGGAGACGCAGGACGAGGCAGCGCTCCACCACTCCTTATTGTCCACCCTGACGGGAGTGCAGCACCATCAGGGACGGTGAGGGACACGCGGATGTGCTCAACAGCCCACCAGAGCCAGCGCCTCTGCAGTGCGCCGGGGTTATGAGTGACTGAACTCGTGCGGCCTGGTTTCCGCTGGCCCGTCACAGCCTTTACATACACGCCGAGTGACCAATGAGCTACAGTCAGCACATGTGTTTGGAATTCCCTTCAAGAAATGCAGCGGGTCAACCATCAGAAATTAACGACCCAAGTTCCACCAGGACAACTGCGAGCTTGTCCACGTTCCGAGTGAGAAAACCAGAGAATTTGTTTCAAACAAAGGGGCATATTTATAGCTCCACACCCCACAAATTGTCAAATTTTTTTTGCAGGTGGGGCCCCACCTCGACTCCATGACCCAGAATCCTCACGACAAGAGGCAGAACGTGTACCTAAACAGCACCAAATTCCATCTGCACCATTGTCACAATTTATGGATGCATTTCTCTAATTAAAAACTTTACAAGAAGCTAAAAACAACATCTGAGAGCAGCAAATATACAGTTAAAAGCAAAAAAGCTGTGTAGCAATTTAAAGACAAGCTCCAGGACAAAAACAGCCCAGAAATTGTGTACACAATGACATTTACGCATTCATTTAATATTAACACATTCTACTACAAAGCTAATTAAAATACATTTAACCCTTTCAAAAATTATGGCACAAGGGAAAATAGACATGCCATTTTTAAAAACACACAAATCAATTATAAAAATTGTCAACATTTGACCAAATCAAATACAGCTTCTGCTCAATGCCAGATTTTCCCCATTGTATTTTTTATCATTCCTATTTTTTTTTTTTGCAGGATTTCTCAGAATAAAAAGTGCACGCTCCCATCAAGAGTGTGTGGGTGTCATCTTTAAATGTCATGGGGGGGCGTGCAGACGTTTTGGGTAAATCATGCAAAGTAAATTTAAATATAGCTAAAATGGCTGAAATTGTAATCCACAGAACACAGAATTCTGACCAGAATTTATTTTAAGTGGGCTGATAATGAAAGCAACAGATGCCAACAAAGCAGAGATTTTTAGAAAGACATAAAGCCAGGCGGCCATGTTTTAGCAGACATGCACCTTCCAGCGCGAGGAAGACCATTCATACGATTTCAGATGAGCCCTGAACCCTGAGCACGCCATCTTGTTCGCCATCTGCTGCAGCACTTCCCCTTCCTGCCAGGTTCAAAGTTTAAACCTCAGTGATTGGTCCCATCCCCAGTTGTTATTTGCAGGTTGGAACGCAGAGGGACGCAGCCCCCCCATACAAATGTGTGTTTTGAGCCTATAGCCTAGATTTGCTCCCACTGACTTCCATCTTGTGCTAGTTTTTTTTTTTTTTACCTCTTTTTTTTTTTTTTTAAGTCTGGGTGAAACTCGACTCTTCAGCCAACAAAGCAGGCTGCAATGGAAGCTCAACCCAACCAGCTTCTCCTCATGACGCAAATCTGGAGAAGGTCTCCAGGACTCTTGACAAACTCGGCAGATCACCTGGTGTGTTTGCAGCAGCTGCAGTCTTCATCCACCCACTAGCTGATTGGTGAAGCTTTTCACCAGGCTTAGGTACATTTTGCGTCAAAATACACGGATTTATGCTTTTACTGACACCGTGTAGGGGCTTTATAAAAAAATGTGCTTGATCAAAACTGAAATTGCAATAATTACTTTCTTTAATTGCGTAAAAACGCATCTCTCCCACACAAGTCGACCCAAATTACGCGTAATTCTAACAGCAACCGTTCTAAACGGTGAGAATTTAGAAATTTAATTCAAGAAAATTATAGATATGGCCAAACAGTTTCTCCCACAGAAAAATACGTAAGCAACGCCAAAAAAAGATGCATTATACAACATCCTGGGCGCAGGTTCGGCACACCTTAGAGACCAGACTACTGCACACCTCACGGAAACGCTCCATTAAAAAAAAAAAAAAAAAAAAACCAAACACTCCGGGGTCGATCTTAACCCAAGCATTCCCGTGACCTGGCCCCCCCCCAAAAAAACCTCCCAACGTACTGACGTTTGGGAGTCCATCTCATGCAACAGCCGCACAATGTGCAGAGGAGGGCGGAAGCAGGCGGAATGACGGGCAGATCCTCTCAAATGGACGACACCACCAGGCCTGTGCGCCTCCACGGCGCGCCAGGCTCCCTCCGTGCGCAGCTCCCAGCGAGCCCGGAGCCCGGAGCCCAGACCCCGGAGCCCGGAGCCCGGAGCCCGGACCCCCGAGCCCGGAGCCCCGAGCCCGGAGCCCAGAGCCCAGAGCCCACCAAGGCAACTGGGCGAAAAAGTAATGGTGGCGAAAACACACACGTACTCCCAAAAAGAGTCAAACACACATTTTGGGAGCCCACCGTCATGGCGAGAAGGAGGGTAGAGCTATAGAACCATACGCCCCCTTTTTATTTTAAAAATGACAAATCTAAATTACAGGACACACACACACACACGTATACACACACACGGTGTTAAGAACAACAGCACAATAAGAAAACGTCAGTTGGTGGAAAAGAGGAAAATGGCTTCTTCAGGAAAAGTAGAAGTCCCACGAGTTTTATCCGAGCATCAGAAAATAAAAGTGGACCTACCTTTGACGTTTAGGGACCGAGTGTTCCACTTCGAGAACTTTCCCATGAAGTTCAACTTTACCTACAAAAAAAATGTGGAAAAATAAATTTACGTAAATCTGGTGGATCCTTTGACCCCCTAAGGCAGGCCTCGTTTCTATATTTAAGCCTTATATTTTAAGTTTTAGTACATATTGTGCAAGTTGGTGCGCAAGCAACAACACACATGCAATTCTTTTAAATACGGCTGTTTTCATTTTGGAAATAAATCAGGAGGCAGGAACCAAACGAGGTTCTGATCAAACCTTCCGTGTCGAGCACAAGACAGCAACTTTGGCTTTATTAATAAACCTTATTGACAAGAGACGGTGCAATGCAAGTTAAGGGACAGCGAGCCATGTTCAGATATACGTATAAAGGGGATAATGGCCGTGTGGTGTACTTTGGCCTACATTTGACCAACATTTCACCACCTGGTTTGTAACAATGGGCGAAAAGGCTTCGGAGCGGAGCAGGCCCGGAGTTGTGACAACTGGACGACACCTCAACTTGGTGTTTTAACGGGTTAAAGGAGCAACACGCCGCGGCCCCGGCGGCCCCATCGTGCCAAAGTGGGCTGTGAGATGAAGCTCACAATGAGCTTCACTTCGCGGCGTCCACAGCTCCGCTGCCCCCCCAAGCCTGCGTCAGCGGAGCCCCACACACACACACACACACACACACACACACACTCCCGGCCGCTCCTGCCGTAACACACACTTTAAAAAAAAAATTACAAAACTGAAATTCACAGCGGAAGCCCGTTCGTGTGGACCCACGGTGTCAAAAGGCCAAGTAAAGGTTGTGTGAGAGCGGGCGAAAAATCGCTTGGTTCCACCCCCACCCTGCACGGCTCAAGTAAAGGCAATTTCCACAATTGCAGCAGTTCGTGCGTCTTTTCAGATCATCACTTTTCGCCCCCCTTTCCCTCCCCCCCACCTCCTTCTCACCTGAAAGAACATCAATGGCCTTCATAGCAGCTTTCTCGTCCGGGCAATCCACAAACGCATAGCCAGTTTTGACAAGAAATGGACCACTGTGCGGAATCTTCCACTGCTCAAAGATAGTTTCGAAGTCCTGCTCGCTCGCCTCGGCGCTCACGTTGCCGATGTATAGCTTATTCATGTTCTGCGCTGGAAAAGGGGGACAATCGTTACGCTGAAGGAGATAGTTCTTTGCTTGCGCGGCTGTGCAGTGTTTGGAGCCTAAATCGCCTTTACTACTACGGAGTGGCTGTGGCGTGCCTCCTGGTCGTTGTAGCCACAGATAGATTTAAACTGGCAGCCTCACGGTGCGCTCGCTCTCCTCGCCCCTCTGTCTCTATCGCGCAATAAATAAATGCTCAATTATTAATCTCGTCTCTCCAAACGATGGCGGGCTGGGTGAAAAGGAGGAGAAACTACTTTGTGTCTTCCTCCAAACCCCCTGGCAAAGAGACAGAGAATGTCACACACACGGTAAGGCTGGCGCCCGCCTCTGACTCCACTGCCTAGAATAAGAAGAAGAAGGGGGAGAAAAAAATCCTCTGCTATTCCGGCTTTTCTGAATGAGCCACGTGTTCAAACTACAAATCAGCCCACACGTGAGGAATCCCAATTGCTCAATTAAGTGTTTGGGATTGGGGAAAATTGCACGGGAATCTGGGGTGGGGACAGCAAAGGGGGGTGGAGAAAAAAGGAGGGGAAGAGTGGATTGGCGTTGGGGGGGGGAAAACGGCGAGCCTTGCGCGTAAAGGGATTCCGTGAGAACCTAGTGTATCTTTACTAGAATCACATTCTGTGCCTTTTCCTGCAAACCCTGGGTTCTGATTGGTCCGCTGGAGGATAGTAAAACGGCGGTGTGCTCACGCACGCCCATGGCAGGGAGACGCTGATATTGCGGGGGTTTTGCGCACGGCTGCGCTAAATGCGCTACGCTGACGACACAGGAGAACGAAAAAAGGGGGTGGGACCAATCAGAAATGATCAGTGACTATATTGCTAAATTGCACATCAGATGTATCAGAGAATTTGGACTGGGGGGGGTTAACCTCCTCCTCTGTGCAATATGGAAGTGACACGTATTACCATTCTCATGACGGCGTCCATGTTCTCCAACAAGCTGTGCCTTTCTCAAAGCAGAGGAAAAAAAATCTGCAAATTCGGGCCTGTGCGTTGACATGTAAACTTGCAGCGAGGGGGTGTATCTGAGTCAAAAGTGTGCCGCCACATGTTTTCTCCAACTTTACTTTCAGGTCGTACAGCAGCGCGAGGAGCCCGCGGCCATGTGGACAGAAAGCACATGGCCGATGCTCTCCGCCATACCTCCTGCGTAGCCTTGCATTAACTGGGGGACGGAGGGAGGGGTCTTCAGCTGGGGGAGATATATCTGTCAGTCTGTACCTATCTATCTATCTATCTATCTATCTATCTATCTATCTATCTATCTATCTATCAGTCTATCTATCTATCTGTCTATATGTCTATCTATCTATAAAGATAGATGTATAATATAAGGTTGCTAATCTATATTGATTCTATGCATTAAAACACAGAAACATGGCACATAACTCTTGAAATATTGTGTGTTTATTCTGCATAACATCTTAACTTTTGTTTGAAGTTTGTTGCTTCAGGCTACAAAATTGTTCCTGCGTTCTGGAAGCAGCCTCTGCGTCAACATTTCAAATGCGGGTCCCAGATTCAACACCTATAGCTGGCCTGCATTTCTGGAACAATTGGGTCAAATGAAATGTTCTAATCCCAGAGACCGTTGGATTCAACAGCTGTAATATATATCAAAGTATCTTTATAAAGCTATTGCGACCCCACTCTCTAACGTTCATTCTGAATGTTTCTCCCCGCAGGTGACGTCCACACGTGTCACCCAAACTGTTGCATGGGAGAAAGTTGCTGAAATCAGAGTTAATGGCGTTGCAAGTGTCGTCCAGCTGTCAGTGAAGAGCCATGATTGGAGCTGAAGTGATGTGCCGAGTCCCCGCAGCGCTGCCCGATGAATAGGCCCGTAGGTGTGCATAGAGCCGGTGACAAAGCCGCTGTTGGTTTAGTGCGCCCTTCAGCCACTGGCTCGGACCGGGGCCACGGCTCTGCCCGGCTTCAGCCCTCTGCTGCTGTGCAAACACAGCGAGCCCGCTGATTGGCCGCGGCCGCCGTCCTATCGCGGCCCTCCGTGGCCGCTCCGTGCGAGCGCCGCTGGCTCGGCCTCAGCGCGCTCGTTCATTGGCTCCCCGGCTCCAATATTCTATATGAATCAGCGCGCCACTTGTGCGGGTTTCCCGTGGCTCCCCCGCTTCCTCTGGGCTTTGTTGTAAACCATAAAGATGTAACGAAAAGAGAGGCAGCGTCCAAATTCGATGACGGCGCAACAACTGTCCGCAATTTTGCGACAAGTTGAGACTCCCGCAAAAGTTTTGCACGCATTCAATGAATATAAACGAATAATCTGATTAAAACGGAACCGAACGCGCCCGTTGTTTACTTTTAAATGTCATATAGAATTAAACCCAGTCCCCAGAGCTCTGAAATAACCTCTCAGCGTCCGCGTGCGTTTGTAACGTGCGCGCGTTCGTCATATACCGGCCATGTAAGGTTCCCCTTTGGCCTAGATACGCCCATACATTTTTTTTAACCGCTCCCTCCCCGATTTAAACATTTTCACCCAGACTCAGCCGCGCAGGGGGACGCGACAGACGTGCGCCCCGCCGCAGGGAGCGGCTCGGTCTGCGCCTGTAACCTATAGCGGGGACGGCGGCGCGGCTGCCCGCCTGCGCCACTTTGGTGGGTCTGAACGAACCGACGCTTGGCTGCAGCGTGCGAGCTCCTCCGCATGTGGCTGCAGGAGGAGCAGTGAATGTATCGCCGAGGAATGTACAGAAAAGTCTCCCCGCCCCCATTTTCCCCGCCATGGACAAATTCCATAGGGGCCAAAGTGACATAAAGTTTCGGACTGGGCTGCATCCTATATGTGAGGCTGGCTGTGCAGGGGAGGAAAAATAATAGGTTTGGATTAAAGATAGACATGCGTCACTGAAGAAGGTCTGAGGCGATGACTGGGGTTGGTTGTTTTAGACTCTTTAAGTCAAACTGAGGGTATAGACCACGTTTAAGATGCTGGCCTTAATCCAAGAAGTAGGGTGTCTACGTCGCCATGCGCAAGGCTCTTTTCCAAAAGCCTTTAGACTTCACTGATTCGAGGGATTTCTGTTTTCTGGTGAGAGTGCTTTATTCTTTATTTACTGCTGGAATCTATAGAGTTATTTTTGCTTTAATTGTGAGCATTAGGTCCTCTGGCGGACCGCGTCGACAGCCAGGCAGCTCTGTGGTGAACGCCATGTTGAGGCGAATTTGGAACTTTGCAGAGGTCTGATGCAAATGTTGCTCCTCAGCGAGGTTAATGGAAGAAAAACTAATTTCGTGGAGTGCAGACACGGCAGTTTTTGTTTTCAGTTTCCTACCAAGAGACTTTAAAGCAAGCTGCAGAACAAAGAAAGTGGTTTCAGACTGTCCTGTGGGGTGACACCCTTCATCTCATTAGAAAATGGCGGTTTACGCCTCTTCAAAGCACATTATGACCACAAAAAACTTTACTTTTAAACACTTGTCCAAAAAACAAGTTAAATATGACGGTTTAATTATGTCTGGGATATCTGACAACTTATTTCAGTCAGGATTGTTTGTTGAAAAAACGCATTTTTACCTTTTTTCACAACAAAAGTTTAATCAAAATCCGTATCAACATATTCTGGACCAGCAAGTTACGCATAGAGGATTTTAATTCTGGACGTTTTTCAGTAAATATATACATTTTAAAAACATTAAAATCCTTCAAATCACACTAACGCATTTTGATGCACTATTTCTACTTTTAAAAATTGTTTAGTTGCAATCAAGTTAAATCAGGTCTGAATATGCAGAAATGTTTAGAAAATTCCTGTTTTCCTTTTAATTTATTCCCACAGGTTAACACATTTTTTTTGTAATTAAGGGCAGTGATTTTTTTTTATTGCTGGGCAGTTTAAAACACGTTCAGGCTTTATAAAAGTTTGATGAAAGTGGGTGTTTTCACGCACGGTCAGATGAATATTTGCAGATCCTGTCACGCATTGCTGTGTTACTCTTGGCAGTTTTGTCTCTTCTATTGGGAATGTTTCACATTGATTACTACTTTCAGCTCTTTGATTGCGTTGTTCTTTTACAGTAGTGTGTGAAAAGAAAATTATATGCTGAATTAGTCAATATGTGTAGGACCTGTTTTCAGTTTTTGCACTTTTAAATGATATTTAAATTTTATTACAAAATATGTTGCATCTTAACTGACTTTTAAGGTTTCTTTCAATGGCTGCTTTGTTTGTTATGTTGATTTAATCAGAGGGCTTTTTATAAGCAATGTGAAAAAGGTATTTATTGATATTTCAACAAGGATTTTAAAACAATAAGTAAAACATTCCAACAGATTGTTTCTTTGTTTTTTGATTGATGTTTTGATGCACAAGGTTAATTACCAAAATCTCAAAATTCCTGGTTATATATTCAGTCACATTAGCCAAACTAAAGCAGACTTGAAACAATAAAAAAAGAAACATTTTTGTGCAATAAAGCTTCAATTTGCCAATGAATATAGAAATATCTTATGTATTTATTCTGCATTCTTTTTCATTGTTTTTGACCAAATTAAAATGCTGGAAATTCTTCTTCTGGACCTGCAATCTTCTCCAAGCACGACGGCTGACTCAGCATTTGTTGATGGTGCAAGAGCAGCCAAGCCTTTATCACCGGATAGCAACTTAACGAAGACTTAACAGAAACATCATTGTCATGCAGTTGTTGTCCTACAGACGTCAACCTGGCTGTTTCAGTGTACATCTGCACCACTAGTGCGCTATTTGATGGAAAACTTAAAATGTGGTCCTTCAAAATCAGAATATATTAAATGCACTCATTCAAACATTTTTTTTTGAACTGGTGTGACGTGTTTAAGCAGATATGTCATCACTCTTTGACTCAAAACCCACATGTGTGCCTGCATTTGCAAACATGGGTTCCACAGGTGAGTTGAGACTGTACAGGCAGGTACGATTCACGTTTTCTACAGCCTAAATCCAAATTTACACTGTTTCCACAACCTTAAATGATCAATCTCAGCTGAAATCTGTCAAGTTGGGGTACTCATTTATTCAAATATACAAACATTTCCAGTGGTTTGGGCCCAGTTAGAAAGCTTGATGACAGCTCATGTGTGGAATCTTAACTGAAAAAAAGGGCTCATACTTTGACCCTTGTAATAAACGATTACCTTGGCCCTTCGTGAATTGTCTTTGAGTCAGTGTGAAAGGACAAGGGCCCCATGACACAGCAGCAGTGATTGAACTCATCTGTAAAGTGTCCTACAATTGGGGGTGGACGTTTGACATACAGAGACCTCCATTGTGCTTCTTTCTAAACTTGTGAGCGACTTCCTGGTGGTGTCCAATGGTAACCATCTCAAAGAATCATCAGGCTAACTGTTTTTAAATAAACCCATGTTGAATTTGCATCACGTCCATCTTTGATCAAAAATGTATTGTTGCAGAACTTGAACTGTCTGATGTGACAAATATTAAAATCTCATTTTCTAAAGTCCTTGCCTGTTGTTTGGTGTAGCTTCAATAAGGTAAACATCTGGGTTGGGAGGTTGGAACCGAGGTTCCATAGCATCAATCACAAAGTTAAACCCCCCATGCCCTACATCTCAGTGTTGGTCATCTTCTGTGAAACACTCCCAGTTTGTTTCACCACCTACAAATAACAGTCAGCTTCCGGCACCCTCAGATTGAGAAACAACACTGAACTTTTTATAGATTTGCTACACTTGTATTTCCAAAAGGACCAACAGAAAACTCCAAAAATGGAAGTTTAAAGAAAGTGACCACCTGAAAATAGAGAGTTGTCATAATACCACCTAATTCAAATTAGCCGCCCGCCGGAACCACCCTGAAGATTGTTGATGGGAAGTACTTAGAGGAGGCATCTTAGCATCGCCCTGAAACAGAAAAAAGTCACAGTTACAAGTTCACTGTTGGTGCTAACAGCTGCACTCATCCTGTAAGATTTTCACTTCCATGGGCTGTAGGAGCGAGACCGCGAGTGTGACCTGTGTCAGCCGTAGTATGGCGAGGAAGAGCGGCTACAAAGAGACTGAATGTCTGCTCACAGAACCTCACCTGCACCAGCAGTCGTCCTCATTGGAGCCGTCGCTGCACCGGTTTCTCCCCCCACCTGCTGCCGACGCTGCTGTTGGAGTCTAAAAAGCCTCTATTTACAAGAAAAGTATCATCAGTTGTTTTAAACAATGTGTGTCCCCAAAAGTGAAGCTCAATGTAGATTTGAATCTGACGTTGGTGTTACTGAATTGGTCTGTCCACGAAGATTCCTGGTGTGGTCGTATGGGCGCGTTTGGTGGAGGAATAATCCACCCCGAGGCGGCTCCCGTCCAGCTCCATGCCATTGGCTTTCTCCATTGCCTGAGGAACACAAGGGGCAAGTAGAGACAAACAATGCTGTCAGAGTGATGTAAGACTTAAGGTAAAAATGTTTTTACAAGCTTGATATTACATAAACCACCGCCTCTTTTGGGATGCATGAGTGAGAGCAGTAGCAAGGCAGACACCTAGTGGTGTTGTCATGGAATCACAACCAGATAGCATTGTCGAAAAGTGAAAACATGCAGATTGTGAAGGCGGGGAGGGGATTTAAACCATAAATGGTTCCCTCTGACTCTTTGGAATCCTCAAGCATCTCAAAGTCAACAAAAGCGAAGTCGCGGGAGAGACCTTCTTGGTGTTGGTCACGCACCGCAGTGACGCCCGTCAGGGGACCACAGCATGTGACACACCTCTTTCAGGTCCCGCGCTGTGGCGTGCAGACGCAGGCCAAACACACCAGGACGTGTGCTGGGGTCGGGGCTTGCCCAGAGGGGTCGAGAGCAAGAGCGTGGACACAGCCATGTGGAAATCCCTGGAAATTTTCACGGCAACATCACAGAGAGTTATCAAAGCAGCTGTGACCTCAGGGCGGTATTACAGGTACAACCAGCTGTGAGTCTCTGCTAAACATTAATGATTGAGTGGTTGTCACATAACTGACCTTTTACTGCCCTGATAAAAGTGCGTTTGCGTTTAAAAGAGCCGGCAGGTTTCACAGAAGGCCAAAACAATCCACAATTGCCAATGAAGATGGTAGAAATATGAACCTGGAGAGAATAATTAAAAGCTGATATGCCACAGGTTGCCCCCTCAAAAAAAAAAAAAAAAAACCCCACTTGTCAGAAGGGTTTCATTTAAGTCTCCCATCCTGATAACCCTCCCCGTCAATCGTCTGATCCCAGCCCACTCAGCCAGGCCGGCGCGGCGCTGGTGTTTCTGTTCTGTCAGAACACGACCCCCTCTGGTAAGACTGGGGCCCAGAGCTCTGCAGTGATGCTGTAATAAGATTAACGAAAAGTAAAAATAACAACGTACCTCACTCTTGCCCTTGAGCTGGATCTGCACTCTGAATGTTTGGAGGCCATCCATGGGCTCCGGACGTGGGACCCGACCAAAGCAGAACTGTCTGAGTCAGATGGGGAGCGTGACCCCTGTAGCCACAGCAGCGTGTTAGCATCTTGTTTGTGAATATTGAATCAGTTCTAAACCCATTATACTCAGATTGATCCACATGTGGTTGAGTTTGTTCTTTTAATACATCTCAATGAGAGGAAAAGATTTGGAATCTTAGAATTTCCGTTACTATGTTTGATTCATGTTTATCTAAAATATTTATATAATTATATAACTCATAGTGTAATATGGAGATATATTTTAATAAAATGTACATGTGAATAAGTAGCACAGTAAAAAAGACATTTACGACACAACTAGTATATTTACTTAACCTAGAGACACGTTCATCCCTCCACGTTCTTGGACGCTTCTTCTTTCTATCAGGCTCTCTTTTGCTGATACTTTTTTTTTTTAGTTGTCCCATTTTCTGATCACGGGTTTGCAAGTGCACTTTTAAATGGGTTAAATGCAAGTGCTTCAATCTGACACCATTCTTCTATCACATTTCCTCTTCTCTGTGCATGTTTTAGCTGTTGTTTATCTTGAATTGTTAGTTCATCTTTTTTGTAAAAAAAATTACCCAGAACTCTTTCTCTCCAATCTCTCTTCCATTCCTTCACAGTCAAAAACCTTAATGGAAAAAAGAACATTCAAATTAAATTAAGATCATATTATTTTAAACAAAGAACACAGAATGCAGCACAAATACTTTAAGAAACTTTTAAAATGAGCAACGCTGCAAGAATTCAAGTTTGTTTTTTAAGAGCACAAAAGATGGCGAAGAAGGCAGACTGAAGTCCTGCTGAATGACAACCGTGAAAATAAAAATTACCTACAAGTCAGACGTTTTAAAAGCAATGCATTCACACAGATACAAAGTTATTGGATGAAATATCACGGCCACACAATTCTGAAAGTTTTGCCATTTTAAATGAAAGAACTTTCCCTGCACAGATTTTCCTTCAGTATCCTGGGCTTCTGTCTGAATAGTTTTTAAATAACTATAGGAACAGCAAACACAATTTACTCAATTTCCTGCAAATGCACAGTGAAGATTAAACAGATTTAAAGTCGTTCTAATCATTTGTGTAAACTATTGGTAGAATTAAGGTTTAACAACTGTTTGCAATAATATTCATCATTTATTTTGGCTTTGCAACTGATACTCTATTTTCTGGATTAAATCGTTTTGCAGACTTGTGCCAGGAAATGTTGCCTGAAATTATTTATTGAACTCAATGAATTAATTCCTGCGGTCTTTTAAGGTTTCGATGGCTTGAAGCGTTTGAGGAGCCACGCAGAGGGAAGAGAGCCGCATGCCTGCAGCCCCGGTGCGGATACTGACCCACCTGCGGCTCCGTCCGCGGTGCTTCGGGCTCTTTGTTCGGGTCAGAAGTTCGGATGTCTGCAGAATCCGGACGGATCCTCTCGAGCTCCAATTTGGACCCCTTCCGCGGCGGAAGTGGGGGCGTGGCCAGAGGGCTCTCTGTGCCGCCAACCGACACGTCACGTCCGGTCACGTTCTCTTTTGTTTCGCAATCCGGAGATTTCAGCGTTAGGACGATAATCTGCACTTTTAGACACAAAGAGCTGCTTTTAAAATACCCCGAAGTTCACACCACGATGCTGCCGCCGCGATTTTTTAAAAGGAACAATTGTAAAACCAGCCGAGTGCGAAATGTCTGGAGAATTCTTGAACAAAAGCTGCTCTCATATCTGTGAAATATTAATATAAGAACACCATTTGAACAGCAAGCTACTTTATTAGGTTAGCCGTGATTGTATTTGGATCTGCAAATCTTGCATAGGAAAAAATAAATTAACAATGAAAAAATATTTGGCATCCGCTGACTGGCTGAATTTTAATATTTGAATGTCACAAAAGCACTTTTACATCTTCTGTCGTTCAGCATTTATGAGCCAAATCAATTGGCAGAAAGTGTGGATCAGGCCAAACCGTACAGTAAAAGCCCAACAGCCCAAACTGTCACATTATGCAACCATTACTCGTTAAAATCATCCTGAGTCAGTCAGGACTGTTTCTTCATTTAATAAAAACTCTACAGACTGATGTCCACAACATCGGCTTTCGTTACGTCCAGGTTTGTTTCGTATTTAAAACGCCATCGCTGTGTGTTAGATCAACCCTGAACAAGGCAAAGCAGTCATCTTAACAGCAACGCAGGGCTAAAAAAATGATCTAATACATTCAATGTGATCCAAGTACGTGCTCCCAGACATCAGCTTATTCATCAGCATCCAACACGCTCGTGTTTACGGAATCAAACGGGAATCAGCACATCGTAAAAGCTTAAACAATGCTCAGCAGTGATGAACTGTTCCCCCATCAGACAGTGCAAATACTCTTTGGGTTATCTTTCATGGTGAACTACATTTGAGCTGTTCCAGAAAACACGACTGTACGATGAGGTACAATCTCCCCCCGTCTCGTATTTAGAAACAAAGGCTATCATAATTTCAAGATACTAATATTGTGCTCAGCATTTTACTTTACTGAAGCTGTGTTGTCAAAGAGTAACTATGGGGGAATTTTAACTGTCCTCGTGATAGTATGAACCAGCTTGTTTCAAGAATAAAACAAAAAAAAAAAAGCTAAAGTTGCTTTAACAGTCGTTTGTTCTAAATATGGCATTATAAACAAATGAAGGCAAATAAACCAACAATGATAGCAGACAGTCTTGGCATGTATAAATAAATCTTGATATATGATAGAAAATAGCAAAATGAAGTCCTCTTTATTGTCTCTGCGCAGGCGGATCATCTGGGTGGAATATCCAAGTCTGAGTATTGCTTTGCATTTTTCTGATGAGTTCCATCAATAAATGACGGGAAAGTCTAATGTGCTCGAAATCACACACACACAGAAGATGATGTGTGTGTGGCAGACGTGTTTTTAATGTGGTCTGACAGGTACGGGCTGGTGGAGCTGCGATGTCCCCAGCAGGCCGCCCGGCGCCTCCTTCCTCCCTCTCAGCGCGGCGGTGGCGCCCCTTGCTGGGTGGGAGGAATTGGTGGAGGTGGCGTTGACCACCAACTCAATTTTCCCTTCAAGTTTAACCAGCCGTGACAGAATGTCATCCAGTAGCACGGCTATAGTCCTCTTCAAATCAGCTGTGCGGAATGGAAAAAGAAAGTTAGTTGAATGAGAAACAGAGGAGTATCTCTTATCTATTTTTTTTATTACATACCATAGCCAGCCATGGAGGTTCCCTGCGGACCACCTAGTGAATTCTGGTTCTCTTCTGTGAGGACCTTGACGTACTGTCGGCTGAGTTCCAATATCTGCTCGCGTAACTCTGCACTGCTCTGGTGGCGGGGCTGCTGCACAGTGTAGCGCAACAGCATAAGTCCCCATACCAGTCCAAACAGCAGCAGCAGCAGGCTCAGCTTCTGAGACATGTTTCTCCGGAGGAGTGTGCCCAGCATGGTACAGGGCGACAGTCAGCGAGAGAGGCCTAGTTTAAGGCTCAGATCAATACTTTTGCAGGATAATTTTTAAATATTAGCCTTATCTATAAAGAAACATAAATAAAATGGTATGGATTGAGATTCTCACTCCAAATAAATCTGTCTTAGCCTGGCCTCCATAGAGTTCTTGAACCAGTAAATCTTATAGATCAGCAGAAACCAGGACATAGAAGCCAATTCCAAGTAACATTAATTAATTCCAGCAGTCAGGGGATCTTGGGAAGGTGCTCTGGGTGCAAATTATATGACTCCAAATCATCTACGGGGCATTCAGACAGAAGGTCCAAGGACATGGTTAGCTGTGGAGAAACAAAAAGATGCAGGGAGTTAGTGCAAAGACAGACACAATAAAAAATAAAATATACATTATACTGTCTTGACATCTCTTTATGTTAATACGATATTAAGGTTTTTTTGTGGTCCCTGGGGAAGAATGTTTACCAGTGCACCAGGAAACTGACAATCAGGGGTCAATATCAGACATCTGGATATGCTGAGGACTAACAAAACCTACCTAAATGTTATCGGCACTGTGAGATCATAAAAGGGATGTCCTAGGTAGACTAAAGCGCTTATCTAAGGTAGACCTGGGTCAGAGTGTACAATAACCCATTCTATATGTCTGCCAGCCCTGACAGCACAGAAGTCTTTCTCCAGGTTTAGATTTCAAAACCCCTCTTCGCAGGGCCAGAGATAGAGCAACATGTAGAGGTCAAGGGGTCATTCCCTCTCCAAACTAACACAAAGGTAATTTGAGTGACAAATAGCCTGTGACACAACAATGCACACACGGAGGTGGTTAGACCCGGGTCTCAAGGCAAGATAATTTCCCAGTTCCTAACAATTTTGTCACCCACTCTTTCTCCCTGGTGTGGGAGTGACACTTCCTATTGAGGGCGAAGAGAGGTCAGTGAGTTGGGGAATTAATTATGAAAAGAAAAGTAACAGGATCCACTCAGCCATTCTTCCCAGTATCATGTCATTTGCACATACTATTGGAGAACCCAAGGGAAAGAAATGTGGAAAGAGGCCGTGAGAGCAGTGGACAAAAGCTCCACAGCACACTGCAGATGTGTGAATGTATCTACAAATCTGCACCTTAAAAAGCAAACTTTACTCTAATGTCCTTGAATTCCTTGAGGCTTATGTAAAATTCTGGTTCATGGTCAGGAGCCATGTCATTATTCCACAAAGAAGCACAACTAGGGCAGAGTTTGGGGGCAATTAGTGTTTCACTTGTTCAGGAGCGAATTTAAATGAGTTTACTGAAAGGGATGAATGGCTGTGATAAAGCATGGCCGGGCAGTAAACCGTGTCGTCAAAAGGTAACATAATGAGACTTTTATGCCACTGAACAGCCTGCAAACAGCGATCAGCTGACACACAAGCCAATGGGGCGGCGTTCAAGTGCCCAAGTAATAAACCAACTTTCTAAACAGCCGTGCAGGAAATTACATGAAGAGCCAAAGAAAACAGACTGATGCACACGTTTATGAAGCCCGTGTGTCTGTTAAAACTTAAACACTGAGAGGCAGCAGCCGTGGGAATGCTCTCCACGCTAGCGCCTGTGACACAGATGAAACTTTACGCGCAACAAAGACGCGAAATGCCCAAATCAAGCGTGATAACTGCGTGCGAGTGTGCGTGTACCTTCAGGGGAGTGCGGCTCCTCCGGGGCTGCAGCAGCAGCAGCAGCAGCAGCAGCAGCAGATGCAGTTGCAGATGCAGCAGCAGCAGCTGCAGCCTCCACCTCTGCCTGCAGCGGCTCACCGACGTCTGGCGGCCGGGAGGCCCTTTAGCTGTCGCGGCTGTCGCCAGAAGAAAGCCCCTCCGCCTCACAAAGCATTCAGAGGCACAACTCTCACGGAGGATTTGACGGAGGCTCCCACTGCTCCGGCGACCGGCGTAACTCGGCAGCTAAAACTCCGCACAAGAAATTATGCTGACTGTCATGGTGCCCCTGCGCGTCTTTCACATGTGCGTCATGCTGGTGCGTTGTGGGAAATGTAGTCGCCACGGGGACGCCGAGCTGGTGTAGTTCGTGCACGCACCGCTAGAGGGACACCTACAGCTGTGTCCAGGCAACCTCGGCGTTGAGCGTCCCACAACATTGGACTCAGCAAAGAGCCGCACTTGTCCAGAGAAAACCCACCGATCGACTTTGAGAATGGACAGAATAAGCTTGGACAAATCAGCCCGAAAAGCCGTGGATGACTATTTGGAATACAGAAGGTTCGTCTGGAAGGTTTGGAAGAGATAACTAAATTTTCCATTTGGATCCAGGACGTTCAGCCTGTTTGCATCAGTTAAATGTTGTTGGTGCACATTAGATACACGCAGACGTCACATGGAACATTTAACCGTATTAAATATGTTCTCTCTCATTTTTTGTTGACATTTTAAGAATTGTTGGTGATGATGACGGAGGAAAAGTATTAACACCGGAGGAGTATGATTCATACAAGAGCAAAATTGTGCCTCAGCGAGCAAAGAACCGGCTGTATGTGAGTTTTGGTGTGCCAGGAGGTATAGACTGCAAACAGATTGGGCCCGAGACACCGTGCTTCTGCACACATAGGTAATTCCTCAATGCATTTGAACACATATGCACACGTAGGAGCCCTGTTAGATACATCATTTTTGTCCAGGTACAAACAGCACAAGGTGGACTTTGAGGAGGTACCATCTGATCGACCCCTCAGGCTGCCATGCAGAGTCAGAGGGTGCCGATGCTCTGCATACCACTACGTCCCTCAGATTGGGTCAAGCCATGTTCGCTGCAAGTGCAAACATTTACCCCAGGACCACAGTGAGGCTGCTGGGCACATCTGCAAAAAATGTGGGTCCAAAACCTCCTCTACTGCCTCTTGAATAATTACAAGAACGGACTTTTAAAATGCTTTTCAATTGCACTTTTAGGCGGTTCCTGCGCTGGGTTTCAGTGTACCCTGAGTTGTGGCTGTGGGCAGCCCAGCTCCGCCCATCACACACTGGTGAGCAAATGCATAAACCCAAATCCTGTCCTTTGATTCAAACAGACCTATGGAGCTGAAGCCGTAATAAGCTTCTCTTGGCAGGTTGAGACCAAACCAGAGAGGGAGGCACGCGGCCGACCAGTTGGCAGGGACGTCCCGTATGCTGCCATGGGAGGACTGACAGGGTTCAGCTCCTTGATTGATGGTTACCTTTCTTTGGAAACTAGGGACTCACGAGCAACACACTTTAAATAATAAAAAATACCCACATGTTGTTCAGGTGTTGGAAATGGATCAGCCAGTGGATTTTAAAGGAAAGGGGGGGGTCCTGTAGGACTTCCTGTAAGGAGCATGTGAGGGCAGCAAAGAGCAGGGCGGTGTCGATGCTGCACGGGTGAATTAAAGTCAGATGTACCCAGGGCGCTGACATGTGAGCAGTGAGTCACGATCTATCACCTTGGGAGCCACCATCTTGCTGAGCTGGCTCCAGCTGTTGATTCAGACCCCAGCGCGGCACCACTAGAGGATGTACTTCCTGTACCAGCTCAGGAAGTTTGGGCTGTTCCATCAGCTGCTCCGCAGTAATGACCCCGCCTTCTGTCCACGTGACGGGAGGCCAGCCATCAGAGCAGAAAATGACCGAGGCAAAGGCGCGCTCTGCTCCTAATTATTGCTGCAGAGACGGCTGAAGATGATCCGAACGCTCAGCGGGCGAGAAACAGGAACACACCCCCGACAGGTCACCAGCAGCGCGCGCGGCATTGGCGCACACACGGGGGCCGTTTACGGTCTCCCACTAACGTCATGTGCACGTTTTTAGAAGGTGGGAGGATCCCAGAGCACCTGGAGAAGACCCACGCAGTCAGTGGGGAGAAGGTTAAGCTCCAAGACCCCCTGGACCTGTTAGAACACCCGGTCTTTTCAGTGCGTTCAGCGCTGGGAGCAGCGCCGCATGCCTGCCCCACACAGGCTGCACGGTCACTTCCTGCATCTGAGGTTTGTGTGATCTGGTTTTTCTTTTGTGGAGGGATCTCTGCCCACTCAAACTGTCCCCAAAATAACATCAGCTGTGAGTTCAGCGACGAGTGCCTGTCTTAATTGGCAGATAGATGTACAATTGATTAATCCCATTTCTCACGGCAGATGAGAACTGATTTAATCCACGCCGTGAATAGAGACCAAAGCAGGCCGCGTCTTCTCCACTGGCGGCCCACTTTCCAGAATTTTCCGATGTTATTAACTAGATCTAAATGAGGATTCGCTCCCATTCGGATGTTTCCCCCCGGGAGGGTGGCGAGTCAGAGAGGATCAGTATCACGGCGGCGCCGGCCAGTGCGTCACCTGTGTCCTAACATAAACATTACTTGAGGTAACACGGTCGGCGGCGGCGGCGGCTTCGGGAGCTGAACAGGTGGTCGCGAGAGGGATGAAGTGGGGCCACGCGTGAGGAGCGGCGCGGGCGCACCTGGGTCTCCGACGGCCGAGTGATGGAGTGGAAGAGAGCGGAAGGGATGCCTTCGGAAAGCTGACACTCACGGGGTATCCGAGATGACCGCCGCATCGTCTGCACGCACATGTTCGCCACTCGATTTCCAACATGTCTGCCCAAGAGGCTTTCTCATGGAAGAAAATGTTATTCTGACGTTCAGGGGACATTATTGTGCCACAATTACAGTTAAAGTTAATTGACCCGCCATAGCAACCCCGATTTAGCAGGACAAAGGTAATTCACGTGGCCCTGTGGTCGAGGGGAATAACTCCTCCACTGGTCCTATTCCCATGGAAACCCCACCCTGTTTGACTGACTGTTCCACCACTAAACCAGAATAGCACGGGATGGTAAATTGGCAATTACCACACAAAGAGACACCTAATTACGCCAGTGACCATTTTTGCGAGTGGATGCAGGGGAAAAACAAGAGCAGAACATTATTTTACTGTGAAACACAAAATATACACTCATCTGATGCGTCCTCTGCTCAGCTCTGACTATTTAGGCGTCTTTTAGCCAATTACTTTGGTCTCCATCTGCCTGTTGCCTTGATTCTGTGGTTATAAACCACAACCTGACGTTAGTAATGCATTATTTGTTGTACATGTACACGTATGTGTGTCTGATATTTTTAGTCTTAGCGCTGCTAAGCATGGCTTTGACAACGTGAAGCTTCACGTTCGCGGTGGAATCAGCAGGAAATTGACGGACTTGACAGAGGATCTGCTTCAATTCCCTGCTGTGGACGGGCATGGGGAGGAGGATAAAGAGTGAGTCATGAAAGATGGACCGTTTACAATGATGATACACAATCTCATTGTATTTACTATGGCTTGTAGGATGTTGGACAACTCGATGTTACATTTTAAGCCAATAAACTGTTGATCAGGATTAATATTTGCCCACCAGTGTTAGGTCCTGTATTTGTTTCTTTTGTAAACTTTGTTTTTAAAAAGTCTTGAATTCAACATACTGTATCCAGGAGAGAAACAAAGTATTTGGACACATGTTGAAAGGTGTGTTTTCATTAGAATTAGAATACCACTTGTCCTAATAAAGACTGGAGTTTTGCTCTCAAGCATTCTAACAAAGTCAAATAAATAAAATTACTCATACAGGGAACAATAGTTTCCATACTGAAAGTCAAAATCGTCTTTACGCAAAACAATGACACATCTACGGCGGCCTCACACGGGGCCCAGCAGCCATTAGAGTCAAGTTCAGCGTCCTTTGACGCACATTCAACTTTTGTCACATTTCCCACAAGATCAGACTCTGGGGACACGTCTGATCTGGACGCTTCACAGCTTGACCCACGCTCCACCTGACAATCAGATCCCACCTGACGTCTCCCTCGAAGTGATGTTTGTGCTGTTCACACCACAGGGACAGATGTGGCAAAGCACACACACACACACACACACACACACACACACACAGCAGAGAGGTGAAGATTTGAGGGTTGTAGGAGAAAATAAGTTTTAACACTATTAACTTAAAATTCTAAAAGAGCCATCCAGAGTACAACAAAGGCTTTTCTTCCACTACTGAGGATTTGTCAGTATTCTACTTACTCGTGACTGAAAGTGAAGAAAGGCCGTTGTTCTCTGAGATGTTAAACATTTTGGATTGCTTGAAAAGCTGTCAATTAATGTCAGAAAAGGGGTAAAAAGATTGAAGTGTTGTCAAGAGCTCAGAGAACAACAGAAAGAACGGTTGTGCAAAAAACTATATTTTGTATAAGTTGTCGGTCTTATAATTGTAAGTTCTTTATGCATTAAGCTGCAGCTTTAGTGTACTTCTTGCATTTGTCCATGTTCTGACAAGTTAAAGTTCCATTCTGCTGTTTATTTGGAGGCAAATACTGTGCATTTAGGTTGGGCACGCACCAAGAGGATGTCAAAAAACATAGATTTTCTTCACCTGGCTCACTACATCCCCCCGCATTTCCTCGCCTTTACTCGATACAGTTAGTACGGGTAGATTTGTTCTATTTGGAGCAACAACGAAAATGCTGATTTTAAATGTTTAATTTTACATGTTGACTTTAGGTTATAGTATCATGACTCCCCATCGCATGATAATAAAACTAAACATGGAACACACTGACAAGACCAAATCCAACATCCAATCTGTAGTTGATGCTCGTCAGGAGGTGAAAACTCTCCACACCGGTAGGAGGCGCTATTGTATGTTTATCATTCAAACACAACTAAACACAGTTTTTCTTTTTTTTCCCCCCAGATGTGCGTGTTAAAACAATTTGTTGTGTAGAAAAACTGCACTATTACTGTTTGCAGCATCAGTTGAAAAAGCAAATTCCACTATACGGAGCTACAGCTTGTCAAACAAGCGTGCTGATGCTCCTGTTAATAACAGTGCTGGCTGTCCTCAGGACGCCGTGGTGGAGCCGCAGGCTGCAATTAAGGCAGGTCAGATGCGTGGCCTTACTGTCAGCCCTGAATCTGGTTTAACCGTGCATACGTGAGAGCGCGCTTGTTAGGATTCCCTCGGAGATGCACAACGAAACCGCAAATCTGAAGAGAGTTAGTCCAAATCAAGCATGCGTTAGGACAAATGAGAACAAAGCGACTTGACGCTTGTGTTTTCAAACACAATAGCATCCTATGGTTGCTATGGTGCACCGCTTTGACCTTTTGTTTTATATTTTCTAATTAGCTGAAACAACCGGAGCCACATTGGAGGTCCTTGCTATCTTATCGCTGATGTTATTAGTGCTGATGCTAATGATTGTTAATGGACACATTACCCTGACTCCCAGTTACGCTGTAGCTTCACCAGAGCTGAGCTGGGAAAGATGTGAACTCTTCCTCTGCGCTCACAGAAGTCCAGCCAAACTCTTCCAAAATCTGAGCTCTTAACTACAGAAGCTGGTGAATATTGAAGCCAGAGACTGAGCGAGCTGCTCTAATCTGCTCTTTCAACAGGGCGCTCTCTTCGTGCGTCGTCAGGCTGATCTTGATCTTTGTTCCTAGTGGAGATGATATCCTAGAAAACCTGTTGCCACTAAGAATGTTGATGAATAGGATCCACACGATCACCTGGCTCACGCGCAGAGGGTCCAGGGTTCGAGGCTCTTCCTGCTCCCCCCACGTGTGTCTGCTCCTGCTCAGGTTGATGGTTCTCTTCTCCACCGCTGCTCCAGTGTTCACGCCCGTTGGTTCCTCTGGTGAATCCACCTCCCCCCACCTCATACTGGGACCCTGCTCATACTCACTGGGCTCTCTGCGTCTCCTGCTCACCTCCTCCTCCTCCTCCTCATCTCTTCGTCATGTGCGCGGCCTCTTTTTTTTCCTGGAGCAGATGTTTGAGATGCTGAAGAATATCGTCCCCCCCCCGCTCACAGACGTGGGGCTGGGCCTGAGAAGACACCGTGGCTCTTCTCGCTCATCTCGTTTGGGACAGTGAAGGTGAGGGTGACTCACCCTCTCTCAGCACACCGCTATACTACTTTAGCAGAAACATCATCTCATGAAACGAGTATCATCAGGTTTTTGTGCTCGTTCTACCTTGGAGTGACGACAGTGAGGTCTAACGTGACGTAACTACTGAAAGAGATTGCTGCATCAAAGCACTTTTAAACTTTTCTTCAAGGCCTTTTCAAGGATGTCACGGTTAAGTGATCATTCATTTTAGGCAGTGAAAGGTGAGTCTGTCGTCATGTTGACGGCGCACACCACTCCCCCCTCAGCCGTCTGCTCACCTGTCCGTCAGGAGGTGAGGAGCACGCCAACGCTGACCTCTCACCCCTGCTGCGGGCGCGTTTGAGTTCAAGCCCAAACGCTGGCGTCGGTTCTGGCTGCTGCCTGCCTGCGCTCGCTCCTCGTCTCTCTTTGAGCATCCTGAGTTGCACACAAAGAAAAGCCCTCGACGCATCCTCCAGGAGCAGCGGGGCTGGATAATGGTGATTTGTGACGGATTACGCCGCCGCGTGCTCGTGCACAAAAGTTGATGAATGGGAAGAAGATGAAGCACTTGGTGGTACGGGCTCGTCTCAAGCCTTATTTGGGTTCCCTTATTAAGTGGGTTGATTGGCATGCCTCCATGCTCACATTTAGGGCTTTTGTTCACATTGAAGCGTTCGAGCCCCTCTCTTCCATCTGATGTGGAAGGGAAAAAAAGAAGTGATGTGATTCATCAAACATCCCGTCGAATAACGGTTGGTGAGCGCGCGAGGCTGCTCACGTCTTTTCATGATGCTTCTTTCAGGCAGGAGGAAGATTCAAGTTTAGGCGAAGCTCTTCAGTGACTTCACATGTGATTATTGATCTCATTATGCACAAGAAATGCTTCTTGATTGGAAACCTCAGAGGCAATAAAGCTCCGCACCAATGAGACGTG
Organism: Lagocephalus sceleratus; assembly: GCA_911728415.1. NCBI lineage: Eukaryota > Metazoa > Chordata > Actinopteri > Tetraodontiformes > Tetraodontidae > Lagocephalus > Lagocephalus sceleratus. Next base: position 3,051,112 of record CAJVRN010000219.1, on the reverse strand, counting down.
TGCGTGCGTGCGTGCGTGTGCGTGTGTAAATATGTAAATGCTGGTGTGCGTGTGTGTGTGTGTGTGTGTGTGTGTGTGTGTGTGTGTGTGTGCGGTTGTGCTGTCATATCAGAAACGAGGTTTAATGTCGTTTCCAGGTGCAGATCAGATGCAAATCACACTGTTGATGAGTTTTCCTTTTTTCTTAAACATCCTAAATTCTTTCATTCCCCGCTGGAATGGCCGCATTTGCTAATCCTCCTCCATCCTCGGCCTCTGTTTTCGTTTCACGTTGTTCTGTGTGGTCTCAATTAAAAGAGCCAGTTTAAAAGGTGACAGCATCAGCAGTGACGTGCACACGGAGAATGCAGAGAAACTCTGACGCTCTTCCACAGCCCCTTGGCTCCTCATATAAATCCCCCCTCGCAGCGATCCGCCACCGAAGTCGAGGAGACGCCACGGGTTTACGCACGAAACCGCCCTGAAGCCACTGGGAAACGTGAGTGCTTCACTTTCATATCTGAAATACTAGACTTCTTCACCCATGCCACTTTATCTACCTGTCCACAGGGTTTAAAGACCATTTCTTGATTTAAGAAATCTTAATTGAATAAACTCGCAAACACTCCCCCCGTTTCCAATCTAAAGCAACCCCATGGACGTGCTCGGCTCGTTTGTGTGCAGATGCAGTCGAACTTGGTGAGTTGGCTGGGCACCCTGGGGCTCCTCTTGTGGGCGCTGCTCTGCCTGGGCGCGCTCACCGACGGATACCCGGTGAAGCCCGAGAACCCCGGAGAAGACGCCCCGGCCGAGGAGCTGGCCAAGTACTACTCAGCCCTGAGACACTACATCAACCTCATCACAAGACAGAGGTGGGTGGCCTGATTACACCTTTCTGCCAGAGACAATAGAGAGCGCCGCAGCTGGGCGTCATTAAAGGTTTGGACCGAACCACGGCTTTGCTTTCTTTCCGACTACGAAAACAGATGTGTAAGTTCAAGCTTTTTTTTTTTTTTTTTTAATTATCCAGATTCAGAAGTAAGTCAAGGATTTTATTTCGCCTTCATTTAAGTCGAAGAGCGCGTTCACTTTCCTGCGTCTTCGTCCTCGTTGACGCTTTTCCAGGAAGACTCGGTGCCCATTTAACTCCATGAAAAAACATCTAAAAGCAATCGAGTGACTCGGAACGGCGTGTTGTGTCAGATCATGCACCATGAGCAGCTTTCCTTCCTGTGGGGGGGGCTCGGGCTCAGCTGCAGGCGTTTGACCACCTCCAGGAGGGAATGTGCGCGTTCGCGTCTTATCTTCTGAAGACAGAAAAGGAAGCCCGGACCCCCGCTAACACCTCCCCGCAGATTAATCCACCGTCACAAGTCACTGAGCTTTTCATCGGAGTCAATATTTATCAAACTATCCACGCTGGGGGCAACGCCATTGACTCCCAATCGGCTTGAGCATCTCTGGCGCCCGTCGGGGCTCTTCCTGTTGCAGGTACGGGAAGAGGTCCAGTCCTGAGGTCCTGGACACGCTGGTCTCAGAGCTGCTGCTGAAGGAGACCACAGACTCGTTCCCACAGTCGAGGTGGGTCAGACACGTGGGCCTGCTGCCCCCCCGGGCACCAAGGTCACCCCGTGCCTCTGCTTCCCTCCCCAGATACGACCCATCCCTGTGGTGATGCTGCCACCAGCGCTGGCTCCTCGTCGCCGCCATCCCGACCTGTAAGCTTGTGTCTCGCCTCCCGCGTGGAGGCCAGCCTGCATCTGCCCCTTGACCATGGCCTGCCGCATATATTCACCCTCATCCAGCCCAATCCGCTTCTATCACGTGCTATAAAACTGTAAATACTTTACTCAGTGTTACCATCTGTGACACACAAAGGGTCGAGGGCGTGTTGATTGTATTGTATAATTGTGATATTAAAGAGTATTTGTTTGAAGAAATGTCTCAGGATTCTTTTTTTTCCGCCCTAATCAAGTGGAGTTAACCAAACACGAGCAAACAAATAGAGCAAAAAAACGGCCGTTTGTGAACATTAAAATATTCAGAGCTGTTTCTACGGATGTCATTTGAATTGGAATCAGAGTGAAAATGTATTTTGAACATCAAAAAGACTTTATTTTCTATTTATTTTTTTTTACAATGTCATAACTCGAATTTGGAAAAGCTCTGCCACACCCTGTCTTTGAGCTAAAATTCGCGGCGTCGCCGCACGCTGTAGCACTATTTCTCTATAAACCGAGAGCTCATAAAATACTTTTATAATCCCCGCCACGGGGATGGAACGGGTCAGCGGCGCTGCTGGGAAAGAGCCGTCCGGGATTAGTGGGGAAACGGCGCCCTCTTGCGGCCATCAGCAGGAAGCATCTGGTCCGGAGGCAGCGCTGCATTATTGTGGATGCACAAGTGGTGGCGGGCAGCATCCTGACAAACAGTCAGTCAGAGTAGCAGGGAAACGACGTGGAGAGACGCACACAGCCTCCAAATGCAGATGAAGTAGCCAGCAGCGATGGAGGAAGAGTAGATCAAAGATTGGTAAATAAAATGTTACCTTCTGTAGAATATCAGATGTTTGCAGGACCGATCTGTCGCCTCTCAGATGTTTTTGTTTTAGCACATCTGCGTTAATTAAGCGTATATATACGTGTTATTTCTGTATATCATCTTGATGTGACCAATACTTGACCTTGATGGGAATTTTGAGAAGGTTATTTGTTTATGAACAGCAGCCTCTATGATTACATGACATGATGCATACAATTAAAAAACTATAGATATCATTTTTCCATTAGCTGCATATGAAATTATGCTAAACTGCAAGTTGGACTTAACATCTTAGATCTGGACTCAGGTGAGAGGACTGATGTGGTTTCATGCTGCGGTGCCGTGCTCAGACACTGACAGAGCCTGGACTGGTTATAGTGGGACAGGGAGGACAATCAGGTGCAATGCACTGGCTATAAAAGGACACAGACACGAAACCCACTGGTTATACTGGCACAGGGAGGCCAACTGGACTTAAGACAGTCAGGGGAAATAAGCTGGTTTTAGTGGGGCAGAGACGTGAAATGAAATACCTTTGTTTTAGAGGGACGTGAAAGTGGGAGAGAGTTGCTGGCCAGAACGAGATAAAGAGTCTTAAACTGGCGGGATAAAGAGGTTATTCTGGGATAGCAAACTAGATGATGTCATTATAATTATGGGATGCTAAATGACGGGTGGGACTAATGTGACAGAGAGGCTAAATGGGCTGTTAACAGTGTCACAGAGAGGGTAATGAACTGGCTTTAATGGTGCAGCGGGGCTAAATTACCATATCATAACAACCACAACATTTCCGCTAACCTCTAACATCTGCGTTTTAAATGTTAAGCCTTTACCTCAATTCACGCTGCTTCGCGTCCAGAAGGTACAGATGAATATTTACTGTGGCGAGTTTTATTTATTTACTCAAACTCCTATGAGAATTAGGCGTGACTAATAAAAATAGTAGAATGTGTCGGTTTGTGGGCGGCACCGCCGTCCTCATTGGTCAGCTCGGCCGTGACGCAGAAGAGGGGGCGGGGCTAGCGCCTTTGATTGGCGTGCGGCTCTCTTGTAGTCTGCTGCGGGACCAGAAGAGACAGCTGGAGGGAGGGGGAGGAGGTTGTGTGTGTGTGGGGGGGGAGAGGCGAGTGTCCAACCGGGACAGTTGTTTCACTACCGCCAACTCACGCGCACGATCCGCAGGTAAGTGGCGATGCGCGTCCACCGACGTCCCCGCGACGCGGCCGCGGCTCCATTCATGCGCGGAGGACAAAGACACTTTGGGCGTGCGGGAGGTGCGGGGGAGTTTGACAGGAGAGCCGGCCGCCCCGCCAGGCTTTGTTCTGACAGCGGGCGCAGGGTCACCGTCGCGGGTCCCCCCCCCCCCCGCTGATCGCCGGGGCCGGGCCGCGCTCGTCCGTGCGCGCACGCCGCCACCGCCGCTCGGATGGTTAACAAAAAAAATGGCCGCACGTGTGGCGAGATCGGCGTGACTGCTCGGTTGTCTGGTCACCCGGAGAGGCGCAAGCCGGCCCCGCCGGTGCGGGTCTGGCGCACGGCGGGGGCGCACCGCTGCGGCGCGCAGCTGGACCCGCGCGTCAGAACCGCGGCAGTCGAGTCGAGGGGGGGAGCGTAGCCGGAAAAGAGCCGCAGGTTGTTACGCAGACAGGATGAGGAGGTCGGGACGCGCCTCCGTCCCGAGTGGACCCGACGGGCGCAGGGCGGTGGGGGGGGGGGCGCGCCCGTCGGAACCACCCGACGCTTTGATTTGAACTTTTGCGCTAAGCCTCGCTCGGCGGACCGATGGGCCGGCCGAGCCGAGGCGCAGACAGACGCCGCTATTGATTTTTATCTGGTGCCCTCCACCGAGAAGTGCACCACCCAGCAGCACCGCTTCATGCGGGCGGCAAACCCAGAGGCAAAACAACCCACTTACAAGTCACCAGAGAAGGCGCGGTTCTGGTTCAACCCCGGGACTTCCTCCCACCCACTGGAGCCCCCGGGGTCACTCGGAGAGGTAGTGATGCTCGGGCCCTTTGGCCCCCCGCGCACGTGATGGGGGAAGCCCATGCACATACGCAACATCCTTGGGGATCCTTCCTGGGAGGGACTTCGGGTCAGCGGAGCCACCACTTGGCTTCTCGTTACATGCCTCTTCCTTTCAGTCTCCTAATGAGCCGAAATCCGATTTGGCCGAGTTAATATGAAGAACAAAATGAAGAAAGGAACAGACTGAGACAGTTCAGTGCATTAGAGGAAAGCTGCAGCAGCGTGGTGATTGAGTCAAACCCAGGGCTGTTCTGATAACCACATTATCCAAAGAGAGCTCCAACTAACAAAAGAACTGCTTTAAAAAGTCCCGTCAGCTCAAAATGTGGTTAAAATCTCAAAACATCCGATTATTCCATGAAATTAATTCTTCCTGGGAGTTTAGGAGAAGAAAAAAAATGTGTTGGAGGAGCCAACAAACGTGCAAACCTCTGGAATGCAGCTTTAAGAGCCAAAAGTTGGGAAATGTGGTTTTGCTTAGCCTTTGACAGCTCAGGGGACGTTAAAAGCAGGTTTTTTATCATCGACTGTGCAAAAATGTTTAAAAACCAACAAATGAGCCCCTAAAAATACAGTGTCCGTTGACATCCTGAGAAGTGGAGACGTGAAGAAGCAAACGCCACTGGAGCAGACGCTCTGGCTCGGTCTCTCCGTGCGTATTCCTTCCTGTGGGATGGGCGGGGAGGACGCACACATGTGCTCCTGACGGTGCAGCACGTGGGAGCCGTCGGTGAGTCAGACCCAGAAATCCAACAGAACCTCAGACTTTTCCATTATGAACGCGCCGCCAGGGGGGAGATAGCGTACAGGAAAAAACAGGAGGAGGACGGCGCCGAGCGCGAGGCCGGGATGACGCACGCCTCCCAGCACACAACTGGTGTGTCACTGGGCTGTGATCTACATACCTGCCCCCCCCCCGCCCACCCACCCGCGCCTCCAGGCGGACGCGTCTGAGGCCGCTTAATTGCGTATTCGTCACCAAGTTGGGCCACAAAACGAGTAAACCCAAACGGAGAGGAGGGCGGCGCGCCACAATGGCGCCCGCTCCCAAACAGGCTTCCACAGAGGCGTCAAACCCGCGAAGGAGCGGCGCGGCTGCCCGATGCCGTCGCTGCTGCTCGGGGAGGCGCGGGCTGATGGTTTGAGGGGTCAAGGGTCGCACGTCCTCCTCCCCGGTGCTGGGGGTCGGTCACTGGAGAGAGGCTGACATGCTGCCTGCTGCGACACCCTGGAGGCTTCCTGCCCTCAACACACACGTTGAAGTCACCTCGCCGTCGTAAATATTCAGCAGATATCGATCTGGCGCGATGGCCGTCTTGGGGGGGGTGGCGGCGTAATCCTCTTATGGAGCGGCTGCGTTAGCTCACGGACTGACCTACATAAGGACTGCTGGGGGGGTGAGGGCGCAAGGAGGGACACGAGCGGGCCGGGGGGAGAGGTCGCTGCAGGCCTTTGTGATTCTCAGGTCAGGGAGAGGAGAGAGGAGCGAGGAGCGAGGAGCGAGGGCCGCTCTAAGAGCATCCCCCGGCCCCCCCGCGGGGGGGATGAGAGTGTAAGGGAGCGCACACGTACACGAGGCCTCTTCTCAGGACGGATGTGTTCCTGACCTTTGGGGACCTCCCGCTGTGCTCAGAGGTCGTGAGGTCTGTTCGTCTGGAGGTGACACACTCCTTCACACGCCTTCAACCCGCACGGGGGCGGGCCCACACGCGTAACCAGGCCCGTAATGAAGCGCAGTAAAGACCCCCCCCCCCCCCGATCCCCTTTGTAATCTCCCTCTGTGAGCCCACGTTATCTGATGACCGGGGGGGCCTTCGGGGGTGTTCGGGGGGTGTTCGGGGGGGTTGACGAGTCGTTTCCGCGTACTGACCCGAGGGCGAGGCACGCGGCGTGTCCTGCGAGTCACGCCGCTGCGTAATGGCGCCCTGGCCGTGGATGATGCCATCCGTACGGCATGGCAGCAAAAAGGCCCGCTAACTCTGAAAGCAGCTTACTGGATGTGAACATTCCAGCCCTCTGCAACCAAAGCATGAAGCCCTTTTTGCATCTCTGATGGTTTCTCCTGCAGAAGTTGTGAATCATTGAACAGGCGTCCAAATTGTCCATATTTGACGCTAACCGATGCCGTCTTTGGTTCTCAGATAACGACGGCTGCTGGTTGCAGACGAAGGGAGCCGCAGTTAGCCGCCCGGCCTGTTTTGTTCTCCTTCAAAGCTATCTGTTCCTTCTCCTCTCCCTTCAAGGCTTTTCTCACACCTCCACCTAATCTGTAAAGATTCTCCTCTCCTCCGCTCTCCTTCCTGAATCCTAATGTTCCTTCTTATCTTCTCCTCCTCTCGCTGACTCTCCTCCGCTCCTTGCAGCTCTCCCCTTCTTCCAGCAGATAACTCAGATCTCGTCCTCTGGTGCGGATGATTTGATCAGAAATTGCCGCTTTGCCTTTTGTCTCCATTAACATTCTTCCAAGGGATATTTTTCACTTCCAATCAGAGCGCATGGGCCTGATTGTAATCTGTGTTGCGTAATTAATCGACCTCCTGCTCTCTCCTCTCCTCTCCCTTTTGCGCGATAATGCACCAATCGGCCGTGATTGATGAAAAACACCCGGCGTGGCGCGCAGAGATGATGGTAATCCAGTGATGAGCAACACTTTGTGTGTGCGCTGTAATCACCCTGGAAATGTTTGGGCTCCTTGGTGGTTCGTCCCCAGTTGAGACTGGTCGGCTGACGTGCTTTAACTCTGGTTCTGAACGGGGAAGTGCAGATTAGAGGTGTTGCAGATGATGGCTGTAATCCCGTCTCTGTCTTTCTCTTGAAGGTCTTCGTGGTGACGGATGAGCAAACAGTAGGGCGGAGGTTGGGCCACAGCCAGCAGCGCAGGTAAACTTCCTCTTTGCTCTTTTCTGCAACGATCAGGTAAATCCTGTCGGAGATTTTAATCAACCAGCCCCCCCCCCCCGAGACGCCTTAACGGTGCGCTCCAGCAGCCACCTGGGGGCCACAGTCAGACCTGTAAGATCGGGTCGGAGGAGAGCGGGAGATTGTGTAATCCCGTGTTTTGTGGCCGGATTAAAATCTAACCTCCCCGAGTTGGAGGAGGGGTGGGTTTGGTTAAAAGGAGCGGAGCGGGGTGGATTAAAGGCTGCAGATCTGCTCTTTGCACAGCTGTCTTGCCTTGGGCGGGGGGGGGGCTTGATGGACATTGGAGGGGGCGGGGCTTATTTCAGACTACCAGGTTGCTGTTTCTCTGCATCTCATAAACACTCGTCTGCGAGTGTTCAGCGATTGGGCCCAGAGCAGTGAGCGCACGTGTGTGTACGTGTGAGAGTGTGTGTATGTGTGAGTGAGTGTGTGAGTGCCGCCATCTAGACATGAGGGGCGACTCAACCTCACATGGGGTACATAAGAGGAGGGGGACTAAAATATGCCCCAAACAGCAGGGAAGGATTGTCGGATTATATGTGTGTGTGTGTGCGCATGTGCGCGTGCGTGGGGGCGTGTGTGTGTGTGTGTGAAGGGAGGGTATTAAAGACAGAATAAAGGGAGGGACTATAAAACGCATGTTCACATTTGTGTATCTGCCTCATTTTCTGCTTCTCCGTCTCTCCTCCGCTCAGCCTTCCACCTTCTCTCTCAATTTCATCCCCTCTTCTCCTCTTTTCTTTTCTTTTTATTTTTCCTCATCCCCTGATCTCGACCCCGCTCCACCGTCTCTTGTCCCCCTCTCCTCGGTTCCCTCTCTCTGCTCCGGGAGTTGACAGGGTCAGCAGTGGATGACGGGAGGACTGGAAGACAGAAGGGGTTAAACTGGTGTTTTAGGGCTAACAGTCAGGAGGGAGTAGAGCTTGGTAATGGTCACGGCTATGGAGGACGCCTGTCCCAGTGGGGGGCAGGAGGAGGCGGAGATGAACCCTGCGGGGCAGCCCGACGTGGCCTCGGTGTCCACCCAGCCATCGAGAGGTGAGGACAGGGGATGTCGGGTGTCTCGGGTTGGTGTCGGGGCGGACAGGCTCGTCTTAGATCGGCCTGAGCGCGGTTTCGTCTTCATGATCGCTTCACGTCACACTTTTGTGTTTTATTGTTGGACCACGCCACTCACAAAGCGTCTGCTCACCAGTGAGGAACTGTAAACTTTGCCAGTATAACAAGATGTTTCTCAAATATTGTTCAACCTGATACTCGGAAGCGACTTCTTCCTGCCGCTGCAGGTCCAACCCGATTGGTCTCACGTGAGCTTGACTTTGGCCTGATTAGCTAATGGTGCCCTAAGCGAGCTGTCAGCAGGTATTCAGGCTTTTCAAATGACTTTTTATCTCATTTCAGCTTAGCTTTAGCAGCTAGCTGTTAATCTCCTAAATGTAACTGCTTGCTGATTGACTTGGGTCACTTCTCAGAATTAGAGCTTCCCTGTTACTGAAAAACGCTCCAGAGCATAATCTGATGCATCCGTTCTTTTGCCGTGCCCTGTGAGAGGAGGCAGGGAGCAGACCCCATGTCTGTGCGGAGGTGATGGAGAGAGGCTTCCCCCTTTTAGGTTAGACCCCTTTATACCTGCTTCGTGAGTTCCAGCGCATCTTGCACAACACCGGGTGATGTAAAGCGTCACATGGAGGCCGGTCTGAACCTGGTGATCCCGGCTGCTCCCTCTGTCGCCATCACAGGACAGCTCGGCTGGAAAACAGGAAATTACAGTTCTTCAGCTTTCAGGAGCGACTGTTTTTGCATCAGTGACGGTGGTTTAAAGCTGCGTTATGTTTTTCTGCGGGCGTGTTTTCCTCTTCTCTTGATGCTGTTTGGTTTAGATTGCGAAACACGTTACTAAATCCTCCAAGATTTGCGTCCATGCCTTATTTTGGCCGTGCCACGATGACACAGCCAACAGTTTAACCTCCCTCTCTTTTATCCGTCATGGGGAGAATCATAAATATTTTGTGGAGCGTTGTTTATAACGTCCTCCTACTCTGGTTTAGAGTCACGCTAAGGTTGTACTTTACAGCATACATACATTGTAATTTAATCATCTCCCTCACGTGCAGGGTTGAACATTCTGTCACAGTTTTCCAATAGAAAGGTATGCAGAGCCAAATCAAATAGTTTGTGAAGGAATTTTAGAAGTGAAAGTGAAGGAATTTTAGTAATTAGAAGGATATTAACAATTAAAAACATCTTCAAGCCAGTTTGTCTCTCCTGGGCTCCTGTAGAACATTAACAATCGCATCCTGGAACCCATGGAGGGGGACTCCATCAAGTTTTGCATAAATAAGTGTCAGAGTAATATAATTATAGGAAATAGTTGACTGAGGAAGTCAAAACATGGCTGTTATTTTGCAGCGGCAGCATTCTTGTTTCAAAGAAGTTGAAATTTTGGCGTTTTCTTGACCCAAAAGTCAAGGTTGAACATGATGGCTGGCTTGTGGAGCGAAATTACTGTGAATAGAAGTGCTGACTGGACATGTTTGCTTCCCTCAGAAGTGTGTAATAGCACAGATAAAGGCACACACACACGCGCACACACACACACACACAGTCTTCACTTTATCTGTTTTATGACTTTGACACCTGGCTAACTCCTCTGTTCTGTCCGTGTCGCCGGCTCCGTCCTCTCAGCCATGCAGCAGGTGTTGGATAATGCGGGCGAAGCTCCCGCCACGGCGGGCGCCAAAGACATCGACCTGCTCTTCCTGCGTGGCATCATGGAAAGTCCCACCGTAGGTTTGAACAGACACAAATCTGTCATGGCAGCATATCTGCAACACAGACACAGGAGTAAACACAATAAAGCAATCAAGATGGTCAAAGTTCAGACGGTTTCATTAAAAAAGAACACCTTTGAATGGACGTGGTTTGGCCCGAGCACCCTCAAACACACACGCTTCAGTCGTTCATCACCACAAACCTTGAGGCTCCCGCATCACGGCCCCCCTCTGTAACCCCCCGACCCGCAGGCGCATGAGCAGACGGAGGAAGTGAAGCTGGAGGCGGTGCAGGACAACAACGTGGAGCTGGTGACCGAGATCCTGGGGGACATCAGCAGCCTGAAGGTCAAGGACGACAGCGCCGCCGAGCTGTCCCGGATCCTCCAGGAGCCACATTTCCAGGTGAGTGTTAAGAAAACACTGTTTTTGGTACTAAAGCGGCCCCTAGAATAGAAATAGACAGAAATCAACGGGTCCAGAAAACTTCAAATTAAAGGCGAAACTAACAATTCTTTATTCATTCTGTCACATAAAAAGCTATTTATAAATATTAACTGTGAACCTGATGAATAACTCACTGGAGCTCCTGCAAACTGCCTGAAAACGGTGAAATATTTACCCACAAGTCAAAAAACATTTAGTTATCTGTCAGAAAAGAGTTGGGGAAAAAAAGAACACAAATGTTACCGCTAAAGCAGAAATTGAAGCCTGCGGATGTTTTGATTCTTTGGGAAAAAAAAATCACTTATTAAAAACGACCCTTTGATGTTTATTTTACCGATATGATGCACACACACTGTAATATTAATGGTGAGGCGAAGGGAGAGAATGTTCAGACCAGTGTGAAGGCGCAGCTCCAGTGAGCGGTCAGCTGGTGCTGTGGGCGCATCGGCGGATCATTAACCGCCATGCAGGGACCCGTCGGCGTGCTGACCAATAAGAACGTGGCCTGGTCAGGGCTCTGCACCAATCAGAGCCTGCGGAGCCGTAAGCTGGAGGATAAGACCCCGTTGACCTACTGAGAGCTGAACAGGGAGAAACACTGAATCAGAGATCACATCAAACTGTAGAAAACCTGAATTCAACCTTGTTGTTGGTATTGAAGATGAGTCTGCTTCTCTTTTTTTCATGTTTATCTCAGGATGGTAAAAATCAGGGACTGTCAACAGCGAGTGTTTTAGATTTTTCCTAATCCGCATTTGGGAATTATGCCATTAGATGATTAGTGTTGTGTCGTTTTGCCACATTCAGGGTTTCATTCACTCTGTTTTTAGTCCCTTTTGGAAGCACATGACATAGTGGCCTCTAAATGCTACGAAGTCCCGCCCCCACCAGAGATGACCAATGACGCAGCAGTAAACAACGCACTGATGCAGGCCGACGCCGTGCGCATGATAGGCATCAGGAAGAAGGCCGGCGAGCCTCTGGTGAGTGCAGTGTGTGTGTGTGTGTGTGTGTGTGTGTGTGTCTATAGTACTGTGTAGATCCTGGCCGAAGTTCAAGCGCCTCCCCTCCTCCCTCCCAGGGGGTGACCTTCCGTGTGGAGAAGGACGACCTGGTCATCGCCCGGATCCTTCACGGCGGCATGATCGACAGGCAGGGCCTTCTGCACGTGGGCGACATCATCAAGGAAGTCAACGGGAAAGACGTGGGCAACAACCCCACCGAGCTGCAGGAGATGCTGAAGGACTGCAGCGGCGGCATCACGCTGAAGATCCTGCCCAGCTACCGGGACGCCCCGGCGCCGCCGCAGGTAAACGCGCCCCCACCAGGCGCTCCGGCCCGGCGCCGGCCTTCACACAATCCCCGCACAGGAATGTGAACTCTGGGAGCCCTATTAATAACACTTCACCTGCTATGTGGGTCACGCTCGCCGTTTCTGTGTCTTACACACGCACGCGCATGCTCACGTGCACACACGTGCACGCGCAGACAGAAACAGAAACAGAGAGAGAGAGAGAGAGAGAGAGAGAGAGAGAGAGAGAGAGAGAGAGAGAGAGAGAGAGACACACACACACACACACACACACACACACACACACACACACACACACACACACACACACACACACACACACACACACAGTACTTCTATCTTTGTGAGGATTTCCAGACATAACACGTTACTCAGCTCCTTCCCTGAACTTAAACCCAATACTAACCCAACCTTAAAACCAGACAATGTCCTCACTTTGATAGTAGAATGAGGATTTTTAGTACTCGCTATGTAGCTATCACAAGAACACACACACACACAGACACACACACACGGACACAGACCCACAGGCGCGTGCAAACACACACACACACCTTGTGCGCCCTCAGTGAAGAAAAGTGTAGCAATTAAAAGGCCTTTCCCTTTGTGTGCACACGCTGAGCGTTTATGAGCAAATTAACATAAATTCATAATTCCTAAAAGGCTGAAATTGGATAAACTGGAAGCTCTGGATATACCACTGTGTTTTACTGCCTGTTTTATTGCTTCCTCTGGTTGCTTGTTTAAGCGAGCGCCCTGAGAGAGAAGAAGAAAAGCCTCGTAGAACTGCAACAGCTACATTGAGCGCTGAAAATACCGATTTCCCCCGCGTGTCACAGGTGTACGTGCGGCCGTACTTCGACTACAACCCCGCCAACGACAACCTGATCCCCTGTCGAGAGGCGGGCATGGCGTTCAACAGGGGCGACATCCTTCAGATCGTCAACAGAGAGGACCCCAACTGGTGGCAGGTGACCTCCGCTCTCCCGACGCCCTCTTCAGTGACCCTGAAGGGCTCCAGGAGACGACTGATGTGTTGTGTGGCAGGCCTGTCACGTGGTGGGCGGCGCTACGGGACTGATACCCAGTCAGTTCTTGGAGGAGAAGAGGAAAGCCTTCGTCCCTCGAGACTTTGATGGTTCAGGTGCGTGAACGTCCTCCCTGACCAGATGTGATGTGGAGGTCAAGCCTCCCGTTTCCGACGCGTTAAACGGCCCCCAAACGCCCCCTTGTGGCCAAATGTCGGAACAGCTCAGGAAAACATCTCGATGAGCTGCGCCTCTTCTTTTCAGGGATCCTTTGCGGCACCATAGCTGGGAAAAAGAAGAAGAAGATGATGTACCTGACGGCCAAGAACGCAGGTCAGAACTCATCCCCATGCTGTGACTTGATAGACGGATGCCGTCTCATCGTCCGGTCTCCGTTCATCCAGAGTTTGACAGGCACGAGCTGCAGATCTACGAGGAAGTGGCGAAGGTTCCAGCGTTCCAGAGGAAGACGCTGGTTCTGATTGGTGCTCAGGGCGTGGGACGGCGCAGCCTGAAGAACCGACTGATGGTGCTCCACGCGACCCGCTTTGGCACAACCATACCATGTAGGTCACCGCCCCGAACCCCTAGAGTCTGGCCCGGGGGGGCAGGAGGGGCAAACCATTAAGGGACCGCCGTTTCAGACACGTCGCGCCGGCCCCGCGACAACGAGCTGAACGGGAACACCTACCACTTCACCACGCGGTCGGAGATGGAGGTGGACGTGAAAGCCGGCCGGTTCCTGGAGCACGGCGAGTACGACGGCAACCTGTACGGCACCAAGATCGAGTCCATCCACGAGGTGGTGGCCACCGGGCGCACCTGCATCCTGGACGTCAACCCGCAGGTCAGAGGTCGCGCAACCCCCAGGCCGGGGGCGAGCCGGGCCCCCCCCCACGGGGTTTGTAACCTGCCCTTGTCCCCCCACAGGCCCTGAAGGTGCTGAAGACGGCAGAGTTCATGCCTTACGTGGTGTTCATCGCCGCGCCAGACTTCGACACCCTGAAGGCGATGCACAAGGCGGTGGTGGACGCCGGCATCACCACGAAGCAGCTGACGGTACGTTGACGCCTCGTCCACCTTTTCGGGGGACAGGTTCAGCTTCGTTGACCCCCCCATGTCCCCGAGCAGGACGTGGACCTGAGGAAGACGGTGGACGAGAGCGCCCGGATCCAGAGGGCGTACGGCCACTACTTCGACCTGACCGTCGTCAACGACAACCTGGACAAGGCCTTCGAGACGCTGCAGGCGGCCGTGGACGGGCTGCGCAGCGACCCCCAGTGGGTCCCCGTGAACTGGGTGTACTGAGGCCCAGAAACGGGGGGGCGCAGAGATGTCAAACAAAGACGAGATGCTTCGCCGGGAGCTCTTCCTCGTCTGGGCCCGCACGCCTTTTTCTACTCCGAGCTCAAAGGGAAAGAGTGCTTATTTATTTTATAACTTTTTATGAAATCTTTCTATTTGACAGGGAATTCCAGCGAGAATGAAGCAAAGAGAAAAAGAACCCTGGTCATTCTGGGGCCAAATTTCCACGTTAATTTATTGCTGTAGCTGCGCGTCTTTCTTCGTAAACGTAGTTTGTGTTTCATTCTGGATTTGCACCATCCCGCCGCCAGCTGGGAGGACTGGGGACGGACTGGGGACGGACTGGAGGGGCGCCGCGCTGCTGCCCGCCTGAGACCGTTTGGCGTCTATGCATCCTCATCCTTCGCCCTCTCTCTGTAGCTCGTCCCGCCAGGGCAGAGGTCGAGGACAGCCAGTCTGGTCCCAGTTCCACCAGCGTGCACGGGGGGAAAAAAAACGCCTCCAAGCTCCACTCGTTTGTTAATTTTGTCCAAGCTTTGTGTTCTCGTGCTGAACCGTAGTGGGTAGAGGTGTCTTTGGTTTGAAGCTAGCGCTTGTCTGGACGTCTGTGTCAAATACGATCAAACTCTGTCCACAGGAGCCAACGTATTGATTTTGTATTTGTGAACGTGGCACATCTGCTTCCTTTTTATGGTCCTTATTTTCAGTGTTTGCATCATGCCAAAGCCCTGATCTTCCTTTAAATAAAGTTTGAAATCTGGTTGGCATTTCAACTACAGACTGTTATAGGAACTATATACCGAAAGCTGTAATGTTTATCTCAAACTTTATCCTTGAAGCTAATTCAATGTCCTCACACCACATTTAAAATAATAAAGTAACATTTCACATTAACTGTGTTTTTCTTGAACATTAAAAGTGCTGCCATCTTTCAAAGAACAAGGAAAGGCCTTTGACCAGAAGAGCTTCTGTTGAATCAACCCTTGAACAGAGAGAAGGGGGGGGGGTGAGAGTAAAGGACCCAGGATCTGATGTGAAGGTAGGTGTTAAAAAACATACAAGAACCCCCTTTTCCACCAATAATTTCTAAAAACTTCAGTTACCAGGAATTTAATGAGCCGAGTTTAAAACGTCCCGGTCATCCGTGGTGTCCAGTTCTACCCCCGCTCACCCCCACGTGTCACCCACCACCGTGGTCCTTCACCTCCGTACAGTCTTTGTCTCCGTGTGAGTCCTACCTTTAGCCAGTCCACTACTCCTCCACAGACTCGGTCGTTTCCAGTCGCGGACTCCAAATCCTCCTCGTCCGTCCACTTCTCACAAAAAGGTGAAGCTTGTGGAAATACGTACTTTAAACATGGTGGAAACACACCGAATCCCACCTGAATAATAAAAGATCCTGCGGTAGAAAAGAAGCTAAAATGCATAAACTATTTTTTTAAACATTTTATTAATTAATGCAACTTACAGTCAAGCCGGAGAGTGAACTAGATTAAATGTTACATATTCACATTATGTCCTAACAGGGTTTACAGCATATCTTGTGCTCTGTAAGTGTACATGTTAACAAAAAAAAAAAAAAAAAAAAGAATTAAGTCAAATAGAAACCAAAGCTCACAACTTTACAACAAGGACAAGGAGCTTAGCAGTGGATGTGAACAAATTCAAATCAGCAACATAAAGACCCTCACCAACACAGGAATGACAGCAAATTCAGTTTTGGCATGTCGCGGTTTAAATAAGGGAGAAGAGAGGATAAGTATAAAGAAAATGAGAGCGATAAAGGGAGGTTTGAACGCACACGGCCGTGCAGGGGGGTGGTGGGGGGGTGGGCTTTGGTCACTTTACTTCTATGGCTTAACAACGGAAGAGAGGAAATGTTACAAATGATGGCTGACCAGGAGAACCATGCGGAAATGAAACGGGGTGTCCTGGAATCGCATCTGCACGGGTGAACGACAGAACGTTTTCTCCTTTGAACGCGCAGCTGATTGTCTTCAAACGATCAGGAAATACCAGTTTTACTTTTGATGACAACTCCAGGACATCCATACAATCATAGGAGGTAGATCCATGGCATCAAATGAAGATGTACGTATATATACACGTGCATGTATATATATGTACACGTGTGTATGTATGCGTGTATAGGCACGCACAGATACGTGTATACACACACGTATGTATACACACATACATGTATATGTATATATGTGTCTGGGTGGGAGCTGAATGAATTTGTAGTGCATATACATACTTTGAATTTAAGGCCAAATAGAGACGTCATGCGCCATTCTAAGGCTCTTTCAAGACGAGGACGGGGACAGAACGGGGGGGGGACGTGGGGGTAAGCAGATAGAGCCCTTTTCACGACAATACCTGAGTCAAACAGTGAACGCACCACGGGACCTGTGGCGCAGCTGCAGGTCGACAACAGTTTTGGCTACACAGAGAAAGGAGCACGCCGCGTGGCGTGAGCATACTGGGCGTGTTACCACTGAGGAGGGGGAGCCGGGGGGTGGCGTTTACACAGCCTTCAGTGACATCCAAACCTCCCAGAAGAGGGGAAATTTTATTTTTACTGGACAATATGAAACACATTACAGAAAAAAAAATCAATGCAGCATATACCAGGCTTATGAGGTACTTCATAAATATATAGAGATATAGCGACCTTTTTTAGAAAAGCTCAAAGTCATCTTATTCCTTAGAATTCCTAATGATAGCATAAAATACCTCGTCAGTTAGTTCTTTTTACTTTTTTTTTTCAGACTGCTTTGAAAGTGCAAAACACAAATACTGATCGTTCTATGCAGCATCTATACGCAAAGGTAGAGTTTTCTTTAATTGATTTGTTTTACTGTGTGGCGCATCGTGGCTCGTCAAAACCTTTGATTTCAAACACAAAGATTCCCAATCCCAGTGCTGGGACTGACGGAGAAGAGAGATCAGACATAAAGGCACACGTACGACGACTATAAATGTGCTGGATTGGGTTCAGACTGTCGTTAACTGCCTCACATGTACCTTCTGTTGCTCACAACGTCTCAAAAGTTGCCTCTCGCGAACTGTCGCTAAGAAAAATGGAGATGAACTACGTGTGAAACAGGGTCACCCGGGAGTCGGAGCCCGGAGTCCTAATCTAACGCGGTCGAGCTGACCCTTTGGAGGACCACCCGCAGGCCCACGCAACATTATTGCTGTACATACATCTTCCCACCGCAGCTACACACATTCCTCGATGTCGCCCATGCTCACAGAAACATAGACTGGCTGTTGCGGTCACAGCTCCGTCACGCCATCTTCTTTTAAAAAAGGAGAGAATTTTTGTTTTTGTTTTTTTTTTTAGACCCCCAAAATTCACAATTTGGTCCCTAAAATGTAGTCAACTGAAGCAACCCGACACTCAAACGTGACTACTTGATTTTTCATTTCTGAAGGGTAAATCTGAGAACAGTGCACACACAATATTGGCTTGTACTGGTTTGGTCACAATAATTTAAAAAACAATGATCATTATTATAAATTAGGGCTAATGTTAGCTAGCACCCGACACTGCTCTGAGGTAGTTTTCATTCCCCCCCAAGTTGGTAAATAAAAAGCCACGTCGCTCCGAACACCTGAAATGCTTTGATTAAAAACAAAATAATACCCACGAGTCTTTGACAAGTGCAGCGTAGCTGGATGGTATTGGCTTGGTTGGCAAAATTTGGTAGCAGTTCACCAAGTGGAGGTGGGGCCGGAGCCCCGTGGGTGTCGCAGACCGAGGGCGGCGCTGCGGTGGGCTCCCCCCCCCGATACTGATGAGATGATAACTGATACGTGAGAGTGCATGATGAGTTCTTTCACTTAACGCAGTGAAGGTGGAACAAGTGTGTCTTCTAAACACGTCGCAGGAGGGTTTCTAGCCGGGCGACAGCTCGAAAAGCGCCACCCTCCGGTACTTCGCTTCCTTCCGCGACGCCCTCACACGGCTACTGTCGACTGCACGGGGGTGGGGGGGGGGGTCGCTCTGCTAATTGTTCTGCGTGACTGAAACAAAGAAGGTGCTGCGGTGAAGTCGCCTCGTCCCCGCGCGGTAAAGCAAACTTCTGCAAATGTAACGGGCCGGTGTTTAGAGGCCCAAACGCTCGGGGGGCTGCGAGGCTGCTACGTTCACGTGGCTTATTTCAGACCGGTTAAGCTCTAGGGGCTCGGAGATGCTTCAAGATCCTCATAGGCCTTCAAAACACTGTGGGACAGTTAAAGAACAGTCATCTGAACCGAGCGCTACGGCTGCGTGCGTGACGCTAGTATCACGTGGCTTTGGGAAACGACTCTCGGGTTGATCAATGATATCTACAATCCTCACTGGGGAGACTGGTGGGACCAGACCAGTGACACGTGGTTACAGGTAGCAGGTTGGACAGTGGTGTGATGAGTCAATCAACAAAAGTAACACTTAAGGAGAAAAACTGTAAGCTTGCTAACACCAGCCAGGAGACTTGTCATCATTAACTGCCCTCTTCAAATATAAAAACAAAGCTCTAGAATATATATTTATATATATATATATATATGTGTGTGTGTGTGTATAGCTGTATAAAACCACTAAAAGAAAGAATGCAACACTCTGACAAAAACCATAGCTTCTTTTTCTCTCAGGCAAAAACCACCTAAAAACAGTCGAGGATCTGGATTAGTGTGTACACGCACTAAAGCTCGCAGTGGAGGAAACACATCCAGATGTGGCTATCGCAACTGCAGACTGCAAGATTCCTATTCCTCAATAAGGGACCGGGATGCAAAAAAAAAAAAAAAAAAAAATCTAAATTCAGGTAACAATTAGCAATCGTCAAAAGCTATACATAAGGACACAAACACACTGCAAATGCTGAACACACTAGAAGCAAACGTGAGCATAACTGTACTGGATAGATTCGCCTGCACGACGCTACAACGCACACAGGCTCCAGCTACATTCATCCTGATTTCAACATAGGAAAATAGGTTCTAGTCTACAAGATTTCTGTATCTCAGCAATAGTTTCTCTTAAGGACAAAACCTTGGGGTTTATCATACAGAGGGGAAATGGTTTGGTATCAACGCAAGGATAGGTTAGAAAGGGTTTTACTGAATTCATCGAAAAGCCAAAAACATTACACTCGAAGAGATTTTACACTGTCCTCTTTTTACCCTACATTTAAACATATACATCCTAAAGAAAATATGAACTAGGCTAATAATCTGCTCGTGATATGTCATTTAAGTTCACAAACCAGCAGTTCATACAGCTAGTGTGACTTAACCTTGGCTGTCCCAAACAATACACAACGAAGAGCAAAACTCTTGGCGGTCGATTCGTTTGTCTGCTCCAAAACAACGTTTCATCATGTAGATTTATGATGAACTGATCCTGATATGTATAGCTGTACTATTTCACAAATAAAAAGAGGCCTGCTTGGTTCCGTTCATCCCGCAGCTGAAGGCGGCAGCGCGCAGAGAGAAGCTCTGCCGCTCGCCGCTTCTCGACCACCGCGCCGCGCACGGGCCACCCGTCGGCTCTCCACCCCCGTCGTCAACGTCTGAAGGCGCGAGTGTGTTTCTGACAGGTGACACGGTGAACACTGGCGTGCTGGACGGCGCCCCGTGATCAACGGGCGCTGCCCCCTTCAGGGCGGGAGCACAGAACAAGACCTTTTCTTGCTGCCAGGCTGATACCTGATGAAAACTCTTCTCCGCTCTTGTTTAGTGCAAAAACAACGTTTGTGTTTTAACGAAAGGAAAACAAATGCCTTTGTGATCTGTAATAAGGTGCTAAAGAAGCCACAGCAAAGACGAGTACAAAGGCCCCTCCATGTTCTGAAGATCAGCTCGCTACGACCGAGGACGCCCCAACAACGGGACCCGCCTGACTCCCTCTCCTCCACCGTCGACTGAAACACATTCGCTTTTCGACAAGGCTCTGACTCGGGTTCTTAAAACCGCGGGTGTGCTACGTCACAGCCCGCGTGGACCGACGTTGGAAAAGCGAAGGTGGAAAAATGAATGGTGCATAGAATAAAGGGAAGTAAAGAAATGGAAAACACTCTCGGACACGAGGCTGCGCACCTCATCCACTACGCAGGGAAATAAACAAAAACACACACATCAGTGAGTAAAACAACTACAACTGAGAACAACCATCATGCACCTCAAGTGTTTAAAGCCTCTACAAGACGCAAGCAATGCCAATTAGATAGCAGGGGTAATTATACAGAAATGGCCAGCAGTGTGATGTTACCATAACAATTTAACAGGTAACAGGAGGTAGAACACACGACCATTTCCATACAATTACACCAGTGTCACGCAATATGGCAGAGTCTGGCGCTCTGGTCGAAGTCATACCGACGCTCTGCTGTCAAAAGTGCATCCAAATGTACACATTGTGAGACCAGCACCCATAGGAACAATATTGACATCATAACAGTAAAGATCAAGTACGTGATTTTTCAGAATGCCCCGCAAACACAGTCAGTCGGCTTCCTAGTTGCTTTACAGGTATCGGGTGAAGAGGGTCGTCGTAGGAAGAAAGAGGAGCGACATCTTACTGGAGGATTAAAAAACCTTGTGGATCAGTCCAGTGAGGAACCGAGGTGGTTTACAGTGAAAACTAGCACCTAGAATCAAAATGTCTTTTGTGCTTCTATGTCGTTTGAACATTAATCACAAATGTAATCTTGTTTGGCTGAGAGAGACTGTGTTACAAAGGATACGCCTCATATTCTGGCTAGAAAACCTACAATATCAAATGACCACATAAATACTTCATCCTATACAAAGGCCTGAAGATGCTAAAGAGTGCTAACAAACACTACCGACATGCTAAAAACGAAACAAAAAGATGATAAAGGACCTGATTATCTACAACTAGACATGAGCAAAATTCTACGCACAATGCTAAATCTCTTGGTTAATGTATGCATAGTTAGAAAATGTAGACCACTCGCCTCCAGTGACAACAATGGCCAGCGTAGCGCAGCAGTAACATGGTGGGGATGTTCGCAAACGTGCTGAATAATTAGTAAGACCTGTGAAAGTCTTTAAAGGCAAGAGAATATTTGCACTTCAAATATCTAGATGAAGAGGTGATAATTTGGAATACATGTGCGCCAGACATTTTTGAATAAATCTCTAATATTTTCAGCAGCCTCAACAGAAAGCTTATTTAAAATATACCAAAACCACTATATAGTATAAAGACTCAAAGTCATTTGCATAAAAACCAAGCGTTTGGTGTAATGCTTATTCCCAATTTCTGGAGCATTTCCTTAATTTGATCATTTAAATGTCGCAGCTTTCGCTCTGTAGATGTCACACCATCTCAGAAACAAGATAACCTGCTGCTGAAGTTGTTACTAAAGAAGTAGGATTAATCTGGATAAAGGAAGAAATGCAAGCATCATAAAATCCTCAAAGCCTAAAACATAAAACATCTATGTGCATATTTGTTTAAAAAAAAAAAAAAAAAAAAAAGACTGAAATTAAAGGAGACTATAAAAGCGAAGGGGAAAAATCCATGGAGTTCCCCTCCTGTCTCTTCCGGACCTGGCTCAGTTCATTAAAGGGCTGTTCTTTGTGGGAACCAGTGCCGATCAGATTTTTCTTGGCATGGGAATTAAGTTTGTCTTTTGGTTGAGAATATCAACAGATATGAAGCTGTCGCTCTCTCTCCACCAGTACTCCAAACCTCTGCAGTAAACAAAGCACAAACTCAACAGTCTATCTACGGAATCCTTTGGCAGAACATGATCGGTGTCAGTTAAAAATGCTAAAATCACGCCGAAGTGAGCCCGATTGTTTAATATTTTTCCTCGCGGAAATAAAAGTAAGTAGGTTCTGTTGGCACGTCTGTCATGCAGTGCCACGTGTGTAAAGACACACCAAACCCTCTGAATCACAAGTACTTGTTTCCGATTGAATGACCCAGTCTGGTCAGTGCACTTGCTTTGTTTAGCTGATAAAAATATTCTGTAGAAGGAAATCTTTAGGTAAAAACAGCGACCGGCCCTCCTCATCGTGTCCCTTCAAGCACCAAAAACAACCGAAACAGGAGAGGGGGGTATAGCGCAATCGCCTAGAAGTACATTACTGTCGCTGACGAGTTTAAAAAGGGGGAAATGTCATCCATCAGCTCAGAGACCTTTTCCGTGTCTCTTCTATTCTGGGACAAATTTTTTCTTAAAACAAAAACGAACACACACACACACACGCGCGCGCGCACACACACCTATGCACACCATGTAAATTAAAATTCTTAAAAGCAGAAACCCTAAGAGAGAGGGGTTTTTGCCTCTAAACGCTGGCTTGATTTTGGGTTTTCTGGAGGTCAAGTACAAGTGTAAACACACTGTTTAGTGACAGGTTAGAGAGGTGGGGAGAGGAGGATGTGGAACCACGTGGTTCCTGGCAGTGAGACAGCCCAGAGCTAGTGCCTTTTATCAGTGGGGTCTCACCCACCCACATGTGGGGGTTCTGTGTTCTTAGGCGAAGTACATGGTGCGTAGAGTGTCCTGGTGGATCTGAACGGCCTTGGCCAAGGCCTGGTGGTCACGTCCGTTGCTCTGCCCTGACGTATGGCTGCCCTCAGCACTGAAACAGAGGCACCAGAGGAGCAGGACGGTTTTAACATGTTTGAAAAGCAGGACTGTATCAACACTTATCCAATATCTGTGTTTTTACCTGTCGTGCTCTTTGTCCACCAAGTGGTAGCGGGCACGGAAAGCCACCAAATGGGCATAGTAAGCTGGTGCTGGGATGGAGACAGAGCGGGTGCAGCGTACATACGTGTGGCACAGCTGGTAGGTGAGGACTTGCAGTTCATCTGAAGAGAAGTGGTTGTCATCCCAGAGCACATGGTAATGAGATGGCCTGCTGGTTCCCTGTAAGGAGTAATCGCGTCGGGAAATGAGCGGCCCATTTGGCCCACCACTTTATCACAATGTGTGGAATGTTTCCTCTGACGGCTCACAAGAGCCTGTCCCTACCTGAATGCCAGCGTGACTGCACAGGTAGAAGTCAAACTCTGACGGATGAGTAATTTTGGTGTCGACCGTGGTGCCCGCAGGAATGTTGCCACTCTTCCCGACCTGCAGAAATAAATCCAAAAAACGCTTCAAGTTCAGCTCAAGTGGGAGAGGACATGGTGTCCACACTCCGTCCCCCACAATAAGATAAGCCCCTGCGGACTCCAGTGGATACTGGTTCCAGCCCACAGCACTGACCCTCTCGTTTCTGTCCATACAGAACAGTCTGGTGTGGTGTCTCTTTTGCACCACCACAAAGGTGATTCCAGGTTGGTAGTCCTTCTCTAGTTTTATACAGGCCTCACGGATGGCTAGCAGCTCATGTTGGAGGACCTGCATGAGTCCATGATAAAGAACAATTAGCATGTGTTGGCAAAAACCACAGAGGGTTTCATCACTGTTCAAACCTGACCTGGTTGAACTGGCCCTCAGAGATGCCATCGCGATAGTAGATGATTCTAGTGGGCTTGAAGCGGGTGGATTTGTAGAACTGGATGAGCAGCTCTCTCACCATGGTGGCCAGGTCCTGGATGATGTCCTGACGATGCTGCTGCACTCGCACCGTGGCGCAGTACCTGCTGGGGTGGGCGTCCATGCTACCAACAACCTAACAATAGGTGAAGAAAAATGGACTTCTCAGATTTTGACGAATTCTTAGATTAGTACGAGGAACAAAAAAAAAAAAAAAAAAAAACAATCTTTTTTTATATACCGGTATATATAAAAAAGAAAACAAAGGAAAATGGGGTGTTACTTACAGCAGCAATGGAGGGCTTTTTACCATCTCCAGCTGGAGGATGAGTCACATCTGCACCAAGAAAAATCACTGGCTGCTGGAACACCAGTGGCCTGTGGTGGCAGGAGAAACATCAGTGTAGCTGTGAAGCAAAAGAGCCTTTTGTTCATTAGATGGTTAACAGCTTTTCTCACCTGCCCTGTGGGAGGAGGATGTTGTTCACACCACCCAGTTTGACGTTGATCTTCAAACACAGGTTGGAGAGGGTCTGAGGTGTGGTCTTCTGAACATTTTTCACCTGCACGCACTGTGTGGCCATGCCAAGTACCGTGTCGCCAACACGTTTCACCTCAGCTGCAAGACAGGACAGAAGTATGAGGAATGAATTCATAGCAGCCTCTGTCACCTTAAACATTCCCTTACCCATCAGGTGTAGCAAAGTAATGGGGATATACTTCCTAATTCAAGAGTTTCTAGGCCCTTACCATAGACAGGAGTCTTCCCAGGTAAGATGACAACCACCAGCTGGAGGCCCTGGTAGGTGTACTTCAGGTGCCTGAACATGGGCTCCACGCTGTCGGCCCCCTGGGCGTACTTGCAGAAGCAAGGCTGACCTTGGATAGGCATCCCTGCATCTCTGGAGATCTTCCTCAGCTGATCTGTGAAAGCTCTGTGACAGAGCAGAACCCCGTTTACTCTGATTTAATAGTAGACAGGGCGCTACCATGTATACAGCCATGCGCCTCACACACTGACACAACTCTGATTTAAAACAGGTTCTTATATCACTTAATATCATGTACAAAGGTGCAAGAGATATAGAGGCACCTCATAGGGTCCTGGAATGTGGCTGACTATTGTGGCTGCAGCTCTGGTCATTCAAAATAAAACGACATCAAATGCATACACAACTCTCCACAGAACCTACTTGAGCAGGAGTTCAGTGCACTGCCTCTGAGGTGCAAAGCATGCGATGGCCCACACTTTGATCTCAATGCCTGTGTGGAACTGTTTGTTCCTCATGTCCCACACTCCCTGGATCGGTGTGGCGATTGCTTTGTTCTGCAAAACAGGTCAGGAGCCTCATTAATACTGCTTACTCCAGTAACAAGACTATTTCCTGGTTCATGTGATATTAAATCTGACGTACCCTGCCCCCGTAAAGAATGGAAGGTGCTTGTAGGACTCGGCCGTTCACTTCCGTCATCTCGTCCCTCACCATAACTCCGAATTCTCGGACATAAGGGTCGGTGTTGAAGTTGGCACTTCTCATCTAAGAGAAAGTTGAATTATTCATTTTAACTCTTATGATTGTGCAAATAGAGCCTGTGACTGCTATAATCCCGGGACTCACCAATTTACTAATTTCATCCTGTCGGTCCGGTGCTGATCGCGCCGTGGCACGAATCATCGTGGAGGTCTGATTGTCTGTTAGCTTTTTGATGCAGCGCTGTCCAGCCACTATGTTGCAGACCTATTATGAGCACATATTAGAAAAGTCAATAGTGAACTAGGCCACTCAAACAAGTGCACAGAGCTGGAGATGCTGACCTCAAGAGGAAGGTAGGTGTGCTTCTGCTCCTGCCCCACCTGGAGACATGGCAGGTGGGGGTATCTCAGGATGAGTTTGTACTTGTCCTTAAAGTACTGTGCTACTGTGCATTCAATAGTTTGCCCGTTTTCCTGCTGCAGAGGGAACCTAAACACCAGAAGAGTTATGTAACAATGCAGTTTATGAAAGCGCCTTGGTTTGAGCGGTCAGTAGATCGTGATTACGTTTGGTGGCTAGCAGGTCTTCTGGTCACGTTACACACTCTGTACTTTCTCTTCATCTGCCCGCAGTGAGTGATCTCCACCTTTAAGCCTGCAATGAGCCAAATTAAGAGACAGACCCTAAACTGAAAGACCAGAAAAACTTGGCTAGATGGTTGAACACAACTTCACTCACCTTTGATTTCCTTTGTAAATTTCACTCGCTGAGAGTCTGTTAAGGGCTTCTGTTGTTCTTCAATGCTTTTGAAATCCAGAACTTCACACATGAACTCGATTACAGGCTGGGCCTTGTAGAAAGCAGTGGCCGACACTAAAACAAAGTGTGTGCAGATTAGATTCACAGAGCCATCGTTACTTCATGGAAGTGATGATAAATTCACATGGAAAATACCATCAATGTTGAGCATCATTTTCCAGAGGGAAGGCCTGACTGACTGGTGGAAGCCAAACCACACCTCTCTGCCACCACCGAGTGGGTTAGAACACCCTTCTGAAGGGGTGAAGAAAGAGCGGCCCACTGGTGTGTACCTGTAACAAAGGCCAGACAGCCAAACGATCAGAAAGATGCTGTGACACGCACAGATTCAAGCACTTGAGAGGAAGATGGAGCACATTGGAACATAAAAGATATATGATGCAGAGAAACTGATCTTCTACTGAACGGGTGCGCAAATTCTGAGTAACACCCAGAACAGGGACCACGGTCAATTCCTCAATTTACAGAGAGTTGGAGTAGAAGACGCAGTGAGGGAGTCAAGAATCAACCATGCAGAAAAACTGACCTCATTGAGGGCAAATGTCTCATGACCACATCCAAGGCTTGAACAGTCTCAAAGGGCACACTGGGGAGCCGTCCCGACAGCGCCTCGTGCAGTGCTTGGAGGCTCACGCACGACACCCATTTGATTGACACTTTGAAGCTGCGATCTTTGCCTTCACCTGGGATGGTGACCTCAAGTTCCACCTGGAGCAGAAGCAAAAAAACATAACTGATTACTGTACACGGTTCCAAAACAAAACCCATGCTCTAAAAAACCCCCCAAAAAAACAACAACTCCATACTTTGTCTCTGCCGATGGGTAAGGGCATGGCAGTGTAGAGGTTCTTCCTCCCATCATACACTGGCTTTCGGTCACCAAAGATTTGTGTTTTGAAGTGTTGGACCATGTGCTCCACAATTTCTCTAGAAGGGAGAAATACATGTACAACAAATGAACACTGACCTGACACATAGTGGGGCTGCTGAAGAAGCATACGTACCGATTAACCCTGCGAGGGCATTTCTCGGGTTTTATGTCAATGTCATAATGGTAGACTTCCAGTTTAGGGATTTCCATCTCAAAAAAGTTGGCCTGGAGCTTGATTGTCCTGCCCATGGTGCCAAAATCTGGCCGCGATGGTGGCTTGAACACATATTCAGGTACCGGAGAAGAGGACTGAGCTAAAATGAGAAATGGATCAGACATCTACCAACATTTTTTGTTCCAAATCATATCTTAAAAAAGCTTAAGAATACTGTTTTTGTGTTGCCCTCATCTATTAATCAAATGCAGCCTGTCCCCTTACAAACAATCCTGAAACTAGGCTGACTTGTCTAACAGCATAAATTAATACAATGTAACATATTTTGCATACAGAAGGCTTGCACGGGCAGTTTTCATTTAATATTTAATTGAAAACGTGCACGATGTATGAATTCACTCGTGCAGCCCACTTGCCTCAGTAGCCCTGCTGTCTCTGGGTTTTACTGAATAACCATTTTCGAGCAGGGGTACATGGAAATCTGTACTGCTGTGCTCTGATGTGTGAGGTATGTGCAAGAGATACCAGTGTGCAGGTCTAGTGGGGCTATTAACGACATGAAGCAGGTCAGCAGTGTACTGCCAGACTTTAGCCCAGTTCATGGAAACGGTGCCCAGGGTGAAGGAGTCATCATTCAGAAAGCAAAACGGGGAAAAACCCTGCCTTCTGCTCCTTTATCACATTTCACCTATTTGAAAATGCCTCATTGACTAAACAACTTCATTATGACACGGAAAGTTGAACAGACGACACACTGTTCAGAGTTAACGGTGTAAAAACATGTCATTTTCCCATTTGGAACCTCACAATGCAGAAAATAGTCTGTGTCAAAGCCAAATAGGGGAAAATCTCACCAGAGCTTGTTGACCCAGATGACCGGGGTCCCTCGAGCATTTCAGAAGCTACAGAGGACAAAAAAAAATAAAGGTGAGCCATGTTTGGGAACACGTAGCTCAAGTCATTTAAAAACACAGTTTTGTGAAAACATTGTTTTGTAACTTTAAAAATGAAGCAAATTAAGCTTTCTTTTAGACTTCCCTGCTTTCTGTGAAATCATTTTGGGTGTCGAGCAAATAGCAACCCCTCATTTTTTGCTTGTACATTGCCAATGCATGTGTTCTTATCGTTTTTGACGTCCTGATACAGAACCTTGCTCTTGAAGCTCTTATCTTGCAGGACCAGACAGTCCAGCAGCCTGCCAATCTACCTTTGCGGAATCCGCCCATTACATCCACGAACCCACTAGAACGATGCCTTCGACAGTGCAAATGTCACAAACAGAAGATGTACAAGAGACCCTCCTTCTGAACCCTTTTTGGTGGAGTTTAATGGGACCAACAGGATCGTTTTAGTGTCATTACATCAACAGAATGGCGTGTCAAAAACTGGAAACGCTCACTTTCGGACACGCTCTCTGGTGTGTAGTGAATTAAGAAGGCGAGATATGGAGCGGATCGGAACCTTTTTGAAACCATTCAACTTAAAGTTGGACACTTGTTAGTAGACGGCGGCTAAGATTCATGGCGATTAAATAGCATCGTGGCCGCGACGTTTCGCTTGGTTACACAGTGAGGTGAAGTAAATAGTCACCTTTAACTCAGCTGCTCGCAAAGAAAACTCGATACCGGACCCCCACATGGCAACACAAAGTGAGAAAAGGCAACAAACAACAAGTTTGGAGCCGAGCGGCTGCCGAGGCTAACCCGGCTAACACGTTAGCCGCCGCCGGAGCCGCCGCCGCCACCAAATCCTCAACTTAAGACAGGGACGACATGTTCTCGGACAAAGGATTTGGTTTTATAATCCCAAAACGAACGCCGAACCCCCGGCCCGCGTCTCCAAAAACCCCCGCGGAACTCGACGGCAACGTTTTGGCATCCCTTAGCCGCTGCTAATATTAGCCGCTCACTCACCTCCAGCAGGATACATTTTGTCGACTTATAAACGTGCCGTGGACGTACGAACACACCCCACTCTATCGCCGCCAAACTCAGCCCAGACTCATGCGTAAGCGGAAAGCGTCAATATCTCTACGGTAGGAGTGAGTATCTCCGTTAGGAAGTGAAGTTTGTCGGTGATCCGGGTGGTAAATATTTGGAGTGTCTCATCGTCTTCGGCCCCATCCCCCCAGCACACAACGGCAGACCCGAGACGCGCGCACGCCGAGAGGAAGCCCTCCCACCCGCTTCCGGTTCCGACCCGGGTTTCGCTTCACGCTCGCCACTGCTTCCCACCCCGGGAGTTGTTGCGCGCCAGCGCCGCCTTTAAAGCGGTGCTGTGTTTGTAGAAAATGTGTTCCGTTCCGTGTGCGAGGGCGGCCGAGGGGGCAGAAAACGTAAACCGCGTGTAAACGGGTTGCGCGCCGCGAACGAGCGCGTTAGGGGAACTATCTTGGGCGTCGCTTGAACTCTTTGGTGACGTCATACGCACGCTGCGCTGACCCGAATTCAAAAGCGCGTCGAGTTTTCTTAATAAAGACTTTTGAAAATGAGGCCGCAATCAAGGAAAACACGGCGGAGGAAACCATCTCGGCCCCAGTTATGCGGAATGTAAAGAGTTTTTGCAGAAATGTTCATTAAAAGAAACTTAATTTTTGATGTCGAGGCGGGGTCCTTAATTCATTATATTAAAAAGTGCCCTATTACAAATAATACACATTATGTCTTGTCCTGTGCGTTTACATCGTAGCAGAGACATGAATTATCAATACTTTACAGACATTATGTGCCCCAACACATTTTGCTGAACTTGATGCATGGGCTCATTTGAATCGAGCAGAAAAAGAGCATCGGCCATTTAATTTCTAATTTATACATGATGAGTTTTGAAACCAGGTTTTAAAGTAGCCCGTGAAAAAGTCATAAAATTAAAATAACTAATATAAAACACCCCTTTATTGCAGCATGTTTGTCTCATATATTATTCTTGTATTCTTGTCCTCTTTATTTTATATCCCCACAACAGGGGTCTGTTTTTGATAAGAGTAATGGAACCTAAATCATAAATTGTGCTAATCTGTGGCCCTCAGAGGGAGTCACAATGTTCTTCATGTTCTTCACTTCGCCTGAGGCCCCGCTTGGGTTGCAGTTGTACCATCCGTCCACTAGTCGGCGCCCTTCACCAGCCAATGTGCTGCCTGCGGCCTGTCGCTGTGTGTCAGTAGAACGAGATCATTTATCAGAGAAACAAACTCTAAATAAAAAAAACAACATTTTGATAGACCTATATTCTCGTTATTTATTTTCTTATGGAAAATTATTAAAGAGCATATATTATGTCCATTTACTCCAAATATACTTTAATTTATATTCCACTTTGATTTAATTGTTCGTTCAAAAATGAAACGGCTGTGGATTAATTTAAAATGTATGATAAAATATTTGCGATTTTAGATTGCAATGGCGCTAGTTTTGGATTCACGCGTCTCTAAAATGTCCAAAATTCTCTTGATATTTTTATGGTTTAACTGTCCAGTTGCCAAGGCCCGGTTTTCCTCCTTTAGTTCTTTGTCGATCCGCGACCAACACTTTAATTGCTCTCACTGATTGATAGCGTAAAAACACAACAATGCCGCCACATCGCCCGGGTGGTTTCCCCCTATAAGAACGCTGGTTGAGTGAACTGGGTGTAGCTGTGTCTGTGCGCGCCTTGGCCAATGGAACCAGATCCTCCCTACAGTGCGTAAGAGCGCGATTTAGGATTTAACCAAGTCTTTGCTGCGGAGCGGGCGGTAGTCTTCATCAGAGCCCGACGGCCTGACAGCCTTTCAGCGATGTCAGAGTAGTCTTCAGCCCACTTTGGAGTCAGACTGCCTCACTTTTCTATGGTAATTCGATCAAACAATAGCGCGTATTTCTTCTCGAAGAATGACTGGAGTATTCGACCGGAGGATCCCGAGTGTGAAAGCTACAGATTTCC